>JAZEWT010000024.1:638468-663297 GCA_036362905.1 Mordacia mordax | reverse complement strand
TACTGGAAATGAGACGCAACGTGAAGTAAAGTAACTCTAATTTGAAGGCTTTCGTCACCAATGTTATCGATGAAATCCACTTTTTGGATTCGGTCGTGCAGAAAATCGTGTCGTTTAACCCTCCACCACCCGGCACGGCCAAATCATAAGGCTGGTCACGTGAACAGAACGTGCCAATTCTTCACTATCTCAGCACACCGGTGTGTAAGAGAGCAAACCCATTGCATTTAAACATTTTGCTTCTGGTTTATTTTTACGGTACACTTGCCGTGTTGCCAAAATTCTGGTTGGAAAGCACTGACCTGAACATGTTACAGTGTGTATATGTTAAGTATATTTTTGTGTGGCTGACTGTTGTTTAGTCTGATTTATTGTTAACACGGTAGGTTTACATATATATAAAAAAAAGTTTCAACAGAAAGTTATTCACGCACGTCCGTTGTGATTCTGACTGCAGACAAGTGTAAATTATTCGTTTTTTAATAATTCAGTTAAGTAATGTTCCTTCAAGTCTGAAACTGCGCATCTGCTCGGCACTCTGAGCATGAGTCATTTGGCGCGAAGTATGTACAAAATAGGATAAAAATTAAAATTTTAAATGACCCGCTTTTACCGTACTCCAAAGAAGAAAATAATTTTTTTGAACAATCAATCTCTCTGGGGATACAGACTAAAAGCGGGCGGTCAAACACTGACAATATGTGACTTACGATTGACTGATAATACAGATGAGCTTTATATTTTAGTTATTTTAGTCATAATACGTGTTTTTTCTAATGTTTTGTAAAAGGAACAGCTATCAGTTATCACGTAATATCAGAACGGTTTAAAGGTTTTCATTAAAGGAAAAGATTATTGTAGTCTTATAGATCAGTGTTTGGCCACCCGCTTTCAGTCTGTATCCCTAGATAGATTGATTTTGTGTTCTAAACATTTATTTTCTACCTTGGAGTGCAGTAAAATGGGTCTTTTCAAACTTTAATTTTTATCCTCTTTTATTTTAGACTTTTTTGTTTTAGTCTTAGCCACGTAAAAATGTCAAGTAAGCTCAGCGCGTGTCTGGCATCGGGAAATTATCGCCCCATCAGACTGAAAAAAATTAGCAATTTTTTGAAAGGTTCGTTTCTATGGCGGGTCCAGGTTCGCCTCGTCACCAGTCTTCAAATTTTTTCACTCGATTGCATTGTCAGCTTTATCGAAAATGCTTTAATTTCGTGCTCAAAGATTCTAACCATTACACACATCCCCCAATGTAAGTTATGTAAAAGAGTGGGTAAAAATTACTCTACATTCTGATTGATTTTGAGAGTCTAGTAGATAAAAAAAAACGTCTACTACCGCGCTATACAGCGCATTGATGGAAGAGCGGTGGCACACCGGTGAGGACATTCCACAATGAACATGAACATATGCGTTTGAGTCCCAGCCATGGCTAACGCCAGTCGTGAGGGATGCACTAATGTGCACTTACTCGCATGGTGAAGTATGGTCAAACAATTGCCATGGGGCATGGGTAGGCATTCATTGACCCGCGAAGTCGACAAAGGGTGCCATTATTTTATTATTTTTGTTCAAAATATTTGTAGACACACACGTTAACCTACATTCTGTTCAAAGGTTGTCACTAGTGTTATTATATAGTACACATGCCATGCTGTCACAGACCTTTTCACGCAGATATAAATAATAATGAACACGTCAAATGGGAAAAATATATAATTCGTAATAAAAGCATGTGTTAATTATAAAACTGGGTGGCACGGTGGGTAGCGCTGTCGCCTCACAGCAAGAAGGTCCAGGGTTCGATTCCCGAGTCGGGTGCCTTGTGCGTGGAGTTTGCATGTTCCCTCTGCGTGTCCGCGTGGGTTTTCGCCGGGTACTTCGATTTCATCCCACTGTTCAAAGACGCGCTGCTGCCCTGGTTAATTGTCCTGTTGAGTGAAATGCACAAAAAAGTGTCCCCTGCGATGCAGCGCTTCGTGACCCTCGGGTGAAAAGCGCTGAAAAAGTGCAATTATTATTAGGTACTGGTGTCACATCCTGGGTATTTCCCCACCTTGCGCCCTCTGTTGGCCGGGATAGGCTCCAATCCCCCCCCCCCCCCCCCTGTACAGGATTCAGCGGATATTAATAATAATAATTGCATTTCTAGAGCGCTTTTCACCCGAGGGTCACAAAGCGCTGCACAGAGCTGCGGAAAGAAGGGCACGCATTGATAACGAATGAATAATTGTCAAACTAGTTTATGTTGCTCGCCGCAGCGTGCGGACACTGGCACGGGAACCACACGACGCTTAACATTACACGAAGCGGCGGCGGGGCGAATCGAGGGCGAGGCGAATCGAAGGCGAGGCATTGCGCCGAGAGGCACGAGGTGGAACGCGCGGATTAGTGGATGAATGCACGCGTCGAGGCTGCGGGGGGTATTGTCGGGAGAGGCGAGTGGTCCCGGGCAGGAAGCGTCGCTTGAATGGGCAGTGGAAACAGTCGGGGTGGCCCAATGGCAGAGGACAGATTCCCCCGGTTTCCGGGATAGGCTCTGGCTCACCGTGACCCTATATAAGATTAAGCGGTTTCAGAGAATGAGATGAGATGAGATGAGATTCCCCCGGTGAGAAGATGGAGCAGAGTGGGGCGGGGGATTCTTCGCTCGTGTTGCTGGAGCAAGATGGTCCAATGGCTTCACGCGACCGTTGGGGACAACACGGGGGAGGTGTCCATCGAGCAGTGGATTGGCAGATGAGAATATGCGTTCTGTATTGCAATAATTACCGAGTGTGGATTGGAGTCCACTCTGCAGGTGTTGGAAGCAGTAAATATCAAGAATACGAATAATAACTGGAAATTCAGTATAAATGGGTGATCATCATATTCATTCATTTTCAATACACGCGTTATCCTGTACAAGGTCACGGGGGGCTAGACCCTGTCCCGGGAGACAGAGGGCACAAGGGGGAGACAGAGCTAAGATGTTACACCAGTACATCAAAGTGTAATAAAATGGGTTTATTTAGCAATACTGTTGATTATTAAAGGTTATGTCTGAAGCTTAATAACTACTATTATGATACTAATCATCACATTCCATTAAAAACACGGTCATCAGAAAACAAGCGATATATACTTCTTAACAAGCCCGATTGTATTGTCTTCTCAACCCCTTCATTAAGTCGTGATATTTCTCTCAACGCTCTGTAAAAAAGGTGCTTTCCAGAAAACCTCGCCCGTCATATATTTGAACGTTTGTTGTTGACGAATGTGTTGCATTTTCTTCGCGAATACAAATAAGAAATGAAAAAAACCGCGCCGAGGTGTGGAATGCCGGTGGAGTTATAAAGTTAGTGAGAGTATCAGGATTAAAGGCACGGCCAGTGAGTGCAGTCCTGTACACAGCGGCCACGCATGCACATAGCCCAGAATGCAGCCGCGGACAGATAAGAAGAGTCTGCCGTGGGAAAATACTTTGTGAAAAAAAAAAACTTTTAATACATTGTGGGGAAAAAAATCCATCACGCCAACTGCTGTGGGCAACCGAGCTAAGGTAAGCACGCAAAGATAAAACGGGCTGACACAGGAATGCAAAAACTGGTGAAAACAAACTAAATGTCGCTGTGATGAATTTTTTTTTAAATGTGTGTCTCGTGCGGTAAGTAGTGGTTTCACGGTAACCCATGACGTCTCCTTGCAATTTAACCGAACATTCCGCAATGGTCACGCGTAACAAAGTTCCACCGTAACGTCCTCCAAACCACGGCATAGCAATGCGCGCGCGTGTGTGTGGTTAGCGAGCGCCTATGAAGGCTGGCAAGGAGGTGGGAGGTCCGGCAACCACGCCCGGCCGCCTTTGTCTCCCTAGTAGCGATGTTTGCGCACCACATCAGGTACTCGTTTGAGACTGAGTTTACCGAGAGGAACGCCCAGGACCGATACAGAAAATCATTACTGGTGCTGTCTGTGAATGGAAATCGCAACACAACCACTGAGCCCACCGCTCAACAACAGCCGCCCTTCGCCACTGAGCGGCGGCGACGCCACTGCGGAGCGAGTGCCAGGCGAGACGCACCGTGAGGCCACGTGAAGTGTCGAAATCTCACCGACAGGAGGTCACGGGACAGACTCTGGCGGTAAGGGCTGCCTGGTTGAGATGACTGGCAGATGCACCACCTGTGCTCCCTACTGTGTCTGCACAGCCGGTCAAACACATGTTAAGGTGTCAAATCACGTATACAGCCGTAAACACTGCAACAGAGTGATGCCCACGCGGCACATTTCAACAGCTTGACAACAATGTGAAATGACTGCCAATTGGCTCTGTGTTGTTGTGTGGGGGCTTGCCATCAGCAACAGCAGCAGCTCCTTGCTTAGTGGTGTCAAGGGTACACATTAATAATAATATTTGTACTTCTAGAGCGCTTTTCACCCGAGAGTCACAAAGCGCTACACACCGCTATGGAGAGAGCGCGTACATTTGTGACATCTGCCGCACATTTAGAACGGCTCGTGGTGTTTCAGGCCCCGTATTTCGGTTTTCACTGCTCTAATCCTGTTATACTTACATCCCAATAATAAGTACATTAATTCATTATCAGTCCCCGCTTAATCTTGTAAGAGAATCGTGGTGAGTTGGAGCCTGTCCCAGGCAGACACGAGGTGCCAGTCCGTCGCAGGAAACAGGTAGCAATTTAGTCACCAGGCCATTTTCACCGAGTCTTCGGACTGCGAGAGGAAACCGGAGTGCCCGGCGAAAACCCACGTGGACACGGGGGAGAATATGCAAACTCAACACAGAAAGGCACCCGAGCTGAGGTTCGAACCCGGGACCTTCTTGCTGTGAGGCGACAGCGCTACCCTCCGGGCCACCGTGCCGCCCCAATTAACAAATGATTTATTTTTTTGGGAGGAAACCGGAGAACCCGCAGGAAACCCACGCAAAACGGGGGAAGAAAGCGCCGCACAGAAATGCACCCGAGGCGGGAATCGAACCCCCCCTGGGGGCAGGACTTTCTCTCCCTGGAGCACGGATAATGATTGCACTGAACATGAAATCGACCCCATCAACATTGCTCTCATCATCATCATCATCAGCGGGATGCATCGCGGTGTCACAGGAAATGACACTTTCCTGACGCGCGGTGGCAAGCGCTGGTCTTTGCTGCCCGCGTGCAGTCGGCGCATTCTTCATTGTTCGCAGAATCACACCTGCATCTTCCGGAGCGCGTTGGCTCTGCGCGGCCGACACGCCAGCTAATTCGCAGAGCGATGGAGAGGTTGCACCTGCGTGCACGCGCGCGAGGCGCCAATACAAGACCCGAGTGTTCTCTGGATTTCCAAAGCGCGGAGGCAGCGGTAACACTCCCGTTCAGTGACGATACGTGGACTTGGAGGTCAATAAATGTTGACGCGTGTGCATTGTCTTACCGTCATTGGAAACCCAAGAGTTATTGGTGCCGCTGATGTATCGTAATTGATTGCTTATATTTTTTTATTTTTTTTAACTCGCATGTTTTGACCAATGTCGGCTTTTTATCCCTTCAAAGAAAACGTCTTGGGTGCTAAAAGTGTAATTTTTCTTGGAAAGCAGGGCCAATGGATTTAGTTCGGGTGTCTTTTTCGCATTAAAAGCAATGGATGGGAAGCTTTGGAAGAAAAATTGGAGAAAATAGTAATTCTATACATTCATGCCAGGGGTGTTAATTCACTTGTCTATGGGTACCACCTGCCCACGATAATCAATGCGTACTAGAGCAGAACACATTTGACTTTCCTTGAAATAAGGTCACTGTGCCAATTAAGGCTTTTTGTTAAGGATGACCTTCAATGCCGTGACCTTCCGTCCTTAATGAGTACAAACAGTGGCGTGTGGCAAAAAAAGTGTACATCTCCGTCCGTGCATTCTGTGTGTGTATGTAAAGCCTTGGTTAGAGACAGAACACAATACACTGTTTATTATGAAACCAGAGGCTCATCTGGCAGGGCCGTGGCAGGTTTAGGTAAATAAATATTGGATAGTTTTAGTATTAGTGAGGAAGTTAGTGAAACACTGATGTATAAATGTCAGTCATCGTGGGCAGTACTGGTCCAGGGCACACATAAAGGTCTGCTGTGTGAACATTTTCAATGTAATTTAAGTACTGTGGTCAGGTTAGTTTAGTGTTGTTCTTTAGGGTTTGGATAATGCAGAGTGACCATGCCATTTTCACTTACGATCTTTCAGCGTGAGTGAAAAGGTGCTTTGCTCTTGGTGTTGCAGAAGATACTTGCGCATGTTAATTACTCTCTTTAGCAATCAACAGACAACCAAAATAACTCTTCCAAGTCGGATTCTAGTAAATAGTGTTGCATTAGCCCAAGTGTAATGCGATATTGATGAAAGTTGGCAGGATATCATGACAACAGTCATAACTTTGGCTCCGATGGCAAAAGGGGAAATGTGCGAGTGTGTTCCCTGTATTCTTTGGAAGGTGCATGTGTTATTATGGAAACCCGAAGATTAAAGCTATATGAAGTTGATGTTGGATGGCTGATGAGTGAGGCAATAGTAGGCGTTTGTGGATGAATTTAACTTGACAAGTGGTTACAGAAAAATTATCTCATTTACGGCAGGCGAGTCACCCAGTAACACTCAGAAATATAAATACTGCAATTAAGAAATGGAACTGAAGATTGTTTCCTTCTGGTGTACAGCGTCATGTAGGAACGTGCAGTTATATTTGAGTTTTGCTATAGAATCCAATAGATTAAGACACGAAGCTCCATTCACTGTTCCATTTCCACGTGTATGCTCTCTTCGGTCCGAGTAAACGAGCCCCATTTCATGCCGGAAATATTGATTTCAATAGCAGCCCCTATATAAGCGTCTGTCACAGCTGTAACTACATAGCTTGTGCAGGTTATAGCAAAAATAATGGCTGGCGAGTGATTCTAATCTCATCTCATTTCGTTGTCAGAACCCGCTTAAGTCCTGTACAGGGTCGCGGCGAGCCGGAGCCTATCTCGGCAGACACAGGGCGCAAGGCAGGGATATACCCACGATGGGACGCCAGTCCCTCACCGGGCACTGCGGGCAATTTCGTGTGCAAGCCAATTAACCTATGCAGCAGCATGTTTTGTTGGACTGTGGGAGGAAACTGAAGTGCCTGGTGTAAACTCGCACAGACACGGGGAGAAAACACGCAACCTCCCACACAGACAGGCACCCGAGCCGAGATTCGAAACCGGGACCTTCTTGCTGTGAGGCGACAGCGCTACCCACTGGGCCATCGTGCCGCCCTCCTCATCATGCCCCCCCCCCATCATGCCCCCCTCATTAAGTCGCGAATGGAAATTAGGAGGCCCGTAGCCACAGGCATTTTGTTTAATTAAACACAGAGCCATGGCAGTTTCAAAGCTTTCCTACTAACTAAGGTTACCATGTTAATAAATGAGCTGCTTTCATGTATTTCCCGTTCTATTTAACATTCGATCATGCTAACGCTAATAAAGGTGATTGATTGCAAATAAAATGTTAGTTTAGAGTTGTGTTGCGCTTGGAAACTGGCACCATCAAAAACTAGGCGAATTTTATTGAAGTGTTGCCCAACAATTGGAAGTGACAAGACGTGGATGATGATTCGGCTTTTTTTATTGGAGACGAAGACGTCACAAGTCATCCATGTGCCCTCTATCCCATGACGTCAGTGTGACAGCTTCCCGCGGATTTGACGTCACATGGCATGATCTTTGGTTACGTCTGGAAAACGAACACTCGCGAAGACAACGATGTTTTAGAGAGCTTTCAAGGACACATACATATGCATGATTAGTTTTACTTGTCGTGTGTTCAAATGCACGTTTCAACTTGTGAGCCTGAGTTTATTGATGTGCAGTGAACACGTGAAATGTCCTCTACAAACTTTGTATGCCTCTACAGAAAAAAAAAACACTTTCACGTGAAAGTATTTTGTTTTAACAATAGATGATCAAATTCCAAAAGTAATTTCTTATCAAAACTTATATGAAATCTTGAAAGTACCGTGTGAGAGCCAGTCCGATAAATAAAATAAAACCCCATCTCTTTTACAAGATGGGCTTCGCCAAGATTGCATTGAGGAGACAAACCATGAATAGTGGCTGACAGAAATGTCCCAAAAAAAAATCAGTCGTCTTCGCATTACAGGGTAACTTTACAGCACAAACATATATTGAATCGGAGGAGGAAAAGGGCTTATAAAAGAACAAAAATTAAAAATGAAATGTCAGACGTAAGAGATTTCACCCGAACGATGGTAAAGTACATAAAATTGCAGGCCGCTCGGCAGAAGTTAAACACCGGCAATAAGCAGTTTGTGTTTACAGTGCATCGCTACTTAACCTATTAAATATATATTTATACATTATATATATTTTTTTTTATTTAAAAAAATTGAACCTTTATATTTTTGCTCACAGACAAGATATAATGTTGAAAATGTTTGTGCTGACTTTTAGCGCTGCACAATATGACCTGGTAGGTTTTGTGATCCATCGTAATTCTGGATCGGGCTAATTCAGATCCGAGTGTCAGTTCGGTACCTTGTTGTCGAAACAAACGCTGTCTCGAGCCTTAACATTTGACATTGACAAATTACCGTGTGTACACTAAAAAAAATGAAATGTGCCCATTACTTGTTACTTATTAACGGAAAGCAAGAGGGCTCCGGCAGGACACGTTGCGACAGGAGTGATGATGGGCCATACGGGAGGCCAGAAGAGAGGCGCCTAAAAGATCACGAGCATGGAGCGATCGCATCGACTCACGGGGCAGCGCCAGGAAGACTCGCGACATTGCGGGAATGAGCAATGGTGATCGATGTGGGCGGAGCCCTTGAACCCACAGTAGATCTCTGTCGTGGCGATTGACGAACTGACCCGCCTCCATCTCAAATGTAAATAAACAACTGAATTAATGGATGAATGAAGTGCTGAATAAGAGAATGTGTTGTCAGAGCCAATGTTTGTTTGTGTTACGATTCCAATATCCAAGACAACGTTTTTTTGGGTAAAGCGGTGTAGGCAGGTCTCGGCTGCAGTCATTAACAATATCACGTCAGTGTCACCACTGCAGGGTGGTGCAGTGGTGACATCTGCGCTCACAGGAAAAAAATGCGCCGTCCGAGGCGGTTCAATGTCCGTCCTAGGGCGCCTTTCTGTGTGGACTTTGTGTGTTCTCTCCCTGTTCTGCGTGGGTTTCCTCCGGGTTCTCCACTTTCCTCCCACAACTTGAAAAACATCGCATTAATTAATTTGCCGATAACATCGTAATCTATAGAACTCTGTGTCTGGCAAGTGTTGGCGCCGGCTGACTACATGACTGCCTTCCCCACACCTCTCTGTGGCTTCCTCGCTACGCCTCTGTAATGAGCATGAAATCCAATCTCTAACCACAGGTTTGTTCTATTGTGTGGAATAATAATTTTTAATTTGTACCTTGTCAAAAGAACTCACGATTGTAACAAATATACATGGCATGATGACAACCAGCGCTTAATATTAGCCAGGTCTGTCTGGGTCACTGACCCGGGAAATATTTGTTCACTACATCCAGTATGCCTCTTACTGTGGATTACTTAGTCACGCGCCTACTCCAATTAACCAGTCACTCAGAATATTAATCAATGAAATTAAGCCTTGATTACGACCGTTGGAATGGCGTGAACGGATCATAATTTATTCAAGTGCACGGGTGATATGACGCGCAAGAGAGTGGGCGCTACGATAAAGGTGCAGCCCTGCAATTCCCCACATAAGGAGCAATTTGTTCCAGGCCTCAGGCAAAATAGGGCCCCACAAAGGCTGTTTTTCATTGCCAATGAAAATGAGGCCTCCATATGAAATGAAGCTCCTAGCCTCTTGTAATCTCTGCGTGGTCCTGCATACATTCACCACTGCAGTCGCACCGTCCTCATTATTGTGTATATATATAGTCACGACATAGGTACATATTTGATCAATGATAGGTAGATGTTTATTATTACAGCACAACGTACTCATTGAGCTTGCAAACTCCTGGATACGAGATTACCTCGTCGCAACTAACTTCTAGAATGACCAACATAAACCAACGCATATACACTTACAGCAACAATCCCTGTAAAAATTTAACTGTAACGACAATCGTACAAGCTATCCGTAACACTTAAGACTGCACACATAAGCAAAACAAATCAATGCCTCAGTTTGTGAGCCTTTGCAGGACCACTTTATTTTCCACTGAATAACATTATTTTTCATCATCTATAAAAATCTATAAAACATGGCACTCTAGTTTGACATTCATCTGTCTGGAATATCATCTGACTGGTGTATTTGCTCATTAAAATGAAGGGGTGCGAGTATTGTCCTTTGTTGAATAACAATTCAAAAAGCTTCTGTATTCTTAGCACAAAAACACTTCTCAGCTGGTAACTAGGAAGCAGTGGCTCAAACATATTGTGGAAACGTCTTCGGAGATTTAAATTCTGACTCGATAAGGAAGATCCTATTCAAATCGAAATAACTGTCCTCGTTAAACTTGTGTGGCAGCTGGTCGTTGCGGGAGTCGGGTTGGACCCAAACTTCCTGAAGCAGATTTGATGCTCGAAAAAGTGACTGAGTTAAAATTTGAGTGCGGTGGGCCAAACCGTGTTTGCGCTGCAGTCGGCCAAGGAGCTTTTCACACACACACACTGCACGTGTCTTTTATCTTTATGGACAGCGTGAACGCAGTCAATGGTAAGAGTTTAAAAAACGCTTTCTAAACGTGGCTGGGAGGCCAGCGCTTCTGCAAATATCTGTCTGTGTTGTCTCCTGCCTTGAACTGAAGCATGATAAAGATATCATTGCATCGGTACCCTCTTCTGTTCAACTATCGGCATCTGAATAAAACTCTACCATAGTATAATTTAACGATTCTGTTCACCATGGATTAGAATTCCATCTCGCACTTTAATGGCCGCTATCTGTGACGAAACCATCATCAACATCCACTTTGCTGCATTTATATCCACATCTTCAATCACGATTGCGTTCCTGATTTCCATTCCCATGGATTTTCTCTGTTATAAATGTTACCGTTAATATGTCTCGCAATAATTGTCTCATTGTTGATGCTAACAACGACGATAATGGATCGCCTTGGAATTCTACGGAACTAATGTTGTTTCGTTAAAGGATATGGAAATTACATATTGTCAGTGTAAACCAGTATTCCGTTCCCTTTGTTTTGCAGGTTCCACCGGGACTTTATAAATGTATGCGTATATTTAAATCCCAACCCAGCCCTGTGAGCCTGTGAGAATGGTAAACATGCCGAGAGACACTTGGGGCAGAAATTAGTGTCAAACTGAATGTTTATGAGGAGGCTTCAGCAAACATAAGAAGCTCTATTATATTACGTCCCCTGTGTTATGCCCTGATTACACAATTAGGGCTAGTCATAGAACTCGAATAAATGTTTTCTTCCAAAATTAAGCAGCTCCCTCTTGTATCCCCACCTGCTTTCTTTTTATTTTTTTCCTCTCCCACAGAAAGTGCCATTCACGGAGTGAAGGACAGGCAGGGAAAGGTGACGAATCGGGAGCTGGAGGGGAAGTAGGGACCTTGTCTTTTACGTTTTGTTCGAAGCTGCCACTATCCGAACCTTTGTGCCTCGCACGCGTGGCCCTGGACGTGGCGAAACTATTTACGGTGCGATGACAGCGGAGTACAAAACCAAGCCGGGCCTCAGCATAGCGTGGAGCCACGACGGTTCAAAGCCTTCACATCTGTCCGGTCCACGATCCATGTCCCACACACCTGACCCACAATTGCGCGCGTCACCGTGGTTGCTACGCCTACACGCCAGGCTTTGCTCATTTGCTGGAATGTGTGTGCGAGCAGGCACGCGTCCGTTAGGTCTCTTCAGTGCCCCCAATGACGCCATGCCAATGTGCGGGTGGTATTGAAGTTCAACAGGCGATTGCTGTGAGCAAGTTTATTCTCTCAACGAGCGGGGGCTACGAGATTTAATCTCACAAACGACACAAACTCTGCTCTCTGCTGCTTTTGAGAGCATACTTGAATTTGCCCTTTCATTTGAATGGCGCACATATAATGTGCATTGCTGTTGAAGTTAACAGGCAACTGACATTTTGTCTTAATACCTGTACTGATATAGATTTTTCACGGCTCGATGCGTGACAATAGCTTTGCAGAGTTGTTCTTTTGGGATAGTCGTTTCGAGAGCTCCCCATCTCTCCGTCGCGACGTTTCACCTCCCTAAATACGCCCAAGGATGCCTCCGTCGTGCGGAAGAAGCGTCACCAGAAGAGAGGGGGAGCGCTCGACACGGCTATCCGGAAAGAACAGCCTTGGAAAGCAAATTAAATGCACATGGTTAGATTTCACCTCACGCGCAGTGCACACGAACTGCAGATAATTTGCATTTTTTGATTAGGCAGCGTTTTAATTTAAAATCGATCCGCTGTTAACTTGATAGTCTGAGATCCATCCCAGCTTAATTGGAACCCAATGGAGGTATGTGTAGTTCTGTTGGAAGCTGGGACGTGATTATTGGGTTTAAGAGATTCAGGGATGGGAGCCCTCTGCTGGATGTTATAGACTGTCTGGCGGTGTGATTCTTATTGCATTAATTGGATTAAGTCTTGTTTCAAGTAATGAGTGATTTTGTTCTGTTGGTTAATATCCACGGCCAACTATGTTTGACATCCATGGTCAGATGGCTAGAGTTTACGTTCATGTGCCTAAAGAGAACACACCGCAGCTCTCCTTCAAACAGTTGGCAGCTCAGTGTGTGGCGAACACTGCATTACTTTTGGTCAATTTAGCTGGAGTGAATGTGTTCATAATAATAATTTTAAAAGCCTAATTGTCCAAACTTGACGAGCCTTGTGTGCCGCCTTGCAGAACTGCTTTGTAAAATTGGAGTTGGTTGCACGCATCTTCCATGTTGAGTAAAGCCACGCTGGCAGGAAGCTCAGCGGCATCACCACCGGTCATCGACCTTTAATGCATCACGCACGTGTGGTATCAGCATCTTCGTGATGCCTCATAACATTATAGCTTATGGAGGCCAGGATAAAATAACCCGCATGAATGCCTGGTAGTTGTTGGGATGAAATGAAACCTTGTATGTCATGAAGATTTAGGTTGTTGCTCAGAATGGCTTGTTTATCAAGGCATTATTGAACGCTCGCAGTGCACTGCGTGCAGTGGCGTGATGACCTTATCTGCACATTACAGACATTGTATGAATCGTCCTGCAGATATAGATTGCTGCAGCCTATGTATGTTGCTCAGCGATTCATGTAATGCATTTTAGCCACAAGATATCGACGTAAAACCCTTTGTAGACTTTAAATGTGCTTGTAACAAAACGTTTCGGACAATGTACTATTAATAAGATTAAAAAGTAGAAATGAAACACGGCCTCGACAAAAGGATGATGTGAAAAAAGCCATCGCTTGCGAAATTGCTTAATGTTTAATTCATTTGTGAATATAAAGATTGACTTAAATGAAAAGTTGAATCGTGTTTGAACACTGGCATGAGTGTTTTAAATATTTTATTGTTTTACATTAACTCATACGCCTTCCTTGAAGAAGTGTTTGTCGAATACCAAACGTATTCTTTTTAACATTTGAACATTTTTCTAAGGCCACACTTCCAACTTCAGCTGATTGAATAAACCATAAGCAATAATCCTCATATAATTGTGTAAATAAGATGGGACATTAATAGCCATGCTCTAAACAATAAACTAATAACATTTCATGGAAAGGCATTACGCTGCGCCGTATTCGTTTAAGTAAATTTAAGAGCTGGTATTCATAAAGCAAAATTCTGTGTGATTAGAAAGCGGGATGGAGGTTAATTCCGCGTGCCATGCACAGAATTCCCAGTTAGGACCTGTGCCATGTTGGCAGAACGTACATTTTTGTGCCAGCTTATGATATCGTATTTTCACAGATGCCGTTTTGCGTCAATGACATTTATTGCAGCCGTGCAACTGGTTACAGACTCGAGAGCCATTTTCTGACTACTGCACTGTGCTGCGGAACGTGATAGCATTGTACACGCAACGTGGATGTCTATTCGCTTAAACAACGTAGTGTGTGATCACACGTAGCAGTCACATTGGCGCTAAGGGGGGGAGGGGGCTAGAACGATGCCGATTGTTTAACTAAGTATGCCTTAATTGAATATCTAAGTAGGTCCTGCATTGGGATGTTTGACCAATGTCAATCACTCAGTGTTTGGCACGTGGGAGAACTCAAAACAAAACCCATTCAGCATTTTCACCTCTCAGCCACCCCTGAGCGTCACAGCAACAACACGTGGCAAGCCGCGGCAGTCTGCATTCCAAGTACTGGCCAGGCTCGCACCGGCTTAGCTTTCAGCTACAAACGAGGTTTGGCTCCAGGCTACAAAAGCGATTACTCTGGTAGTTTTTGGAGCAAGACGTGTGTTTCTGCTCAGTTGAATCAACAAATAAGGGCACCTCGATGCGTCGTGAACATCAGCGTAGGATATTAAACAGTGACTGGTTGTGCTGCTGGTCCAACTCGTGCATTATGCGCTCTTGCTCATCCTTGATAGTTGCTTCACCAACAACATTTTCCCCTGCAGTCTATTCAGCTAAAGTGCAAATATTTGTCTTTTTTACCCATTTGTTTTGTTTATGTAGGTTTATGCAGCGCGTGCATACAATCAACTTATGGTCATTACACAAGCCTGTACAGAGAAGATTCTGCATTTCACACTTGCTGTAATACTGCGGTGTAAGGATGAATATGTACAATATGCGGCATAAGTTCCCTTACCGAGAGTAATTATTTGATCCGTCAAGAGTTGGCGAATTTAAATAATAATAACAATAGCACTTCTAGAGCGCGTTTCACCCGAGGGTCACAAAGCGCTGCACAGAGCTGTGCAGAGAACGGCATGCCAACAACAACATCAGGACAGTTCAACTGAAAGTCAAATAAAATAGCTATAATTTATTGAAGGATATAAATAAGCGATAAAAATTATTGTTCAACAAACATGGAAGGAATAAATGTTCCTGAGCAGGCGCAGGTCGGTAGTTAGCCATTATCCCGGGACGACAACATTGAGCCGCATCAACAGTCCTAGCCAGAGTACTTGAAAGCCTAACGGAACAAGTGAGTCTTGAGATGAGATTTGAAGATGTCCAGGGACTCGGCTAATCGAATCTCCAACGAAAGAGACTTCCAGAGACTGGGAGCAGTGCGTGAGAAGGCTCTGTCATCCATAGAATGGAGGTGCGATCTGGGCACATGCAGCAAGCCCTTATTAGAGGATCAGAGTTTTCTTGTTAAGGAGGGTGCCTGAAGTAGGTCACAGGTTGATGTCGGAGCAGCGCCAGTGAGATCCTTGTAGGTGAGGAGGAGGATCTTGAATTCAGTCCTGTATTTAACCGGTAATTAGTGGAGAGACATCCGTATCGGGGATATGTGATCGTGGATGAGTGTGCGAGTGAAGACTCTTGCAGCCGCATTCTGCACACGTTGAAAACGATTGATCAGGTAGACAGGGGTGCCAGGGAGCAGTGCATATTGCAGTAATCGATTCGTGAAGAGATAAAGATGTGTATTAGCTTCTCAGCATCAGAGGGTGGCAGTATGTTGTGCGGTCTGGCTATGGTCCGGAGATGGAAATAAACTACGTTAGTCACTTTAATTCGAAGGCTTTCGTGACCAATATTATCGTAAAAAATATAATTTTATTATTTTTTACGTGACCTGACCCAAAAATGGATTTCGTCGATACTTTAGTCACTTTGTTGATGTGTGTCTCGAAGCTGAGTGAGGAATCAAGAGACTCTCCTTGACTCCAGACTTCCTTAGCAACTTCACTGATCCGGTCGTCAAGCATCAACTGAATAGGTTCAACCTTGGATAATTGGTGCGCGGTTCCGACTAATAACACAGAACTCTGCCCCCGTGCTATATGCGCTGTTCAGCAATTCTAAGACGCGACACGTCTGTTGAACATAATGAAGGACACTTTGAACAATCTCTGTAATAATAATACACATTATTCCTCTCAGAGTGGTTTCATTATTTTCGGTAACGCGATTTTTGCCGCAACCTGTATGCTTTTATTGTGATATAAAATCTGCGCACGTAAATATATAAATAAAATTGCCTAACATTCTTTCGCATCAATGACGAGAATAAAATCCTAAGAGAATTAGTTACGGATTTGTACACATGCAGGAAATTGCCATTGCGGGCTGGGGAGGATGTACTCTGAGCTCGTCGAGGGCTTTAGGAGGTGTGGACTGGGGCCATCACAAAGGGTTTGTTATTTTAGCGAGCCTTGAGCTAAGATCGGAATACCTAATCGGCGCAGCTTTTGAAAAGTTAAAGCACAAAAAAAACCCGAGGTTCCTTTTCTCTCCGTCACGGTGTGGACGGTCGAACGCCGAGTTTTCATTTCGCACTGTCGGGTCGAGTCGCCCGCTCTCTCGGGAACGTGGCGAATTCGCGTCTTCCCAGGCAACATTCGCAAAGCGTTGAGCGAAACCTGCCCGCCGTGGAACCCTGCGCCCAGTCGCTAAAATTAAATGTCATCCTTGATTCAAGGGCTGTGCTAATTGCGGTTGGCGTGCCCCCAAACCACAACTCCAAGTGCAATTTTAAAATATTGACATCTACAAACAACAAACACGGATTCTGATATTTTTTAAAGGAACGGCGTTTCTATAGTGTCGGATATGATTGTGTTGCTTGGCATGTTTATTTTCCTTGGTGTCAGCAAATGGCGTTATTGCATGTGTTTGAAGGAAAAACTCCAACACGTGTCTGTGTGTAAAAATATTACATGGAGGGGAAATAACACTTGTGTCAACCTTTCCTGAACTGAGAATAGCAGCGCTTTGCTAATGGTGCACGTGATTCACAAAACATCCACGTGTGGGGTCACGCTCGTGGCAGCGTTGAGTGTTTTTAAGCGCAGTCCGATGAAACGGCCTCACGAGATGTCCGAGATGGTCACCTGATGAAGCTTAGAGCAGTTTAAGCGAAAACTTGATGCACGGACGATGATAATATAAATCTAATAATTAATAGCTGCTGAATTCAACAATGGGAATTCTGAAGCCACTGGTAAGCCGGAGCTTTATTAGCGGTACATTGGCCATGTACAAATCTCTCATCTCATCTCATTATCTGAAACCGCTTAATCCGATATAGGGTCACGGTGAAGCCGGAGCCTATCCCGGAAACACAGGGCGTAAGGCAGGAATACACCCGACGACGGGACGCCGGTCCATCGCCGGGCATTGCGGGACAATTTTAGTCTGCGAGCCAATCAACCTATCCAGGAGCATGCTTTTGGACTGTGGGAGGAAACCGGAGTACCCGGCGAAAACCCACGCGGACACGGGGAGAGCATGCAAACTCAAATAATTACTTTGTAATCGAATCTTGCCAGTTGGTGGAGTGTTCAAGGTTGTGTTTTGGAATAAAACAACCCACCCAACAACTAACATGGATCTTTGTATTGTCTATGCAATCCTACGTTTCAAGTAGTAAAATCATTATGGGAGTAAACGTGACGAGGTTTATAACAAACACACTTGTTAAAACATCCACCGCTTCGCCTTTGAAGACATTCGGCAAGTAGCTGAAAGGGCTGTAGTGTATACAATCCTATAAATCAATAGGTACATTCATTAATTGGATGAGGCTTTCGAGCACCATATACATTCGTGGCATTGTGTGAGCCATGTTAATAGGGTGAGCCGAACAAAGACAACGATCGCCCGGACAGCCTGGAACAGACGTGGTCAGCATCATGCCCGGCCGCCTTTGTCTCCCCAGTAGCGATCTTCACACATCGCGTCTGGCACTCATTTAAGGCTGAGTCAACCTAGGGAAGACCCATGACCTCTTCAGAAATTCGTCATTGACGTCAGGCGTATACAGCGATAAAGCATGAGACGCCGGATTCCAAGTCGTGCGCTAACCACAGCACCACCGCTCCCCAGACACACGTGCGCCTACCCGTGTCTGTGCGTGCGTTAGTGCACTTGTCATTGAGGATAATTAGAAACGATTTCTAAACAAAGACATGAACCTTAGTCGTTCATGTTAGTCATTACACGAGACTAGTGCCTTAGTCACAGTGGCCTAACGATCACTTAATCGTTTGCAGACTTTTTAATATGGTGTTTTTGGTTTGGTTTGTCTGTCTGTAATTTTATAAATACACGCATACTTTAATAATAAAAATAATTGCACTTCCGGAGCGCTTTTCACCCGAGGGTCACAAAGCGCTGCGCAGAGCTGTGGAGAGAGCGGCATGTCAGCAACAACAACGACATAAGAATGGCAAATCAACAACAATAACGCTTTTTTTTTATGTTTGCTACAAATCTGAGCCGTGGAGAGAACGGCACAACAACAACAACATCAGAAGAACTTAAGTGAAAGTCGAATAATGGCTATAATTTAATGTAACATTAAACATAACTCTGCTTTTGTTCCAATACTGTACTACCAACATGGTATTTTAATTTAAATTTTTGGATCTAAAACATGAACCATCGTGGAGTGTGTTTTATTCAACACGCGCAGTGGTAATATCTACGCAGTGGTAATATCTACTGCCGGGAGACGGTTCGACTCCTGACCTGGGCACTCTCCTGTGTGGGTTAATGTTTTGTCCCCTGTTCTGCGTGGGTTTCATCCGAGTTTCTTCCATTTCCTCTCACGACCAACAAACATTTATTTATTAACTGACCGATAACATCATAATACATAGGAAGGTGGTGTCTGGCATGTTGGCGCCGGCCGAACGGCTGGACCACTCCCACCCTCTGCGATTCCCCCACACCTCAAAGCCGTGTCTCGTTCATGACCAAGCTTGGAATTTTCATGCGTTAGAAATTGTATTCCACGAATGCTTAGCATTTACACACATAGTAATAACCACAGGGAGAGAGTGTTGGGTGGTGGGTTTTGCTCTGCGGGTAACTTAGTGGTGGGGTGTGAGGATTTTTAGTGGTGGAGTGTGGTGGATTTGTGGTGGGAAGTCGTTCGTCTTCCTCCATTTTACCCTTTGGTGGCTGAGGTTGGGAGGGAGCCGCGCCTGAGGATGCTGTGCAGTCGCTAGAAGTCGCGGGATCTGTGAGGGTGGTTCCGTTCTCCACCGGTAGTTCCGATTGAACCACCATCCGTGGTTCGTGGAGGCCAGACCCAAGGGGGGCCAAGTGGGCCTTGAAGTACAAAAGATAAACGGACACCTAGGGTTCCCTCCGTCTGAAGAGCTCTGTCCTATTCTTATTCCACACAGCTTCCCTTTACCCCGTAGTTAGTTTTAACCTCTTTTCAACTCTTGTTGAGAAATCGAGTGTAGAAAACAAATACCAGCCAGGTGGCTGAAAAGTTCAGTGATATTTTGCTAATTTGGAAGGTTGCCATTTCGGATACTGATTGGGAGTTGACTCAGCATTTCCGTGGGTTTGATAAGTAGTCACCATTTTGTAGGAAAAGCAATTATTGTCGTAGGAAAGCAATATTAATGTAAAGACTCGTGCCTGACGTCATAACGTGGACAATCTGCCAGTGACACAGGGCTGTAAAACTGAACATGGGAATCGCGTCAGTCCTCACTGGAGCAGTAAATCAGTTTGAAATCTCATAATCAGAGATATTATTTTTTTCAAAGCAATGTATTTTCTACACATTGGTTATTTTACTGAATTTGATTTTTTCCAATTTTTTACAGGGCGTTTTAATAACCAATCTTCATAATTTGCCTTCTTGTTTTTTAACATAGGGGAATATTTGGGTTACACTTCTTGCATTATATTTTTTTGCAAAGAAAATTACTTTTAACAAGGGACTATGTTGACATGACCTTTCAATGTATTAATGTTTTGATTGGCACAGTGACTAATTATTTTAATTGCCATACCAAAATTACTTTGATTGCAATAATTCCAAATTCATAACGTTGTTTGATTTGGTCTAATAATGGCAGAACACAAAAGTTGACCTTTTTTTAAAATCACTCATCAAATGGGGGAGTGCCTGTAAGTGACAGTTGTAAAGGGAGTGCGTGACACTTTTAAGATGAAGGAACACGCAGTATTACAATACTTATGCCTGCAAAGAAATATCAGACATCACTTAAATATTTGGCAGAGTGCAGTTTTTATTTTGCGGGTTTTGCCCTCTGCGTGAAAGGCTGCGCATCGTGACAGATGTTGGTCTAAAACAGGTTAGCGCAACGTGGTGAGCATTTTCCTTCAGCCTTGAAAATTTACGATTTGGACTTTTCATAATAAAAACATTGCACAGCAAACAACATACAAGGTGTAATAAACATCAAATGAAGCCTTCAGATGTGGCGTAATGGCAGGGTTTGGCCCACTGAAGTGGATTCTTATCGAGTATTAAACCTCAAGTCACGCCATCCACTCTGACGCCGCTTACATAACTTTGGTAAACACGATGATGCCCGCCCAGAAAACCAGCGAAAGAAACTGCTTCAATGGCAACACCCTGGAATAAGGGTTGTTTGCTGTGAATTATGGCCATTATTTCACTGTGTATAATACACCTGTTTGCTGCGATTGAAGAATGGGCTTGGTACTATGAACAAAGTGGCGGGTAATATCGCGTTGGCCCCGTTGGATTTACAGCTGTGGTCATGTTAATTTCATCGCCAGCCTTTCGCTGTATTGGCAATTGGTGCTCGCGTTGAGGACCTCGCTGGAGTCGGAAGAGAAAAGGAAAAATGTAGCCCAGCCTGGCACGTGGCTGGGCCACACTTATCGCTGAGAGACGAAGCCAGCTGCCTGCATTCCCAGGTCATCCATTCCCTTTGTGCACACTTCAATGTATTCCTCTGTGCTAATGCGCTATCCACTAACAGGAGCTGACAATTCAGTCGAAAGAGATTAAAAATGATATCTTTGTTAAGCACGGTAGAAGGGATATATATTATTACTCATTGTAACGGAGACATTCACCCCGGGTAAAATCCAACGTTGGCATAAATTTAGACGTCAATGGCCATTTAAATTATTGTGGCATTCTTCAAACATCGGAAGGTTAAGAAAATCTAAAGGTTATGCATTTACGTTAAACTTTTGGTCATGGTTTTGCAGGTGATAACAGTGCAATGGTCTGTGCACTCACGGAAGTGCATCAAAAGCCGATTGGGTTACACTGAAATTCAGATGCAAAGAATCAATTTGCCAAAATGCGCATTAGGGAGAGGAGCACATACTTGAATGAAAGTGCTATTTTCCAGTCCCTGGGGTGGATAGGGAGAGATGATAGCTGTCTGCCAAAGACGAGAGGAGGTTCGTGCAGTGCTGTTTTTTTTAGTGGTCTCTATCCATTTGCAGCGGAGGCGTTCTGGGAATTGGCGCCTGCCTGTGATACATGATTTCGATTGTACCTGGCTTGGAGAGTTTAACAAAAAAATATAGTCTTGGGCTGACGAGAAGAAATTTATTACAGCCGAGCACGAATGTGGGGGGGTCATTGCATGCGGGAAATGAGGTGACTCTATGGGTCAAGCACATCCGAACCGAAGGGAATTATTGCAGCAGGCTGACTGAAGTGGCGCTTAAAGCGGAATGTAAATGGCAAATATAATACGAATAATCATTCCCATTTCACTTGGTAAATGGGGCCACACAAGTGAAATTCGTGACGGGTCTATGACCAAAGGATGGAACCACTATGCCCGTGCTCTTTTGACAATGTTGGCTAAATAATAGTACCAATAATGATGTTATCCTGTGTGTACTATATATATATATATTCTGTGCGCTAGTGATATAAATATATATATTCTGTACCCGAGTGAAAGCATCCTTTGCATCCACATTTACCGGTGAAATTGGAAGTTGTCTGCTGAATGAGTGTGATATAAGAGCAAGACTAATGTTAGCGTGGGCTTATACAAACCTTAACTTTACTGATGTAATCCGGTTTTTTATGTCAACGAATGGGATATCTTTCATATTATGGTTAATTTTTGTGGTTGTTTTTAAAGGCTCAGTTGTTAACAGCTTGGATGACTGCATCCGTTCCCAATGTATCCAGTGCACTTTAATGATTTGTAAGAGCCAAGCATGATACATTCTCGTCTTTATTTTTTTATTTCATGTGACCTGCATGACCAGTCTATGAACCGCGAAGATCAGAAAGATGAGAAGGGGATTAAACATTTAAAGTTTCACAATTGCCTAGGGCATCGTCATCATAGCAAGGAATGGAAATGAACGACATAAGAAACTGCTGAAGACGTTAACGAAGAAGGCTGCATAATTGGGCTTAAGAGGAATAAGAGCAACACAAAAAGTTCTGTACAACGTGTTGGCTGAACAAGCAAAGGCATTGCCTTTGCTTGTAAAACAGCAGGATGCACACACGTTGAATTGAAGGCAGATTGTGATCAACATCAGGAGCAGATTGATTTAAACTAGATTGACGTGAGCGATAATTGCAATGCTTTGAGAGCCACATTTGACAGCAAAGGAATATCGCGGTATGCTCGGAGAGATGCGGTTTCCAAATGGTGGATGTTTCCAAATTGCATCAATGTACGGATTTCACGTCTCGATGTACGAGAATTGCTCTGAGGAGCTGATCTTTGAGAATGGCTTTGGGGAGCGTGGTTCCTTTCTTATTCACGACCTATTGCCACTCACGTTGGAGGCTGCCTGAAGCTGTTAAGTGGATTCAGGCACATGGACACTGACAGAAAAGGTGAGAGAAAATAATAATCTTAAAAATATGCAATGAAGCCTTGAGATGGGGCGGCACGGTGGCCCAGTGTGTAGCGCTGTTGCCTCACAGCAAGACGGTCCCGGGTTCGAATCTCGGCTCGAGTGCCTTTCTGTGTGGGAGTTTGCATGTTCTCCCCGTGTCTGCGTGGGTTTTCACCGGGCACTCCCGTTTCCTCCCACGGTCCAAAAGCATGCTGCTGCATGGGTTAATTGGCTTGCAGACTAAATTTCCCGCAGTGCCCAGTGATGGACTGGCGTCCCATCGTGGATATATCCCTGCCTTGCGCCCTGTGTCTGCCGGGATAGGCTCCGGCTCACCGCGACCCTGTGTAGGACTAAGCGGTGTCTGACAATGAGATGAGAGCATTGAGACGTAAATCCTTGTAAATGCTGCACGATGACAACACGCGGGTGAAGGGGACCGCGCTGCACCCGCTCCGCAATCGTGCGAGACAACACGTGGGCGCGCAGCAACTCGAGGCGTGACATTGACCGGTGAGGAGAGCGAGCTGCACTCGCCCAGGATGCGTCGCTGGCGAGAGAGGGGGCATCGACGGTGACGGGCGAGATTGACGGCGGAATGCCAGTCAAAAAGAGAAGCGTGCCCCTGGAGGAAGACGGGGAAAAAAAAACCGCCGTGGAGATGGAGCGCCGGGATGACCAGTGGTCTCACGGCACGTGGGACAATCGCCGATTGACGAGGCCTCCTCCGTGCAGCGGTGGATTTACCGTGCAGCGGTGGATTTACCACCGCTCGTGGTAATGGCGATGAATGAAATGTCAGCGTCGTGTAAGAGGGAGATTTTTTTTTAGAAGCAAATTGTTAATGCTTACCAGTGGAGTTTTCACCCCCAACTCCCCCTCTTCCTCCCCGCACTGACATAAATTACAATGAAAAATTAGAGTGAAATTGCAAGGGTTGTCTCTTAATGAGCCCAAGCTAATTATAAATCCGCTTTTGTAATTACCTGTAATAATTAGAGTGCACTCGCATATAGAATAGGATGTAGGGGATATATTCTCTCTTTGGTGAGCGCTTTCATTATTTGAGTGGTAAAATAAAACCCGCGATATGAATTTTTTTTTTTAAATCAATAACATCTGTGAATAAAATCGCTTTGATGTCAATGCAGGCACTTTGGGAAAATTGTAAAAAAAAAATACAGCCTAAGGAATTTGCCTTCACATCTTAAATTTAGAAAATTTGCAACAAAAAAAGCATTAAATTTACTTCGCACCTTTCATATGAATTTTGCAGACGATTGTATTTTCTTTTTTGCCGAACACTTCAAGTTGTGCGTGACCTGTCAGCAGTTGCTGCTGCTTATAATTAACTTATTAAATCGCGTCAAAATCATTTCATTTGCACCTTCAGTCAGCCAGTCTCAAACCCCACTTAATCCTGTACAGGATCGTGGAGGGACAGAGCCAAACCCGGCAGACATAATGCCGCAAGGCGGGGCTATGCCCATAATGTGATGCCAGTACATCGCAATTTATTCAGCAGGCCAATAAACCTAGCCAGCAGCGTCTCTTTGATCAGTGGGAGGAAAACTGAGTGCTCGACGAAAACCCACGCGGACAAGGGGGAAAGGACCGTGAAACCCCAACTTGTGTCCAATTAAATTCTGCACTAGGTTGGGATAAACGTGCCCCATTGCATCTAATATATCTACTCATGCTACTGGTGGCTACAGCCATGTGAAAGATTTCTAGAGGGCCCCTGTAGAAGGTACTTTGGCCTATTCCTCCATGCTGTCCAGACATCTTGACAGAGTTGGTAAGCACTGTATCTACAATTGACCCCGTCGCTCACGATTGTCCCATCGGCTAACTGTAGGGTGAAGCCACTTGTACTGTTCTGTGGAGAGAGGCGGGGAGGAATGGGGTCAGTAAACGTACCTGCAACGCCAGGAGATTGAACTCCTGACCTCTGAGTTACAAGTCAAGGGCACTAACCGTTGCACCATGGCACCGTCCCTGATTAATTAAATAGTTAATTAAACTGCTGTTGGCGGCATCCTGCTTCAAATTAAAATTGTGCACGATTATTCA
>JAZEWT010000024.1:625842-638111 GCA_036362905.1 Mordacia mordax | reverse complement strand
TGCTCGCTCGGGACAGCCGCGTCGATCGCTTCCTCTCTCCACCTCGCGACGATTCGCCTCACACGTTAGAGGCATCCTCAGGCACCTAACGTGGCCTGAGGATGCCTCTAACGTGCACTTGTAATGCACGACAAGTTTCGGTTCGGTCTCCCCGTGTGGCAGTCGAACTGACATTGGTTGACGGATAGCGTGTGGTGGCGTGAAGTCGTGCTTCCTCTGACCAGCATTGAATGATCAGTCAGGTAACATCCAGAGGGCTCTCTGGGACTCTCTCGAGTGACACCACTGTCAGCAGTAGGTTTTCAGCAGTGGTGTCAGCGAGCGATTGCAGAGCTGCATGTTTACATTTATATATTTTTTTCCTCAAACAGGGCAACTCAGTGGTGACAGTGGTGTTTATTCCATTCATCCCCCAGTGCTGTAGTTTGCTTCAAAATCAGCGAAGACTCAAATCTGGTGTAATGTAAAAAGCACTTTTCTCTTCAACCGTCAGTATTGTTTAGAGAACATAAATTCTGCGGAGCACTGGTTATATATTATGAGGGCTGCTAAAAAAAACACACATTCTGCGTAGTGATGAAACCAAATTGTTAAATATAGTTCTTTTGAAACTTTATTTCTAGTTCATGCCACCATCCGTGACCGTACGCCGTCTCCAATTCACCTCATCATCTCTTCCATCGTCCGCAAGCCGTGTGATTTCTTTCTCCACCCAATTCGGCCACACCCTCCACGCCGTGTCGTCCTTCAATGGATGATATTTCAGACGCATCAGAGCTCAGTCCCATTTCTTGGGAAATAAATCGCTCAATAAATAATAAAAGAGCCCAAACAAAAGTTGTTGGCGTAAAAGCCATTTTGTTTCAAGAAGTTTAAGTCAAATTGCCTGACAACGTTACTTATGTGGCAAAATAACACTCATGTTTTGGCTCATGGCGCGTTTATGATTCATGTATTTTAATATTAGTGCCCAATAAACGTGTATTTTTAATGAGCACTGTTAATTTTGCATTTGTGACGATTACATTTTTAACGCGAAATTACGATGAAAAATGTACAATGAACGGCCATAAAATATTTTAAAGTCTAATTTATTTTATAGTCTAACATTTAAAATACATCACAGAGCCCCGTTTGCATGTGAAGTCAAGTTATAATTTAAATAAATGTAAAATATTTTTGTTGACTTCACGCCATAAAACCTGCTCAATCCGTCAGTATTATACGCCTGCCGTTGTTAAGGCTGCGAATACTTACCAGGTGCAAATGCGGTTAGTTTGTACAATTTTTCCACAACTTTCAGAAATGAATTTGGCACCTTTTTGAGTCTGAACACAGAGATCTAATGTTACACACAAGATGCCCCTTTTTTGTGAAGGCTGTTCTGAATTAATGCGCGGTTCTGGACATTGAGCAGCCTTCCAAGATGGAACTGATTTTATGGTAAATCTGTGAAAGTGGCACTGAATACTCTGCCAGATTTTTGCACAGACAAGGGTGTTATTTGGACGCGTGCGGTAATGCTGTGTGGCTGGCATGCACTTGGACTTAATTAGAGCGATGGTATTTCCGTTAAGTTGAGACTCTTTTTCCCTTCAGCCTGAGACCGAGTCATCTGCAAATCTTTACTGGGTTGTGTAGGGAGCGAGGGATTACAGCAGGGCTGTCCATTGGGAACTCTCCTGTGGGCCTTCGGTTTTAAGCAGTGGCCCACAGCACACAAGATCCAAATTGCGTATAATCGCCCCATATGCCAATTACTTTCCTCTAATCAATAGACGGTTCCTTTAATTTTGCACAATTTTGTTATGATTGGCAGCCGTTGCACCAACCGCATTACATACGGTTAGGAAAGGGGAAGAAAAAATCCCTCCAGTCTGTGTTGTGTGTGCAGTTATGTTATATTTATGTAGTGTGTGCGTGTGTGTTTATGCATGCATTATCGTATATAATTTGCCTAATGGGCTCGCTGACTCAAAAATAATTATGATATAATTTATAGCGGGCACAAATGATACGCCTCGTCACGGACGAGAAACGGATTGGGAGGCGTAACGAGGCAACCGCAGGAGGGGGAGGGAGTCACCCAAGTGGGCAGCCGGCGCCAACCCGCCAGACACCACTTCCTAAAATGTTATGACATTATTGGAGTGTGTTTCGCTTGTGGGAGGAAACCCGGAGGAAACCCACGCAGCACAGGGGGAGAACGCAAACGTGACGCAGAAAGGCGCTCGTGGCAGGAGTTGAACCACCTCGGGTAGGACTCCTGTGCGAGGCGCGGGTGTTACCACTGCCCCGTCCTGCCGCTTATCGTCTGCTGACCATCTGCGACTCTGATACCTTACAGATGCAATGCGTGTTTTTGCAAGGACATTTTTTTTATTCAGAAAAACAACATAATTGTTTGTGTTTTGGCTGAAAGTAGTAAAAAACTCAACTTGATTTTCCCGTGTGCCAGTTTTAGACGAACACCTTTCTCTAATTTTGTACGTTGGGAGCACATGTTATAATCCAGTAGCCCTGTGTGTGTGTGTGTGTGACCATAATTATATAACGTTATTGAAACCAGACACACGTTTGAGTTGCGTCTTATCTTCCAGAGTATCTTATTATTCAGAGAATACGGTGAATGAAAATATACGTGTACTCTATTTACAATCAATTATGCAATACTTGTGGCCATATACTCTGCATTAAAGTTATTACAACGGTAGTCGTCACACTATTACAAAAAAAAACTTGCAGTAGTCGATATAGAAACAGTGTCAGGTTTATAGACGAGTTTACGTGAAGTGAATTGCAGTTAAACTCTAGCTTGATCGTTAGCAGGCAGTGTGGGTACCAACAAAAGTGGCACGGTCTTTATGCATCCCAAGTTCGATCCGCAGAGGTACGGATTAGAGCCCAATGGCTCTAATGCCTCTTCTGTCTTCACCGGCTCGGTATATTTTCAAAGAAAAATAAACAAATACACTCGACAACAGTGCGGTCAGACGTAGAATCTCTGAGCGAACAACACATCCGCGCAGTACCGCAGCGTCTCGCGCCCGAGAATTACGGAGCGGGCAAGAGGAAGAGAGCGAGAGAAGAAGGGTGGTGGAGGAAATGGAATAGGGACGTAAAAGAGAGAGGGCCAGAAGATCAAGAGCAAAGATCGTACAATGATGATTGCTTCGAAAAGCTGCTCTCTCGGGACAGCCGCGTCGATGGCTCTCTCTCCTCTCCTCGCGACGTTTCGCCTCACGTTAGAGGCATCCTCAGGCGCAGTGTGGAGAGGAGAGAGAGCCATCGACGCGGCTGTCCGAGAGAGCAGCTTTTCGAAGCAATCATCATGCATCGAGCCGTGACAACCTACATCATTACAAGATGGTAAAATGTTGAGAGATCCGACTAGGAAGGTGCGGTATGCTTTGAAATGCATTCAGAAGTGAGCTGGGTTGATGTTAAATGGCGGTTGTAATTTAACAGTTTCCAACTGCAAGGGTCATCCTTTTAAGATCATTACTGCCCCGGCAGCTGACTGGTGCACACGGTAACAGCTTGTTGTGAACTCCCATCTGCTCGTGTATTAAACATTCAGCCCAACCTTCAAGGCTGGTCGACTCGCATTTTTGTTCCCTTGACACGTACGAAATCTACATTTTTTTTAATTGCTTTCTAAAGCTGCTCTTTCGGGATAGCCGTGTCGAGCGCTCCTCTCACCTTTCGCGACGTTTCGCCACCCACGTTGGAGGCATCTTCAGGCGAAGACGTTCGACACGGCGTCAGAACAGTTATTGATAGCAATTCTTACACGTCGAGCTGTGTGCTTACATCAGTACGTCCACATTTAAAAAAAAAAATAACATGAATGAGTAAAAGAAAACAAACTTACGGTTTTTATTCTGTAGTCACTCGCAATGAGACACCCCAAAAGCCGGAGCGAAATGCCGTGTTTTGTGAAGATTTTCCTGGTAAATTTGTCTCCATTGAGCGGTGAAATGCGCTACATTTAAAACTAATGCCACATAAACTGCGCAAATGTCAGAACGTGTTGCCAGCACAACAAATCTGCCCCCCCCTCGCCAAGCGTACATCAAATCTGTTAAAATATATGTTGGTTATACGTACGAAGCAAGTATGTAAATAATAAATTGTGTAAACCGTGTATATTTACGCGCGCGTTTATATTCCAGTGACATTTATCTCGGCTCGTTTCCAAGGTGGAGGTGGAATATTCAACACGGTCAATACGGTCAAACGCACGTACGTAGTTTGTGTGACGTGTATTAGGTGGCTAATTACCAATGGGGGGCGACACGGTGGCCCAGTGGGTGGCGCTGTCACCTCACAGCAAGAAGTTCCCGGGTTCGAATCTCGGTTCGGGTGCCTTTCTGTGTGTTCTCCCCGTGTCCGCGTGGGTTTTCGCCGGGCACTCCGGTTTCCTCCCACAGTCCAAAAAGCATGCTGCTACATAGATTAATTGGCTTGCAGACTACATTGCCCACAGTGCCCGGTGATGGACTGGCGTCCCATCCTGAGTATATCCCTGCCTTGCGCCCTGTGCCGGGATAGGCTTCGGCTCACCGCGACCCTGTACAGGACTAAGCGGTTTCTGACAATGAGATGAAGATTACTAATGGGTGGGGAGCGGTGGCTCAGCGGTTGGCGTGCTGGCCTACAAACCCGACCACCGCTCACGGCCAACACCAGTGTCGAATTTCTGAACCGGTGCTGGGCCTCCTCTCGGTTGACTCGGCCTCAAATGAATACCTGGTGCAGTGTGTGGGGAACATCATCACTCGGGAGACAAAGGCTGTCGGGCGTCGTGCTTGGCACCCACCTCCTTGTGTGCTGTGCTGACCTTCATAGTTGCTCGCTAACGGCACTTGACCCTACAGTCTATTGAAGCTATATGGGGGATCTTTGTCTTTTCACTTAAGGTACTGTGTAAGAATTATTTTTTTAGCTCTGGCTCTCACTTATTGATTACTCTCATGAAACGTTAACACTTTCAGTTTTATAGTATAACTTTTGTGCTGGTACCTTAAACTCTCTTGAGTATTGTTCTGTCTTTATCCCGGAGTAAATCGAGTTCAATGCAGTCATGTCAATAAAAAAAACGCCATCGCCCAGAACGTGTTGAACACTTGGAACAAGATCATCCATAGGGCGGGTACTCTGCTAGTCTATGCAGTGGTGCAGCTTTACAGTTCCTTGCTCATGTCACTGCTGGCACAATAGCCTCCACAAGAGAGAGCTCTGGACAGTCCCTGTCACCAGATATATTCATATCTTTTATAAGATGGTTAGATTTTTCAGAAGACATGAGAGTATCCACACTTTACTCCTCCACATGCGACCAGCCAATTGACTAACGGCAGTATATCCACTTACACCAATAGAGTAGAGCCTCTCCACTAAATATAACACCTCATTCATTATGCGTGAGTGACTTTCCTTTTTACCAATTGTATATAGTGGCCATAATTTAAATTTCACAGCTGATTTTGCCCAAGAGATAATATAATTCTCACTCAATCAAAGCGAGTTAATGATGTGTCCACGTTCAAAGAGATTAAAATCAACAATTATAGCACCTCGCTGCTGAACTCTTATGAGCGTTGCTGTCCATTTCCCGTTGCGTGACGGGCTTCTATGATTTTTATTTTTTTACAATTCCTTTTTTTTTTAAACAGTCACTTGACACTTTTATGGCTTTTGGCAGTGGTCTCCTGTTTCTGCAGGAAAGCCGGCTGTCGGCAAAACCATATTTCAAGGTTGGTTTGGGTCCCTTTGGAGTTTCCGGAGATAGGGGAGCGGATACGGACCACTCAGTCTGCCACTGAATAGGGGCGCCTTTTCAAGCACTGGGATCGCCCGGGCGCAATGCGATGTGTGTGATGATGTAAGTCGCCCTGGATAAGGGTGCCCGCTAAACAATAATTAATGATAATAACGAGCAATTCACACTTCCATCTTTGGAGTTCGTGATGAAAATCTGCTAAGTTGTGCAGATGCTCCATAATTTAGTGCAATTTCTCAGCGGTTCGTCTAACTTCTCCATCTCTCTAAAGCGTTTGCACGATTACACGCGCATTATCTCTTTGTTGTGGGTTGTTTCTGACAAGATGAGGTAATTTTTGCATTGAAGTACTTTAACTTTCCTATCGTGTTTCCGCTGCGGAGCATCCTGTCTAAAGAAAGCTTAACATCCACTTGCAAATATGCTGCCTGGTTTTTTTCTCCTCCCCCCCAAAGGGATCATAATCTCGACGAAAATTCCACGTGTAGGATGTTTTCAATGGGCTCGCTCACATTGACCAAGGTCTCGCCTCTGTGTCCAATCAACTTGCAGACTTTGTTCTGCTGTGAAGCGAGGCGAGTGAAACCACAGTCGATCGGGCGGTACGACTGCCGGGGAAACTCTCTCACAGACCTCGGTACGAGCAGTTTCTGTGTCCTTTCGCAAAGTTTTGAAAATTCATGCAAATGAACGTCTTCACAGGGGCGTTGCGGGGGAAGGAATCCCGGCGGGGGAATTGTTTTCTTCATGATTTTTAACGGATACAAACAAGTCGAAGCGACATGGCTCTAAGAGGAACCCCCGGCTGCACAGATTGTAACATTTTGTGTTGTGTTCCACGGTTAAAGTAGGATATCTATCTGAATTAATGGCCACGCAGCCAAAGTCTTTGTCTCTGTTCTTGACTCTTTTGATAATGTGTTACCACCAAGGTATCAAGCGGTGTGGAATGTGCTTGCAATGCAGCCTCTGAAGGCCTCCAGACACCATGCAGACGTTATTGTGTGCGTGTGTGTCGTTGCCAAATGATCCGCTGCGTTAAATAAGCAAAAAAAAGAGAGTTCACCTCCCTCTGATTCCTCCTCAAAACCAAATCTCCCCGTGCGAGCTGCGTGGAGCCCAGAGGAGATACGTGAATGAGAGCGAACACGCGCACATGCCGGCACATTCCAGCCTCCAGCCTCCAACAGCCGAGCTCCCACAGTCCGGGCGTCTTCTCCGAAGTGAATTAATGAAAGCATCTGAGCTCAGAATGGAGTTCACCAAATCCTTGCGGGACGGAGGCCGAATAATCAATCAAACTATTGGTGAATTAGTCATATGACTATTATTATACGCTTACACGAACGCTGCATTCAACTCCCCGATAGGGTGGCTCCAGTAACCTTAGGCCATCGGTCATTGCTGCCCTCATCCTCTCTCGTACTTTCTTAAGGCATGGAGTTGATCAGAATCCTGGTTAAATTCACGTCAAGGTTGACGAGCCAGAGGAAGGCTTCACTTTATCTGAAATGCTGCCAGCGAGCGATCAAAGCGGGGGTCACTATGCGGGCCACGCTTTGGGACTGGTGACCACAGTTTTGCCCTGCAGGTTTTTCTGAATTCTCCAATGGGTGTGGGAGGCCGCGCAAATACACGTTTTGAAAGGTGGCCTTAGATGGGTGGAGGTGACCTTGTTGGTCAAATACTGAGTACACCAAGGTTTTCTGCATTTGTGGGATTATAACGTCGGTACACTCACCACTAGAGCACAATTACCCAAAGATAAAGACAAAGATCCCTCGTAATGATTTAACAGACTGTCGGGTCAAGTGTCAGCGAGCGCCTATGAACGCAGGCACGCTACCCGAGCGGGTGCGTGGCCAGTACCACGCCTGGTAGCCTTTGTTTTCCCAGTGGCAGTGTTCACATACCCCAGTAGGTACTCATTTGAGACAGAGTCCATTTAGGAACCGGTTTTTAAAAAATCGTCACTGGTGTTGGCCTTAAGCAGGATTCGAAGTGAAGTGGCAGGCTGGTAGCGCTGTGCACTTAACCACCACACTTACCCAAATACGCGTGTACATACTAGTGTGAAATGAAACAAAATGCAAACGCCTATGAACTGAAAATGAAGTACGGTACACTATTGAAAGTCATTGTGCAACGTTCAGCATTAATTGGCAATGTGACTCATACTGGGGGCGGGGGGAACTGTTATCTAAATCGCCGACGAGCTAACATGAAAGTGATGTCTGCCTGCCTTTGGTAATTTCATAATTTCAGACTCCAGAGAAAATGAGTGTCTATGCATTTAATACGCCTGGCGCGTTTTAAGTCAATTGAAATTCCTCTTGATGTGAGGCAAAGTAACTTTGCCGTTAATTTAACATCTACACAGCAGTATAAACACAGGATGCAATGCCGAGTGGTATTAGACTGCTGTGCAAACTTGGAGACAAATTACTTTAATTATGGCATGGCGCAAGGAAGGCGTTGCTGATGGCATTATCGTCAGTGGCGCACTGGACGTGAGTGGTGAGCAGGGTATCCCGCATGTGCGGATGTGGCCCGTGGCCTATAGGTCAGAGGGCTGAGCGGTCACCACCAACCACCTGGGTTTGAACCCAATCGGCTACCTGTGACTAAACTAAGTTCTCAAGTATGAGTGAGTCAATCATGTTAGACAGGTCATCAATTATTTCACGTAAAGAAATTAAAGCTGTATTTACTGATGGTTGAGGTTTCCCACAGCTTGATGTGTGACAATTGCTTTCCCATTGTTGCTCTTTCAGGATAGCCGCGTCGAACGTTCTCCCTCTGTCCCATCGGGACAGTTTGCTTTCCACGCTGGAGGCATCTCCACGCATTTCTGAAGATGCCTCCAGCGTGGGAGGAGAAACGTCGCCAACGGGAGAAAAGGAACACTCGACACGGTTATCCAGAAAGAAGAGCTGCACAGAGCAATTCTGAAACCTGCTCTTAATTTTGATTCCTATTAGCTCCGAGAAATTTAAATATTGCAACGATTGCCATTGACAAACGTTGCCTCTGGTGGGTGGAAAAGATTGTCCCATACGTTATTGGGCAGAAGTCACTTTGCGGATATTACAATCAGTTGTATAAGGTCCACTCGAATGGTCATTGTCTGATTTGGTGGATGTCATTGCTCTGCAAGATTTCCAAAACGGATTCTTCATCTCATGATATGACACTCATAGAACATTCAGGATTCGCTTAGGAAAAGAGCAAAGACATATAAGTTCAATCTCCAAATCTCCAGATTACATGGATTGGGACAAAGTAGGTTTATTCATCCCAGAAGGAAATGTGTGTTTTTATTATCATAATTGCACTTGTAGAGCGCTTTTTACTCCAGGGTCACAAAGCGCTGCACAGAGCTGTGGAGAGAATTGCATGTCCGCAACAACAACGACATATGAACGGCATACCAACAAAAAATGTGTAAAAAATCTAAGCTGTGGAAAAAACGGCATTTCAACAATAACAACATCAGAGCAGTGCAATTGAAAGTGAAATAATTGCTATGATATAGAGGACATAAAATAAGAGAAACATTATTGTTAAACAAACGAAGGAAGGAATAAATGTTCCTTAGCAGGCACAGGTCAACAGCGAGCCATCATCCCTGCACGATAACAGTGAGCCGCATCAACAGTCCTCGCCAGTTGACTTCAAATACTTACGGACCAAGTGAGTCTTGAGACGAGATTTGAAGATGCCCAGGGACTCAGCTGCTCGAATCTCGAATGGAAGGGCATTCCAGAGTCTGGGAGCAGCGCATGAGGAGGCTGTCACCCATCGAATGGAGGTGGGATTTGGGCTCATGTATCGGAGGAGCGAAGTTGTCGTGTTGAGGAAGGTGCATTATTCACACTGCAGTGGTTCAGTGTGAATGTAGCCATTGGTAATAAGCTACTGGAAATAAGATTGTGAGCAGGTTAACTTCATTTCACGTGAACGAATGCCACCAACATATGTATCGAGGCTCACTTTATCCTAATGCTAAGGGTATTAACATCGTGACAGTTTCCTTCAGATGCTTTATAAGTTTAGGTTTTATTGTGGTTATATTTGTAAATTTCTTAAGAAGTAAATTCTAACCACAATTTACCTTTCTATACATCCATCCATTGTCCTGCTGCTTATCTGGGTCAGGCTCGAGGAGGCAACAGGCTTCGTAAAAGCAGCCCAGACGTCCTTTTCCCGAGCAACTTCCTCCAGCTCTTCCCGGGGGATTCCAAGGCGTTCCCAGGACAGCTGAGAGATGTAATGCCTCCAACGGGCCCTGGGTCTGCCACGGGGTCTCCTCCCTGTTGGCCGTGCCTGGTACCCCTCCAGAGCGAGGAGGCGCCCAGGAGGCATCATTATCAGATGTCTGGACCAGTTCAACTGATTCATCTCAATGTGGAGGAGCAGTGGTTCAACGCTGACATCTTTCCGGATCACCGAACTTCTCGCACTATCTCTAAGGCTGAGCCCAGCAACCCGACGGAGGAAACTTCTTTCAGCCGCCTGTATCTGGGACCTGACTCTTTCGATCATTACTCAATGCTCATGACCATAGGTGAGGGTTGGAACGAAGATTGAGCGGTAAATTGAGAGCTTTGCTTCCCGACTCAGCTCTCTCAACACTACGGTTCGGTACATCATTATTATCATTATTATCAATATGCGCTTAATCCTGTACAGGGTCGCGGGGGGGGCCACAGCCTATCCAGGCAGACATATGGCGCAAGTCGGGGCTATACACATTATGTGACGCCAGTACATCGCAGGGCACTGGAGAAAATTTACTCAGCAAACCAAATAACCTAGGCAATAGCGTGTCTTTGGACGGTCGAAGGAAACCGGAGTAACCGGTGAAAACCCACGTGGACATAGGGAGAGAGAACTCGCGACCTCCACAGAGAAAGGCACCTGAGCCGGGAATCGAAACTGGGTCCTTCTTGCAGTGAGGCGACGGCGCTACCCAGTGCGACACCGTACCGCCTGCAGGTTCGATGGACGGGGACAGCCATTCAATATTTCATGAGACAATTTCCGTTGCCAAGACCTTGCATGCCCCGACCCACTCTGCCTCTGCTGCCCAAGGGGCATTGCAAGGGACCCTTATAATTTGCCTTGCAGGTGGTGGGCCCTCAGGGCAGCGGCTCCAAGTCAATTTTTCAAGCTGTGCACAACTGAGCTACGTGGATCACCCAGTCACCAGGTGCTCGCCTGTGATCTCCACTCCCAGGCCTAGTTCCAGGAGTGGGCCTCGGTTTCCCCAGTACGGACGAGATTCTCCCAGCTCTTTATTTACAGGGTCTATTGAATCGTTATTTGTCTGGCCCCTAATCTGAGGCCAGTCTGCCATGGGTGACCCTACCAGGTGCCAATGGGCCGAAAAGCAGAGCCCTCAGGCTCATTGGGGCAATAATCACTCTCGTACTGAGATAACGACTCGGGGGCATGAGGCACCACAGACAAGCAGGGAGGCAGCAGCCACCTGATGATTCATTGCCAACAACTGCCCAAATATTTTCAACATCGAGACTTCTCAGGAGCAGCCATAACCTGAGACTTGGCACCGCGCTTCAATGTTCCAATGGAATGTTCCGCAAATTATTCTGCGATCCCAACAAACGTAAGTTTGGCGGTCTCCGCTGTTTATTGTGGTTCGTTTTCCTGTTCACGATGCTCTGCAAAACAGATGCGCCATCGGCAACATATCCTTTGCATTCCACTGGAAATTGAGCACCGGGCACCTACTGTACCTGAAATAATTAACGTTCTTTCTTCTAAAAGCAAATTCACAATGGCTGTTCAAGGGCCACGTTTTTTCGTAAAGAAATCCTCATGTTTCCATCCAGACTTGATTGTTCTTTGCAGCTTTGCTTTTAAGTTGGTTCGCAATCATGTGTAAGGAGTCAAGGAAAGCATGCATGCCTCACGTAATGAAAAATATTTACGTTAATAATAGTTGATGTCTAGCAGTGACCACAGCCTTTGCACTGCAAAGTCGCGTTTATAAGCATCATAACGTTACAATGAGTCTCTTAAAGCCTATTTAGTACAAAGGGCAGTAGCCCTCCAAGTTTAATGTCTCCCGCATTGGAATCAGTCTGCTCAGTGTTTGTTTCTTGCCAACACTGCACCTGTACATATTAAATATTTTCTATAAAAAAAAAGTCCTCATATGTTCCTGCAGGAACATAATATTTCAATAAAGTTGATTTGTTTCCCAACGATTTGTTTCAATTGCCTGTAGAATGCTTTTGGAATCTGTATAAAAAATAGATGTATTTATTTTATATATATATTCCCTCCTCTATTAAAACTAGGACTGGTATAGATCGATTTTCAGTCTGTATGATGTTTGCATTTCCCGGGGAATCGTTGGGTGCAAGGCTAATAAAGTGGCACAGTGGTGAGCTGAGGAGACTGCCTCACAGTCGAAGTTCTGTCCAAGGCGGTTCGATCCCCACCTCGGGCGCCTCTT
>JAZEWT010000024.1:614163-625811 GCA_036362905.1 Mordacia mordax | reverse complement strand
CTTCACATTTCCGCATCCGTCCATGACTAGACGTGTTATAAATTATAATTGGCATTACGAAGGCGGGCGGCACGGTGGCCCAGTGGGTAGCGCTGTCGCCTCACAGCAAGAAGTCCCAGGTTCGAATCTCGGCTCGGGTGCCTTTCTGTGTGTGGAGTTTGCATGTTCTCCCCGTGTCCGCGTGGGTTTTCGCCGGGCACTCCGATTTCCTCCCACAGTCCAAACAATATGCCGCTGCATAGGTTAATTGGCTCGCAGACTAAATTGCCCGCAGTGACCGGGATGGGCTGGCGTCCCATCGTGGGTGTATCCCTGCCTTGCGCCCTGTGTCTGCCGGGATAGGCTCCGGCTCACCGCAACCCTGTACAGGGCTAAGCAGTTTCTGACAATGAGATGAGTATTAAGAAGGCCCTGAGTGTGATTGCCAGATAGGGTACTTTTCCGCGTGGAGGTTGCATGTTCTCCTTGTTTCTGCGTGGGTTTTTCGCTGGAAACTCCGTTTTCCTCCCACAGTCCAAAGACATGCTGTCTAGGTTAATTGCCCTGACCACATTTTTTTGTGACTTGCTTACCTTTCCCCGCTAGACAACTGTTCTGAAGAGCGATACAGCTCGGTGCTTCCTTTCGACTGAAAAAAATACTAACCGACTGAGCGGTTATTTCGTCTGGGTCATTTTCTGATGGGCAGATGTGCAACGAGTAACGAGAGCTCCATCGATATACCACGTTACCACTCCTTGTACTCTGCTGGTGGCTGCAGAGGTCACGGGAGCCAGGGACAAACAGTGTGAAATCTAAATAGTCTACAATCAGGTCGAGCTGTTTAAGCTATGGGTACGTTTGCCAATATACATATGTAGAAAAGAGAAAAGGAAAACTGGACACTTTGTGAAAGGTGCTGTTTGGTGTTTTAATATCTTAACACCTGTTTTATTGCCAGAAATGGTGGAAGCCTTGACACTTTTTTACAATCTACACTCATTTACCAAACCGTTAATGGATGTCACAGATTTGCAATAATATTTCCCCGTGCAGACTGTTCTGTACACAAAACACCTCTGCACATCCGAAAGGGACTGGGCGCACACACACACACACGCAACGTATACATTCGGCAGAGTGGAATTAACAAATGCATACCTGGACTGGGCTTATGCATGTATGCTGCACTTACACAATTGAAAATCTACACCGAACTGTCGACAAATACAAGTGGAGTGCTCCCAGTTTGGAAACCACCCTGATTGAAACCCCTGAGATAATAAGAGCAAAATGCATGCCTGATGAGCCAACAAATAACTGTAGTACACCTGGCTGGTGGCACGCACACCATCTGATGGAGTGTTGAAATGAATAATTGCCTGGATATTTGCAAAAACTCAATTGTGTTCATGACAGAACACGTGCGCCCTCAATTATGATTGACAGTAATATAATTCGATACTTGGGGATCTGCCGAGAGAGGTTATTGGGATCGCTATATAAGGTAGGCGAGAGAACAGCAAAGGGCTTTTTGAACGGAAACGCTGAACGAGATTAGCAGGGACGCCAAGAAACGGAAGGCGTAGAAGGCTTGTAGCTGCGGGGAAACGTAACGCCGCTCGCTACGGCAGTTGTTGAGCAGCAACCGGATTGTGCGAGACAAAATTCTAGCGGGCAATGTTACGCAGTGCCGTCTTAACGCATGGGAGACGCTGGGCAGTTGCCTGGGGGCCCACGAGCATAGGGGGCTCCATGCTAATCTATGTGTGTTGTGACTTGCTGTCAAATAAATAAATAGGATATGTAGGGCCTCCAGTGCACTGCTTTGCCTTGGGGGCCAATAATGCTGTTAAGACGGCCCTGATGCTACGAGCGACGATCAACGAACTCAACTGCCTCGATTCGCCTGGTTGAATCTCTCGCGCACGCTCTCTCTCTCGTCAAGCCTAAGGTCCTCCCTGCGCAGCCGCTCCAATGGAGCCCGGGGCGAGCGCACACCTTGCGACCACGCACCAAACCCCTCTCTCTTATATTGTCACTCCTACCTGGAACTGCGAGTGGCCATGACAATGGATGATGGCCACCCCATAACGTGTGGCGCTGTTCGACTCGACATCACAATGCCTGTGGGCGGGAGTTGGCAAAGCGGAAAACCAGGAGTGGGTCAGACGTCTCTCGTCACTCTCGTTAGCGTGGCCGCAAATCGAACGAGGTTCACGGGGTTCATAGCACAATGCACTGAGTCCACTAACCACCGTGACAATTGTCGGACAGACATTGAGCATCCATCTCTACAACGGTCGATTTGTGCGCAGACAATTTGACCTGCGCGTCGCAAGTGTAATAATTCATTTTAATATATGGTTCGACGTACCATTACAAGCGTATAGATGGTAGGCGTGCAGAATATGGCTCCATTGTTTCGTGATAATCCAAGCCCTCATTGAAGTTGTTACATTTCATGCATTTAAAAAAAAAGAGAGATTTTTGAGTGTAAAACGTTGCCTTTTGACTTCACACTTTAAATATTTTAAGTGGAAATTCCAATGGCACTTAACAAGTGCCACTGACGGACTGCCATTTTATTAGGGTGACCCTCTTTGCAAGCACCTCGCAAAAGTTGAAATCCCTTTGATAATGTTACATTAAACATTAAATCATCATGGTGAGACTTTGTAGGGAATTGACATTTGCTCGCAAAAAAATGAAATTGGCAAACCTCTCGAGCTTAATTATTTTTTTTCCAAAATCCTTGTAATTAATTATTAAGAATAAATTCCAATATCATGCACACGTGCTGTTTCCGAAAAAGATCAGTTTTTTTTGCAATGACCCAAGGGGCAATTTGATTCTAACATCTGTAAAAACTTGAAGCACATGTTTTTTCACTCTTTTGCAAAAAGCAAAAAAGAATAATTACTTAAACTGTTGCCCATTAAAATCTGTGCAATGGCTACATGAAGGTTTTTTTTACAATAACATTCATATATAAGTTGATAGCTGGAAGTTCTTTACATGAGCCTTCATATGCAACTTTGGAGTTCGACTGTAGCATAACTGCATGTTTCGTCATGAAATTGGTAATAGTGCAATCATAAAGATTTTACATCCGATGACATATTTCATTATTGACTCAAAATGAAATGTCAAGGACATGCTTGCTCTTTAGGGAAAAAAAATTGCCAAATATAATCTACACTATGTTTTGCCCAATATTTGTTTAGGAAGAGAGAAAAAGATTTTTCCAACGTAGAATTCCAGCTCATAGCATGGTTCTGTGGTCCAAAAATGAACGAGCAGTTATCAATAGTGGTGAGCAGGAATAAAATATAATACTGTACAGAAATATAATTTTACAGCTGCCCACTGGGCCCACCATTCTCAACTGGCCAGTAATCAGCGGAGACCAGACACATGTTCACCAAGTGGACCTTGAGATGCCAAAGCTTGAGAAGCCCTGCACTAAGCAACACAGTATGAGCTGGCTGCAAGCGTAACGCTTGCGAGTAAAGCCGGGTGCTTCCCTATCCGAAGTGCGCTCACATCAGACGTTCACTTCCACTTCACCAGCGAAGCACTAGCATGCGTGGCTCATATGAGATCTGCGCTTTTATATCGTGACCCAGAATTCAGATTGTACTCCGAGATCACTGGTCGGCTGGCAAATAGAGAGTAATACATACAGTTTACAACGCACACATTCATTCCATTTGGAAGGGGATTCACTTGAAACTAGACCGACTCAGAGGCGCGAGGAAACTGCAGAGAGAGGGGAGGGACATCCATGCGGTCAGCCGGCGCAAACCTGCCAAACGCCATATCCATCTCATCTCATCTCATTATCTGAAACCGCTTAATCCTATATAGGGTCACGGTGAAGCCGGAGCCTATCCCGGAAACACAGGGCGCAAGGCAGGAATACACCCGACGACGGGACGCCGGTCCATAACATATACGCCATATCCATATATGTTATATTATCGACCAAATAATTAATGAGTGTGGTTTTTTTTATCGTGGGTGGAAACCGGAGAATCCGGAGGAAACCCACGCAGAGCAGGAGGAGAACACACGAACTCCACACAGAAAGGCGCCCGGGGTAGGAATCGAACCGCCTCGGGCGAGACATTCTTTCTATGTCAGAAGCTGAGAAATCTCGAGGTGATTGATGTCCATAGATTCACCCTCTCCACGTGGGGTTAACGTTGTCCGTTACACGAGCCTTGGGGCTCCGCTACGGTGCGGCCGACATAAACACGTGGCTCGTCCTCACAGCCCATCGAACGCGGGTAGCTGGGGCTTGCAGCGGCCTCTCAAGAAAACCGGATCTCTGCACTGCGCTCGCAATGAGCTGTCAATCATTCCCGTGTTCGTGCTTGATGTTCGCAAATCGCTCGGGAAGCCCCGGCGCGCACAGAGGCCACGCAGCACGCGTGGTCCTGCTTGCGTCGCGCAGGGCCCACCAAGCCGGAGCTGTTGTCGCACGCTTTCACGGGCCCGCCCGCTCGCTGGGGCCCGCTCGCTGGGGCCCGCTCGCTGGGGCCCGCCGCCAGCTGAGCGGCGAGATCTCGAGAGAACGGCAGCAGCGCCTCCTGCATTCTCCGTGCGTTTGTCGAGGAATCCGGGCCAGGCTTTTCGTGTGCGGTTTGGGGGGGTAGGGGGGGGAGAGGTGGCCCAGCGACCCAACCGCTGGGCCACAAACTCGGCGATCCGAGTTCGAATCCCACTCACGGCCAACACCAGTGACGATTTTCTGAACCGGTCCTGGACCTCCCCTAAGTCGACTCAGCCTCAAATGAGTTCCTAGTGTAGTGTGTAAACATTGTCACTAGGGAGACAAAGGCGGCCGAGCGCGGTGCCGGTCACCCACCCCCTTGTGTACTTTGTCGACCTTCATAGGTGCTCGCTAACGGCACTTGACCCTACCGTATGTTAAGGCTATACGGGGGATCTTTGTCTTTGTCTTTTGCCTAAAGCTAACTTGCTCAACGCGTATGGAAGTTTATGTTCATTTACATGGATTGAATTTAACAAAATAATCGTCAGTTATTTCATGCTCAAATACACACCGACACAGCGCTTGTCTCCTGTGTACAGCCCTGAGTGGTGGACATTCCACGTTCCTATGATGGGGGGGGGGCGTGGGCGGGAGTCGATTCATTGAACGTCCGGTTTTTCCCTTTTCCACAAAGTGGTGCCAATTTCAATAACCCTTGAGCGATGATTGGCCGAGTCAACCGGCAAACGGAATTTGAACTCGAAAACCTTCCGATTGTGAGCCATCGCACCGAGCCATCGCATCGAGCCATCGCATCGAGCCATCGCACCGAGCCATCGCACCGAGCCTCGGCAAGAGCTCAGGCATCATCACAACACGGTCGGTCCCCTGGTTGAAAGCAAGATCTCTGCTACGCGCGGTGGTGAAAGACTCATCGGCGACTTAGCCACGTGGCTGGAGCAGAGGCTGCGCCAACGGCGTCGGCTGCTGAAGAAACGTAACGAATGTCTCTCATCTCATCTCATTATCTGAAACCGCTTAATCCTATATAGGGTCACGGTGAGCCGGAGCCTATCCCGGAAACACAGGGCGTAAGGCAGGAATACACCCGACGACGGGACGCCAGTCCATCGCCGGGCATTGTGGGACAATTTTAGTCTGCGAGCCAATCAACCTAACCAGGAGCATGCTTTTGGACTGTGGGAGGAAACCGGAGTATCCGGCGAAAACCCACGCGGACACGGGGAGAGCATGCAAACTCCACACAGAAAGGCACCCGAGCCGAGAGATTCGAACCCGGGACCTTCTTGCTGTGAGGCGACAGCGCTAACCACTGGGCCACCGTGTCGCCCGTAACGAATGTCAAGATCTTAAAACGCGAAATAGACACCTTTTACAAAGTGCCCAGTTCGCAAAAGCCACACATAATTGTGGCGAAATATGCAAACAAGAAGCTTTGACAACGTATGCATTGTCCTTCAAACTGATTGGTCCACACCAGACATGGCTTTCTTTTGAGCCTGATTGTCAGTGTTAGATGTTGCCAAAAGGCAGTCCGCTCAGGACAATGCAATATCAATGCTTAGTACCTCAGGTGGAGCTGTTTAAGCTATGAGTACTTTTGCCAGTGTGCATTTGTAAAGAGTAGAAAGGTTTTACCATTTCTGGCAAATGCGCAGGCGTTAAGATCTTAAAACATCAAATAGACACCAGTGTATAAATGTACACCGGCAAAAGTACTCATAGCTGAAAACATACGAATGTTGAAACGCTGCCCTTGCCATCGCGCGTTTGAACGCGTTGTGTCGGCTATCTCTCTCTTAGGTCTTTATTTCCCCCTAGCTTCTGTCACGAGGCTGCCGTGAGCAATGCCGCGCTGTAACGCCGAGGCACGGTGCGCTTGAGCGGAATGTTGTGCTTCGATCCAAAACAAACAGGCGAACACCGGTGAGTAAGTGACGGCACCGAAGGGGAACTTTTTATTTTCCCATTGTCCTCAAAAGAGCCAACCGCTACGCATTCGTGCTCTACAAACGTAATTAAGAAGAAGTTATGGTCATGCCAGAGTTTCGAAATCAAATCGTGCCATAACTTCATTTGTACACCGAAAAAATGAGGAACAAACTGGAGGTTGTTTAGAGTAAAGATTATCTCAAATGTAGTTCGCGTGCACAATTACAGGGCTGGCTAATGCATTCTGAATGGATGGAATCCCTCGGCAAACATTAACCCCGTTTAATGGAACACAGCCTGCTATTAATGATGCTTGTTTTGGGGAAAAATTTAAACAAATATCGGCATAAAAGCATTTTTCTATCTATGTGAGAGTACAAGCCGTGTAAGGGCTATGAAGCCGATAATTGAAACTGAATATTTAAATTATGTTTTTGTTTACGTTGATTTAATGCGTGTTTTGTGTGCCTGTCTTGCAATTTCCTGACAATTCGTCGACATTGTTGGTTTGGATAGAAAATAATATTTGCATTCCGGCGATGGACCGGCGTCCCGTCGTCGGGTGTATTCCTGCCTTACGCCCTATGTTTCCGGGATAGGCTCCGGCTTCACCGTGACCCTATATAGGATTAAGCGGTTTCAGATAATGAGATGAGATTCCTAAAGTACCTTTCACTCGAGGATCACAAAGCACTGCACATATCTGTTGAGAGAAAGGCATGTCAACAGCACCAGAATAGATCAATTAAGTAAAATGATGACTATAAATTAGTGAAGTACATAAAATAACATACAAATTAATTGTTAAAACAAATCACGGAAGGAATAAGTGTTCCTGAGCAGGCACAGACTAACAGCGAGCCATCATCCAAGCACACAAACAGTGAGCAGCATCAACAGTTCTCGCCAGAGGACTGCAACGCCTTACGGAACAAGTGAATCTTGAGACTGGATTTGAAGATGCCCAGAGACTCAGCTTACCTTAAATTCCAATAGAAGGGGGTTCCAGAATCTGGGAGCAGTGCATGTCGAAGCAGTGCCACTGAGAGCATTCTCAGTGAGAAGAAGGGTCTTGAATACAATCCTATATTTAATCGGTAGCCAGTGGAGAGACGCCAGCACTGGGGATATGTGATCGTAAATGGGAGTGTGGGTAAGTACTGCAGCAGCCGCATTCTGCATACGTTGGACTTCTGTACTATCTCGAGGCCCCCAAACCAAAGGAAAATCTGACTTGGCTAAATTGTTACAGACTAATGCAGGGAACGACATTGCGTCTATTTTCTTTGGGCAAGTCAAAAAATAATACATTTGGCAATGATTTATAGGTGGTGTCTCACTCTCTCTTGGACGTGAAACCTTCTGTTAATAATTGCAGTTCTAACCGCATTTTGTAACAGGATGCAGAAATTAATAAGTTACCTATTGACATAGTCCGCGCATTTAAAGTATTTAAAAGAATGTTATTTTTGTGGCTATAAGTAAGTTGTATAAAAAATAAAATGACCGCAAGCAATGTTTGCACATTTCAAGATGTCAATGATTTGTTTTAAAGAGGCCGAGCGTTCCTGTGCCTCTCTGTTTTGTAACAGGCGAACGATTGATTTGATCGCGAATTCGGCAAAAGGGTAGCTTAGAAATGTAGCAAAAAATATAAATGAAATATAAACTTCGCATGGTACAGATTCAGCATTAATCTTTTGCGTACCTTAAAAAAACTTGACGGCAAGTGTGGGACTTATTTACGCGATTTGGTTACATGCTCCGTGCTTCCAAAACACAGTATGCCGGCGAGAAGAAGTGCGTTGACTGTAATAAATATTGGTGATTTAAAGTGGCCGCAGTTGAAATTAAAGGCTGCGGTTTTCGGGGTTAAATATTGCACAGGAAGGCGCGCAGACGTGAGAGGAACTGCAGTGATTTATTGTTTGTCCGTGTGGATAGAGCTGCCCTTTGTTCCCCGCTGACCAATGAGGAGGCCCTGGGGAGCGTGGGGGGGGAAGGCAGGGAGGAAGTTTGTGATTAGCCCTGCCAGGTAGAGGGGAGAATGACATACATCTCTGAGTTCAAGTCTCCACAGCGAGGGCCAAGGTCATTCACACTGGGCGGCAACACGAGTGTGATAATCATCACGTGACCATGAATTCATCGATGTACCTGGTCATGGTCAATTCGCTGCTGGATGAAGGCTTTTCTCAAGCCACTGCTATATTTCACCATCCTGTGAGTGATAATCTCTTGACCTTGGGCTATTGGCCCTTCTCGCTGTCCTTGTACTTTGCATGAAGGCATTAACATCGGTTGAAGCGCTGGCAATGGAATTGGAAGAACGGAGCAACTACAACTCTTTCAAACTGAGATTATTAATTTTTAATGAGGAACATTAATATTTCTTTAAAGTTGTACATTTTTGTTGAAGATTCAGATAATTTCTATAACCTAATTAGTATTTTCCCCTTAATTATTACGTTTTGAAGTTTCATATATTTGCGCGGTTTGTTTATTGAAAATGCGTCGCAATCACAATGCGCTCTAAGGACTGGATTGATTTCCTTTATTCAACGTTTGCTGAATCTCATTGCAAAACCAGCATTGTTGATCGATTAAGTCGTGTGAAATAGGGACATTACCTTGATATTTCAACTCTCATATATATATTTTCCCATTTAAGCATTGTTTGTGACGAAAGTGTTGTTTTTGTTGCCAGTGAATTTCCTACACGCAATAAGCGTAGAGTTTATCGTCAGCTTAATCTCGCGGACTGACTCCACATTGCTGATTTCAGTTTTGCTCGGATTAATTTTCACGCGATGCTGCGTTTGTAGGTTTCTCTTTTGGTCTTATTTGTTTCACAAACGTCTCTGGCTTCCACCAAATTCCTGCTCGCTCAAGTCCGTCTTTGAGGGATTATTATTATTATTTTACAATCATTCATCCTCAGTAACTGATTCATCCTCTATAGGATCACGGTAAGCCAGCAGACACAGGGCATAATAATAATAGTTGCATTTATGGAGCGCTTTTCACCCGAGGGTCACAAAGCGCTGCACAGAGCTACGGAGAGAACAACAACAACGACATAAGAATGGAAAGTCATCAACAATAACGTTTTTTTTTTACAAATCCGTGCTGTGGAGAAAACTGCATGTCGACAACAACATCAGGACAGCTCAACTGAAAGTCAAATAGTAGCAATGCAGTATAAGGAATAAAATAAGCGGAGAAAACATATATTCTTCAACAAACAAGTAAGGAACAAATGTTCCTGAGCAGCAGCGCAGGTCGGCAAAAGTCCATCATCCCGGCATGACACTCATCGGGCTGAATGTCATGTCGCTGCATCAACAGTCCTAGCCAGAGGGCTGGAAAGTCTTACGGAACAAGTCGGTCTTGAGACGAGATTTGAAGATGCCCAGGGACTCAGCTGATCGCACCGCCACAGTAGCCCCTGATTATTACACATTTCTTACAGTGCAATACTGGTTGCTCTCAGAGCAATCTCATGAACAAAACGTGTTGTTGTTGTTCATATGCCGTTCAGATGTTGTCGACGTTTTTGTTGACATGCCTTTCTCTCTACCCACAGCTCTGTGCAGCGCTCTGTGACCCTCGGGTGAAAAGCGCTCTCGAAGTGCAACTATTATTATTCTAAGCAAGCACTGCGCAGACTGAATGTCACGTCGCTTTCGAGATGCGACTTGCTCGCATTCAGAGCGAGTGCGTTCTATGAAGCTGTATCGAGTTATTTAATTTGCACAGCTTAATATGTTTTTTCTAGCAAAGTGTGGTTTGTATTTAAAATTTAAGGCAGATGTTGTGCGCAGCATTCTTTGTGTGTGACGCACACAAACTTAAAACAAACAATGTGTTCAAGTACAGATTTTAAAGATACGCATTAATTGTTAACGCGTGCAATTGTGCCTTTTTTTCACACACGAGGCTGCTTTGGTCGTCAATCAGGTTATGTACCATTGTGTTATGTGACGTCCAAGTTATTTTGTACTTATGTAATGCGCAGCATCGTTAGCAGTCACATCGTTAGTGCCACTGCATGAACGCTGCCAGTAGCACAGTCTCGATTGCTTTAGGGCTAAGCCAGATTTTATTCGTATTAAAAGATTAAGATCAAGCTGCAGAAGCAGCTCTCTCCATACGTGGCACAATAGGAAAGGGAGTTTAGCGTACAAAAAAAACTCAATTAGAAATAGTTTTGCTTGCATGTCCTGAAAATTAAGGTTCACACACTCGAAGGCGTGTTTCATAGATTATTTTTCTGGCTTCCTTTGTTGAACTTCATTGGAATTCGTGGAGGTGGGAAATTACTGAGAATATTATTTTGATGTCTGAAATGAAAGTGCGATTATTTCCAAGTGTGTGTTTGTAATCCAACGAGTAAAATATGAAAAGCTAATTCCTAGCTTACATTTTACTGATAAGATGAACAACTGTTTGAAAAGTATGAAGAGATTAATAATGCAACGAGTTAAAGATATAACACGCGTGCATACAAATGTAAAAATGTGCTGTTTTCCAAACAAAAAAATTGCTTGGTATTTTTCCCCAATGCATCCCAGGTGTACTCTTAAGGTCATTGCGTCAGACGAAGAATCCCTTTTGAAATCCCACAGAGCAGTGCAACCCATGTCAGAGAATGGCCCAGTACGACCGTGCTCTACCACCTCTGTGAGTGTTGCAGAGTGGACAGGATGTGAGCGAGACTGTCGGAAAGTAAGGCGTAATGCCTGTCAAAATATCGACTGTGCAACCAAACACAAAACCATAGTTTAGCTGTGGTCGGCAATGAAACTTTGGCCACCAGGTTCATCGTGCAGTGGACTAACCATGGCTACTCTTAATAAAAAATATATATGCCATTATTTTTTACATTTTTGTTGAGAAAAAAAACCTGCCCCCTACTAAATGCCATCATAATTAGATTGTAAGCAGAACACTTTTATTTTAAAAAATCATTAGTTTTTTTTTATTTCTTGGATAAGAGGCATGTTTTCAAGCTTACATGGTGCATGGTTAGCCTTAGAAATTTTAAACAGTGCTATTTTTGCATTAAACGTAATTAAGGTTCAATTTTCGTTTGGCAATTACCGGTTCTGCACCGAAGTATTTGCTATGGATCGTTCTACCCACGCTGAATAAGGCAGGAGGATGGGTGCATAGGTAGGTGGCTATAGATATGGGGGTATGCAAGCATGCCATT
>JAZEWT010000024.1:585994-606260 GCA_036362905.1 Mordacia mordax | reverse complement strand
ACTGGTCGCGTTATTGAAGCATTCGGCCTTAACCTTGGGTGACCCGCGGCAATATTTCATTTCATAACCGCCTGAAATGAATATCGTTTTCGAAACGGAGTGGTTTAGTTTCCTCCTTCATTTTAAAAGTAAAGAAAAAATCCCAGTTAAGTTGTAGAGAGCCGTTACTGTTGTTATATTTCTCCGCCGTTAACGGTGTGGTGCTGCGTTGGATTGCCGCTGCAGGTGATACAGTTGTAGCACTGCACTCTCTCTCTGGTGGAAGGCTTAAGGCTCATTTGACTCGACGAATGGGCACCGGTGTCACGCGCAAGCTTGGTCATTGCTCCCTATGACTTGCCAGGTGATGCGCCAAGGGGGGAGGGCATTTGGCCGGTCGCTTACCAGAAATCCACGCCGCACGCATGCGAGTTACGAACGGGCAATTTCGTAAATGCTGCACGCGCTCTTTATTAAATCGAATCCCAAATGAAGCTTGCTTGTGCTCAAATTTGCCTAGGCCTGCTCTGATGCATTCTACCAAATGTCAATCATTTATGAAATGTATTTTTTTCATTTTCAAACAATGCTTTTGTTTAATTGCCACCAGCTCCGTGCAGAGTTTTCTGTAGTAAATGTTGAATATTTCCAAGGCTGGTGCTATAATGTATACTTTAATTTGTGTTTAAGGTGGGTTTTTTGTTCAACAAAACTAAGTCGGCACTGCATACATCTGTAGGAGGAGTAAATCAATGATGTCGAGACATTTACAGAGTTTACATTTCAAGCTGGAGTACATGTTTGGAAATAAGAACCAGCCAAAGCGGCATGGAATTTCACTGAGAGACAGGAGACTGCGCACGTGAATTTGGGGAAGCATGCACATCAGAGGCATTGAAAATCAAACGGGCTTGTACAGGAGATATCACAAGAACTAATGCTGGTCGGCAGACTGAGTTGGCGATGTAAAGACATCCAGAGGCGTGATTGTACCCGAGTAGACCAGCCGTGAGACGGAGCGATGAGATCAGTTGACGCGTAGGGGTGAGACTGATTGCGCATTCATAATATCATGAGGGAGGGCGACTGCAATGACGGGTGTCCTTCATCTAGCAGTGGATAGGCAATGGACGATGATCATCATTAATGTTGTATTTTATCAACTTTACTATCCAGTTTTAACCAATCGGTGAGTGAAGCTTGTTAATATGGGTCCTCTACGTGGGTTGGTTAAAAGTAACACACACACACACACTCAGCCCATTTTCATGAGTGGTGCCTGGGGACCTTTTAGGGTCTGTAAGAGGACGGTTCACTGCTTTCACGTCCCTCTAAACTTGACAGCACGCTCTGGTCCATAACGCTGTCTCCTCCATGTGAACCTCCCTCTTCCTCGGGGCGAGAGAGAAAGGCCGGTAAAAGCGTGATCAACAAGATCTTAATTGTTCTGCGTTGGACTTTGTACGATCTTTGTTTCCATTTCCCTCCGTCTTGCCTTGTCTGTCATCAGCGTGCGCCGTGACATTGCGCACATTGCCTCCGCTGATGTCAAATGCTCGGAAGGCGCTTGTAAATCCACGGGGGAGCCCAGTGGAACCCACGGCTAAATTAGCGTCGCACACATCAATTCCAGTCTCACGCATTCACACTGTTTACGTCTCGACGCTCTTTACCGACTCTTGCGCGCGCACAGGTGCGGGCACGTGAATTAATCGTCATCATCTCTCGTCATCTGCAGGCATCGTTATATATATATAGGGCTCATCTCCCCAACCAGCGGTGGAGATTCCACATTTATATGACAGCGACGAGTGAATCGCCAAACTACAATTTTTTTCCCCACAAAGGGGTTTCTCATTTAAATAACCCCAAAAGGATATTAGACTGGGTCAAATCCCAATTAGGATTTGAACTTACAACCTACATTTTCTGACCCAATCACTCTACCATGGAGCCACCAGCTGAGTCGAAGGACGTTGAAATGATGTAAAGCGAAAGAGCAACTGCTGCAAAGGGCCACCTCCTCAGGCTTCAGAGACCGATGCTTTACTAACAAGTGACTGATACCGAATCTGTAATGTTTGGCATCGAGTTTACTGCTGCAATGCATCCGTTCCATCACGCAAATGGGTTCTCTGAGTGCAGAATTTGAGATACCCTTTTGTCTCACGCTCACTTAATACGTGTTATTTTTCCTCAGAGGACTGCGATGTCTAGCATTGGTCGTAGGAGATATAAGTAGAGCTTTGATTGGGTGTGTGTACTGACATTCTCCGGAGGATCCACGTGGGTCAGAATTCGTTTTTGTCTTGACGCCAAAGCACGGTGATACAACGTTGCTTTTCATCGCTGCTAAAATAAAGTTTCGGGAGCCTACACAGTCTAATTACTGTACAAGGTAATTTCATAAATATTCCATTCAGAGCACACTTGAGGTCTTGGAATAACATGTCAGCCAGAACACATAAGCAATCCTGATAGAACAGCAAAGATTTCACATTAGCGACCGAGTGTAAACGAAACTTTCAGCGTAGTTTCTAAGGGCACACAAACAAATATATGTTAATAACATTGAGTTTTGAGAAATGCTTTTTAAATCTGTTCTTTTGGGATAGCTGTGCCGAGTACGTGCTCTCTCTCCCTCCTTCACTAAATTTCTCCTCCGACGTGGGAGGCGTCGTCTGGCCTTCTGAGGTCTCAGCACGCCGGAGGATGCCTGCAACGTTGGAGGCAATTCTCCTTTGGAGGAATCCTCAGGCGTTCTGAGACTCTCAGCGGATGCCTTCAACGTGGGAGGCGAAACGTCGTGAAGGACAGAGGGGGAGCGCTCGACACGGCTGTCACAATAAAGCAGCTTTGAAAAGCAATTCTCATACTTCGAGCTGTGGCAACGTATAGCGGTGCATTATTGGCTTTTGTTTTATTCGGAGGTTGTGTGCGTGGCTGCAGATTATGTAGTTGTTCTCTGGTAAGTTCTGGATTTCGATGAAAACACACGAGACTAAGGTGTGCACCGTAATGCGAGAATACAAAGTGTAGACATATCACGGTTGAACAGACGTCGCGCGTGTTTGCGCCGATTTATTTGAAATCATTGCTAACTTGCGAAACCGGCGTTATTTTCTCATCAATAATGCTGATACGGTTCAAAGGTTTGAGAATCGCTTTAAAATGTTGGCATAACCATGAAACGTGGAGGCGAACTTTTAATGCAGTAATTGCACAAAGTATGGTTTAATAGCCTCAGGGATATATATGGTTGTGTAAACAGTGACCCATCAGCATTGTGTAATTAGATTATAGCGCCGCGTGTTCATGAAAAGGAATTTTTTTTCTAATTTAGCAATGCACTTTCCAACCAGTATATTAGTTCGAAAACCTTAGCGTGCAGAATCAATGAGGTTAAAATTGTGAGCATTGGATGATTTTTTTAATCAACAATAGAAAATCGAGCCGGGCTGCTTGGCGAAACGCACTGCTGCTGATGCTACATTAACGGAATGAGAGTGGTATGAATCGTGCCTTCACTTACAGAGTCATTTGAGGTGCTTCGCCGACAGTAAGAGGAATGCTTTGTTCCAACGGTTTATTTGAAGTGGTTCAGGTCCCACATCCTGACGCTTTTCAATGTGACCGTATATTTCGACAGTTGCTATGAGCGTCTTGCAGATACAGCAGTTTTTTTTCTTCTAAATTCTGTCACCTGTCAATCACCGTGATGCCTCGCATGATGCAAATGCGTGGGGGGTTTTTTGCACGCGCCTTTGTGATACAGCGCGATCGATGCTCTGAGTGAGATGTTTTAACCGTCTAAGACTTGTGATTATATTCATTTTTTTGTTATTACCTCCCCCTCGCTTCGCACAGAGCGTGCGCATAGTGTATTATCACAAGTGTTTTCACGGGCAATAACACTCCACAGTTTGAACATCATTTGGATGAAATTAAAATAGAATTAAAAAAAAAATTTTCATAAGGGCAGGTGGTTAAAATAATACAATTCTAGGGTTTTATTCTTATTCAATAAAAAGGTATCCATTTTGTGCTTTTATGAAACACAACACAAATTTTACTGCTGCTTTCCGATTCTATCACAGTTGTACTGCATAGCTCGGCAAAGCGTTTAGAATTGTACCGCACGCCGTTCAAGCGTGATGTCCCACGTTTTACTCCTGGTGCCGAATTGCTCTGCGAGCTACAGAAACAAACGGCTCGCAGTCGCGTTTATGCAGCTTTCATTTAAAAAAATGCTTCCTGCGAAACGCTAAACATCACCGTCCTCAAAACACATCTACGAGCGCGAATAGCGCTGAGCCCTGACTGCGGGTTGCTTTCTTAAGTAAGCAATGTGATCTAGAGGCGACAAATGGTAGAGATTATCAAGCGAGTGCAGCATTTCATGTTTCCTCTGAGAAAGTAACAAAATAACCCCCCAAGTCTTAAAACGTGTGTTCATGAAAGGCGCTATTTTTTTATTTTGGCCTAAAAATTCTCCCTGGATACCTTTTGTTCAATAAAAAAAAACATCTTCTCATTCGGCAGCAGTTGATCCGTACGGGCTGTGCTTGAGGCATCTGCACAGCGAGGCATGGGGACACGGGCCCCTTGCAAGGCACGCATCATTTACGACTGTCCTCCCCTGAGACCACGGCGATGCAAATCGTGCTGTCGGACCGAGCTTCGCAGAGTCAGCAGACGGCAACAATAAGACCATCACTGGCAGGTGACCGCAGAGTTGGCGGGGGTGGGAGGTTATATTAGCGTTGTGAGACGCGGATAAATGAGGCAGCTCTGGCTTTTGTGGGACCACCGTGCTTGTAACGTCCCTCCAGACTCCAAGAGCCGAACTTTAACTCAATGCAAAGGCCAGTTATTCTGCATCCCGTCCGTAGCCACGATGAAGGTTTTTCGACCCGTCGACGAGACGAGGAGGATATAGCAGCGCGTAGCGTTTAATCGGCGAGCAACGAGACGAGCGATCGACGATGATCGTGAACGTTTGAAGTGAAGATCAATATCATCTGCACGAGACAATGGTTGCACACGAAGAACATTGCTTCCGTCTTAAACGGCGGGTTGACCGTTTGCCTCCCAATGTTTGGGGTTATTGGAGCAGAATGTTACCACGACATAGACTTCCTGACGCCAACCTACTTTAGGCAGAGGGTACTTATGATTTTTATTTGTCTGGAACCTCTCCCCCCATCTCTACGATAACCCTTCCACCATGACAAGGTTGCATTCCATTGGAGGGTCGGGGGGGACTTAAAGACAATGAAGAGATACACTAATGTAGGTTTCGGGAGAGCCGTGTCGAGCGCTCCCTCTCTGTCCTTCGCGACGTTTCGCCTCCCGCGTTGGAGGCATCCTCAGACGTTCCGCCGAGGAATGCCCTCAATGTGGGTGGCAAAACGCAGGGACACGTCTGAGGATGCCTCCAACGTGGGAGGCGACAGGGAGAGCGCTCGACACGGCTAGCCTGAAAACAACACCTTTGGCAAGCAATCGTAATGAACCGGATGGACAAAATCCACGGTGCCGTGCGGGGAAGCACCGTGTGTCGCCAATCATCGGCCTGAACGATCATGCGAGAATCCAGCAGGAGAGGCAGCAACCACCTTGCAGACAAGGGTGGCCAAGATCTCCAGAGGAGGGAGACGGGACACTGAGAATCGCGTTTGGCAGTGAAGGCTGCATGGCGCTCGTCGTCTCCACCCATGCACACGTGGCATTCCTTGCCACGTGTGCATGGCAGGGCACGTGGCAAGGAATGCCACGTGTCCTGTCCTGGCCCATTTATCTCAATCGTTTGTATGATACAATTAACCTGCTTATGTTCTATAATCGGGTGGCACGGTGGCCCAGTGGGTAATGATGTTGCGTCAGCAAGAAGGCCCCGGATTCGAATCTCGGCTCGGGTGCCTTTGTGTGGAGTTTGCATGTTCTCTCCCCGTGTCCGCGTGGGTTTTCGCCGGGCACTCCGGTTTCCTCCCACACTCCAAAAAACATGCTGCTGCATAGGTTAATTGGCTTGCAAACTAAATTGCCCGCAGTGCCTGGTGATGGACTTGCGTCCCATCTTGGGTATATCCCTGCCTTGCGCCCTGTGTCTGCCGGGATAGGCTCCGACTCACCGCGACCTTGTAGAGGACATTTATCGGTTTCTGACAAGGAGATGAGAGATGTTCTATAATCCGCGTGCGCCTCTATCGCGCTCTCTCTGTCTCTCTCTCTCTCTCTCATGTGCCGGTGTGTGTGTTCAGCCCTAAATGTTTCACGTCCAAGTTATGTACAATGTCTGATGGGTTTCCCTTTGAACCTTCGTGCCGGGTAGTCTGTAACCATGTGTTGCATCCTCTTTCTGCCTCTCAATGTTATTCCACACGGGAATCTCTCCAAGCTTGGTGACTGTACGGTTCAATTGTTGCTCAACATGTTGCATTCGTGAAGCAATTGTCGTAGCAGAAATGGCGAGTAGTGCGCACTGAGTACGAACTTATGTTCGGCGCATTACTACGTCATTTCCGTTCTCAAATATAGCAGTGTGCTAAAACACTCCAACCTGTTCTCATGAATCTCTCGACTTGAATCGTTTGATTCCATTTTCCGTTTTTTAAGAAATGCCCCAAGTACATACTCTTATTCCGCTTCCAGCAGTGTCCTTCCAACAGACATTTATATGTTTTTAGCAAACTTACTTGACGTAACCTATGTTTTTTTCTCATTTTTGCTGCCAGTTACCCAATTCTGAGTAGGTATTTTCTTTAATAGAGAATTTAAACACTCATCTTCCCATTCCCACTCGTCCAACTAAACTTGAACAGGCCAAATGGCAGCGTTATTTTCCTGTCTGGTTTTTTTTAATATTTCGAGCCGTGCATTCAGTTCGTCTGAATAGACTTGGACGAGAGACAAAGCCTAGAAATGAATACGTATGTTGTAATCTTTAAAAAGACATGACACGCACGCTATCATCGCCAATGCTGTTTGCCCCCTTGCTGGTTATGTTCTAAAACTCACCACACTGTCAATTGACAACGTAGTGTAATAGTAGACGCTAGATCCATTGGGTGAAATGCGTTTAGTTTTCAGACTTTCTGTCTATACTGTAAGATGTGCAAAGCAGTCCACATTTAGTAGCAGACAGTGGTCTGCCTTGTGCTTGCTTGCAAATAAGTTTTAAAAACGAGACCTCATCGCCGTCATCATCACCCATGATCAAGCCACTGCTGGATGAAAGACTTCAATCGCCATTTCCGATTGCTGACATGCTGACACTCCACACCAATTACAAATGTCATATTTACAAATATAACATATAAAACATGAGTTGCTGACTCAGAGGAAATACACTCTTTTAAGAAGTCATTCAAACGTAAGCATTATCTATATAACGAAGAAGTTCAACTATAAAATTACATCGAGTCATAGCAGGTCGTACAATTGTATGCTTGATGGGACGGGTAAAAACACTTAGCATTTTAACGCAGAGAGACAGATATGAGAAGGGAGGCATTATCTCTGCGTCATTATTGTATTACTTATAAGCTGCACGGTGACACTGCCTTACTCTTACGCTATGTAAAGCATATATATAAGTGGTATAAGAGCATTGGGTACCTTTTTTACCAGTATGCAGATGACATATAAAGATACAAGGTTTTACCTTTTCTGGCAAAAATACAAGTGTTACAATCATAAAACCTCAAAGAGACGACATTGGTGATGTATGCTTTGTTCTTGCAACTGATTGGCCCACACGAGAGACACTGCTGTCACCCTGTGAGAGCTGTCTATTGGTTGTAAGATGTTAACGCTTGTTCTATTTACATGAGTGGTAAAACATACATCTCCTTCTTATAAGTACCTCATCATACAGGACGTTGGTGACAATGGTCTTCCACAAATCTCTGCTCTGTGAACTTCTAAGAATGTCCATTGTTGATATGGTCATCCATCTCGAGAGACTCTTGACACAAGTCAATCTCTGTCATCCACGATCTCTCGTTCCTACAATTTTTCCAGTTGGAACCAGATTTTCAACCGACATAAAGAGACCCAAAGGCTGGAGGACACCTGCTTGTCGTAAAATTGGTGCGTGGACCCTGTGACGCTGATTGCGATGATCAGCGGAACGTCGCATTGCATTGTAAATGTTGTGCGTTTGCTCTCCAACGCACCGGCGTGCTGAGACGATAACGATTTGGCACGTTTTGTTCACGTGACAAAACCTTATTGATTGGCTGTGTCGGGTGGAGGAGGCTTTACGACACGTATTTCTGTTACGTGAACTAACTCCCCAAAAAATGAATTTATGGATAAAAACCTCGTCTCTTTCTACATCATCAGGGTTTGAGAATAATAATCATAATAGCATTTATCGAGTCCTTCTCACCCGAGGGTCACAACAGCTTGAAGCGGCCGACACCGCACTGTGTTTTGTGTAGCGATTGTGAGTTTACGAGTGTTGGCGTTGTCACGCTGGCTTCACTCGTGACGAGGCCGTGTCCAACGCCGTGCTTGGCGTTGGGTGATGGATGGACTCGCGCGAATAATGAAAACAGGGCAGCATCTCCGAGCAAACACACGCGGTATCGGTTTCAACTGACTGAGTTGATTTTGTCCAGTTATTTTCACCTGGCGTTAAAGGTAAAACGGTAAGAGAACAAAAAAACAATCGTTCCACTTAAGGGGCATTAACTTTAATATTCCCCTTCCTGTACCAGCTTTTAGCGGAGGCAACTGTTGATCGGTAGTGCAAGTTCAAATTACAATCATGTGCCAGCATTGTACACTCCATTGTGTTGACATTCAAATGCTCCAAATGGCCGCACAAGCCAAATTGGTTGATTGTACATTGGCAAATCTTATTAGATATCGCCAAGCATTATTTGACCAACTCTTCGACGGAAACCTTAACTTGGATAAAGGACCTCGTATTACCGACTGAAGGGACTTGGGCTTTGAGCTGCTGGGATTGCCTTGCTCCTGGTCCTCGTGCGTGATTACATGGGTGATGGAGTCGACATTGTACGCCGAGTTGACCTCAGTGAGGCCTTCAGTGGGGAACAGAGGTTGGTGATTAGTCCCAGATTTTAATGCAGGCTTGGATGCTGCGCTGGTGTAACGGTCATCACACTCGACTTGCAGCAACAGAGGTCGCCAGTTCAAATCAATCTCCTGGCGTGGTATTTCAAGCAATGGTAACTTTTTTTTTAAATAAAAATCTGTCTACCTCAGTCCGTCTAGCAGCATAAAATGGGTACACGACAGTTTGACCGATGTGTGGCCAGCTTGGAAGAGTAGGCAGAAATAGCCTCTCAGGATGGGGGGGGGGGGCTGTCTAGAGCTAGTCCTGGTGGAGGCACTTCCCAACACCATCAGCGGAGGTGTTGGGAAGAAATTGCAGGGCCGCATCTTTATCACCTTTACTTGTTGCTATCGGGAAATGGTGGACAGAAAGGTGCCTGTGTCACCCTGTCACCTCTTGTAAATATATGGAAATATGAAATACTGAATTTGTATGGGCTGAGTCATGTGATCGTAAATGCACACACACAGAGCAACAAGACTTTGCAATTATCTACTCGAGAAAGAGTCAACCCAAGAATGTGAGACCCGAGGCTATTTTACATTGGAACGGACAGCTTAGGAAGAACAGACTCGAACTAGCGTTTGAAAGCTGGAATGATAACATCTCTGCAGCAAAGATTCCAATAAGCAATTTACCAGCAAAATTTGTAAAAAAAAAAACACCCTCCTGGGGGGCATCAGTATAAGAAATGGTTTGCTAGAAGGAAATAAGATTTACTCGGGAAAAATCGTAGTGTTTGATTAAAAGCCACCAAGGATATGTGTAATAAGCTTCTAAAGTTCTTGGTACTTGTTAAACTTATGTCTCAAGTGATTTTTAGGACATTAGCATCTCTTACATTCCGTTATGAATTATATCATCATTAATAGCCATGGAATGCGCCGAAGAATATATTGTACATTGGCATCCATAATCTGTATCACCTGGAATAATAATGGACAGTGCTTTATCATTCCACTGCTTGATAATGGCCTATCCACAGCATGAGACCGTGAGATTGTTTGACCATACATGACTGCATTGGTTGGTACAGGTTCGTGAAACTGGTCGCAAGGATCTGACGACTGAACTCTGGTCGCTGTGTTTATGGCTCACTGTGCCATGATTCTGCCACCTATAATATCGATGAGTTTCTGGTAACAACCTACACTCTTCGCACAACTGAGAAATGAGTTAGTTTTATATTGGGACCCTGCTCAATTGTAGAGACTAATAGCTCAGTGGTTCGGGCGTTGGACTACGAGCCCGGTGATTCAAGTTCGTAATTCTTCTCATGGCCAACACCAGTGACGATTTCATGAATTGGTCCAGGGCCTCCCCTAGGTCTGCTCAGTCTTGCATCAACATATAGAACGGTGTGTAAACATTGCAACGAGGGACGCAAAGGAGGCTAGGTGTGGTGCTGGTCACACACCTCCGCGTATGCCGTCTCAACCTTCATCGGTTCTTGCTAACTGCACTTGACCCCATAACCTGTTAATGTTATGCCAAGGATCTTTATTTTTTTTGTGCTAGTAAACGGGAATGTATTATGTTGGCAGATCTCATGCATTAGCCTATTGATACCTCCAACATGGGAAGTTAAAGAGCCTGAAAGAGAGAAGAGGAAAGCTCCGCTATCTCCAAAGAGTAGCTCGTGAGGGCAAAGCTCATGAATCGAGCCGCGCAAACCTGCATCGATACAGATCACAAAAAAAACAAAACCGTGACCTCTAATGTTAACAATTATGAGCAGATAAGATAAATAAAAACGGCCACCTTTTGGGGAACAGACACCAATACGATTTGTGACTTAATATGCACACTTATTCAAGAGGCAGAAAAGATGGTGTGGCAAAATCAAACAAACGTTTTAGGCAGTTACAATCTCATGAAAATGATTTTATAGATTTTTTCAAAGACTCAGAGTCAATATCTTTTTTCCAAAATCAAAGTTTGCAACCGGGCATATGGTTTCGATCAAAGGAGGTTTACAGACGTTCACCTAAAGAGACAGTGTGTGGCTCAGCGTTTGTTGGTGTAGCAAGGAACACGAACCCCGGGTGTTGACCCAAGCGCGGGTAATAGCCACGATTATTTGGGTAAATGCCAGAGGGGTCAGCGCGTGAGCGTTCAGATGCCAAGACTCGTTGGGACGGCGATAGTCACAGAGTCTCGATGTGCAGGTGATGTACGGACCGCGAGCATGCCTTTTGTAAGTGCTTCGTGTCTACCCATGGCCAATATTACCTGCACCCGTTGTGGGCCTTCACGAAGTCGACTAAAACAAAACCCCTTAAATCGTTACATCTACGAACATCTACACGAGAGAGACAGAGGCGTCCAGGCTTGGTGCTGGCAAACCACCCATTCCCTCTTCGCATTGCCAGAATGAATAGGTGCTCACAAACAACACCTACCCCAACATAAGAGTTTGGCTTCCTATTGCTATTGCGTTGTGGCGTGTAATGTCTTACTGGGCAGCAAACCGTTCCACACAGCGCCCCGTTCTGCCCACTACTTTATTGCAATGGAAATGGCTCCCGTTCTCGTTTTCCTTGCACCACAAGTGACTCCTAACAACACCTCCTTCACCCTTACACACATTTAATATATTCATGCCGTTGTGGCGTGCGATTTTTCATTGCTGCTTCAGCAAAGATTATTCATATATTACGTGAAATATATTGCACGTGTGAGGTAGTGATGTATGAGGTTTGTTTAGTCTGTGTGAAATTTAGTGGTGGCCTACAATACGTTACAGCCAAGTCACATAAATAACACGTTTTATGTGTTGAGGTGCCCCTGGAGCGTCTTGCGTTGTAGAGCACGGACCTATGCGCAATGTTTATCTTATTGAGAAAAACAAAACGTTACATATATATATATGCTTGGACAGTTTTGAAGCGTTAGATTTATTACATTGAATATAATTACATTTGTTTAAAAGGTGCGTGACATTTGTTCAGGCCTTGTCTCAATGTTGCTGTGTGGATGATAAAATGGGCCGCACAGTTAGCATTCATAATCGTCCCGCAGTGGAAATCTCGAAGGGATCCCATTGTCGGCCAAAAGAGGTTATTTTAAGCGTTCTGAATTCATTTTTGATGCCTATTGAACCTGCAAGATTTCCTGCCGAATTTCCGTTGGAGAACTGCTAGTTTATATATTAACATTTGTGACTTGAGTGCTTTTGATTGTACACTTTGGCAGCAATGTAATTAATAACATAAAAAAAAGGTTGAATGTTAAGTTTACCTTGGTACTACAATACGAATGACATTGAAATAACATACCTTTTATTATTATTATTATTATTTCACAGTTTGTTAGTTTTAACATTGGACATTTGGCTGTTGAGCACAATCGTAATTGCTGGCTCAGCGCGGCTCTGGATCACTCGGGGACACGAGAGCACGGAGCGAGAGGAGAGCGAGCGAGCGTAGAAACACCGCACGTCCCGGCGCTTTCCTTGAGCGCAATGCCGTGTTTGTTTTCCTTGGCTCGTCGATGTTTGAACACGTGGCCGGACCTGCATGGGTGGCACGCGCGGGAGTCACTCCCGCGCCGGGTGGCATCCGTGGAGATCGTGACGACCGCTCGCTCGCTCGCCGGGTGAAAACGGGGGTGCAAATGATGTCGTCAATGTAATTAATAATAATTATTATTATTATTGCATTTGTAGAGCGCTTTTCAACCGAGGGTCACAAAAGCGCTGCACAGAGCTGCGGAGAGAACGGCGCGTCAACAACAACGGCACCAGAACGGATAATCTGCAACAAAAAACTATTTCTTGATGTTTTGTTTTCTAACGTACGCATCTTTGCAAAATAAGTAAAATATGATCAAACTTTCAACTATACATTTAAAATGTAAAATTATCAGTTTATCAATCATATATCGGGAAATGGTTTAGAGTAACATTTATCGTATAATAATAATAATTGCATATCAAGAGCGCCCATCACCCAGTGGTCACAAAGCGCTGCACAAAGGTGAACAAGTTCGAAAGAGCCTATTATTCGAATATTCGCGAGGAGGTTAAGGGATGTCAGACGTCGCTGGCTTCCCTTGAGATCGGACACTGAAGGTGTAATTGGAAGGGCTGTGGCGCTGCAGGGCTAAAGCGAAGTGGAGATGAACGGAAAAGATATGAGGACGATGAACATGATGAAGATAGAAGCTCGGAATAGAAAAATAGCAAGAGCGAAATGCCGGAAGCTGAGAGCTTACAAAAATTGGGCGCCTGAATCATGGAAAGAAGTTTTGTCATGGTTCGGTTCTGTGTCGGTAGCTGCTTTATCCTGTATAGAGTCCCTAGGGACCGGAGCCTATCCGGGCAGACACAGGGCTCAAGGCGGGCCTATACCTAGGATGTGACGCCAGTACACCGCAGGGCCCTTTTTGGGGCAATTTACTCAAAGGCCAATTAACCTAGACAGCAGCGTGTCTTTAGACCGTAGGAGGAAACGGGAGAACCCAGTGAATATCCACGCGGACGCAGGCAGAACACAACCTCCACACAGAAAGGCACCCGAGACGGAATCCGAACTCGGGACCTTCTTGCTGCGCGCAGCAGCGCTACTCACTGCGCAACCACCGCGCCGCCCCTTTTATCATGGTATGTCTTTCTCTAAGGGTACGGGCGTGCTTCAATGCGCTCACAGTGACACGGCACGCTTAGAAACCCTCTCAATGGTACGGAATGCTCGATGGGTCGCTACTTCGCACTGAAATTACAAAGTCTGGCAGTAGGCGTTTGAGTGAAAAAGGTCGCTTGCGTAGTTGCACAGTGCCTGTCGCTACGGGGCCGGCAAAAAAAAGGTCCATCGATTAGACGAATGGAAAAATTCTCACGGTGTCTCAGTCCCCGGCGATTTTCATCTAGGAGAGATATGCGTCTTGCTGCCAGTGGGGGTTTCCAATGCAGGAAATACGATCTCGACTCGTAACTGGGAGTAGTTTTGGTAAAAATTGATGAAGACATAAAGAGCCCCCCCCCCCAGCCCATGTGGCTGACTCACACTCGGTGCTCAGTGAATTTAAGCAGATGTGACCTCCTTAAATATGCCCGTGTTGGTTTTCGCTGGACGCTGGTACTCCCGGGCCAAATTGTGGGTGGAAAAGCCACAGTCCCCATTCTCCCTTACGCTCGTCAGCTATTTCAAACGGCTCACCCATGCCAGGCCAGTCGCATTCCGCAGGCGTTCCTCCTCCATAAAAGCCACTACCAATTGCATAAGTGATAACATCTAAAGTCTATCACTCCGCAGGACTACAAAGACATTTCTACATCGGGAGAAACATGCCAAAAAGGAATAGAATGAAAAAAATTTGCTGAGCACCAGACCTCTTCAAGCAACTTTATAGAATTATAAAAAAATTACCCTATTGATTTGCTATTATATTTGCAACAGCTTTGTGTCATCCCAGTTGGTTCTGCAAGCACTGAAGCATCATTATAATTTCTAAAAGCTGTCAGGTTTTTAAAAGAAGGAGCACGAATGGTAACCGCTGGGTATTTCAAGCATGACAATTACGGAATTTGCAACCGTGGCATTTTGAGAGTTGCAGGCTGGCGAATTTCTATATATATATGAATTAATAGGAAACATAACAGCGTACAATGGTCGATGGGAAAAGTGTGGCGGTCACTGATGACGTCTGCAGGGAATAAGCAATGCGGCTGCAAATCAGGAAGAGTGAAAGCAGCCATTCCCGCTGAGTAAGCAATCAAAAGCAAAGCTCCGAATCACTGCACACACGCTGTATAATTTTAGGCTGACAGCCCCTCTATGCACGGGTGTAGAGCGGGTCGACCGCGGCCGCGCACACACACGTGCTCGCGCGCCCCACATCCAGGCACACCGCCACCATTTAGTTTGATTGCTTTGCGCGCTCCTGCCCCTTGGTAATTGGCGGAAATTAAGTAAGTATTATTTTAAGGTTAAGGACCAACCGACGGGCTGACCGTGCCGCGATGCCGACTTTGGGCGCAGAAAATAATTGAAGGCCTCCCCGCTCCTCCAGCCCCCACGATCATATGAGTCTACGTTGGGGATGAGATTGAGAGCGCGCAGTACGGCGTCGGGCGATGATGTATCGTTAGCGAAGCTGTCGCATTTTCAAACTCGAGATTGCACCAATCGCGCCGCTATTGGTCCATGCTGCGCTCGTAATCTCTGTCACCGGGAGATCGTTACGATCTTGATAACTCGCCAAACGGTTCAGCAGCTCCTTCAATTGTCACCCTCTTGAGCAACAGTCTAAGATGAACTCCCGGACACGGCTGATATCACCGTTCAGCGTTTTATCCGAATCCCTGCTCGCCTCCCCTACCTTGACGTGCCGTTCTCTCCGCGACTCTGTGTAGCGCTTTGTGACCCTCGGGTGAAAAGCGCTCTAAAAGTGCAATTATTGTTATTACCTTCACGGACCTACACTGACCGCCGTGCTGAAATATGGTCAAACTACCCCTAAAGTGGGCATGGCATGGGGAAACTTTATTACAGCAGTGGATTAACAAAGGTGCTATACATGACTGCTGTTGTAGTGTTAGAAACTTGGCTATAATCTCGGAAAAAATATACAAATCAATAGCATTGTAAAATTAATTAAATATATATTTGTTCTCCCGCATACATAATCTCCCAATTTTAAGGAGAGGAAACAAAGTGATTTATTATTTTATGATAAGACAGGATATAAAAGCTGAGCCCTTGAGAGATTGCATCTCAATGTAAGCTCTGGGTGCTCTGAGCACAGCTGGGAAGCTGGGATCACGTCATCAGCGCATCACATTTGGATATGTATTGTGTCATCTGATTTGCATATGAATTCATGACTAAATTGCTTTCCAAAGGACAATCCTGGATGAAATGGAATGCATGACAAAAATGTAAGCTGTAGGCTACGTTTTGAAACTACAACATTGCAAAACAGGCTTTTTTTTTCATTATTGAGCTGACAGGGAGCGCACAAGTTTCTGTGCACTGTATAAATAGTGGCTAGCTATTTCTGGAGGTGAAATGGATCATTTACAGGTGAAGAAAGATAACATCCTTTATTTACTCGGGAAGGTCTTACTGACTGCCCAGACCACTGCAGGAGGATCGTTCGGATGTTTTGCCCAATTCCATTAACGAGTGCTTAGTATGGGAAAGCTGGGATACCGAGATAAAAGCTACGAATACAAGAGGATATATGTGTAAAGCTCGGTACAAAGAGGTTGAAGAATGCTTTACCAATGTAATCATGCAGGTTTTCACGGCTCGATGCATGATGATTGCTTCGAAAAGCTGGCCTCTCGGGACAGCCGCGTCGATCGCTCTCCCTCTCTCCACCTCGCGCCCGAGGAAGCCTCTTACGTATGAGGCGAAACGTCGCGAGGTGGAGAGAGGGAGCGATCGACGCGGTGTCCGAGAGAGCCGTTTTCCGAAGCATTCAGAATGATTTACGAGCGGCACGGTGACCCAGTGGGTAGCGCTGTCGCCTCACAGCAAGAAGGTATCGGGTTTGAATCTCGGCTCGGGTGCTGCTTTCTGTGTGGACTTTGCATGCTCTCCCCGTGTCCGCGTGCGTTTTCGCCGGGCACTCCGGTTTCCTCCCACAGTCCAAAAAGCATGCTGCTACATAGGTTAATTGGCTCGCAGGCTAAATTGCCCGCAGTGCCTGGTGATGGACTGGCGTCCCATCGTGGATATATCCCTGCATTGCGCCCTGTGTCTGCCGGGATAGGATCCGGCTCACCACGACCCTGTTCCGGACTCAGCGGTTATTGACAATGAGATGAGATGAGAATGCATTACCGTCGCCTTGTAGCCCGAGTTTATAACACGTGGTATCTAAAGCGGGTTCCCATCCAAGTAGAATCCTTGTCAAGATCAACCGGATGTAGTTCAAGGTTTCATGAGACTGGGCGGTTATCACCGTCGTAATGGTTTGCCAGCGAAGTCGCTTTAACATTGAGCGCGGTATTGCAAAAGCAGCTTCAACCTCGCCCTTACACCGTGCACAGTGGCCGAATTCAGCACTGGAAGGACAACCCCATCGATGACAATGCGTACGCGACGTTGTGACCAGTCCACGTATATTGATTCGCCCGTATTCGACACCGAGCAACCGCTTGGCCCTCTCAACAACAAGCAAGCGACGCCCAGCGGCTCACACTGCCCGCGTATAGAGGGTAATGTACCGCACACAACTCACACGGTTGTTTGCGACCTGCCTGCCGCGCCTGCTCAGTACATTATCCCCCCCCCCCCCAAAAAAAAAAGGCCCTGCGATGTACTGGTGTCACAGCCTGGGTATAAACCGGCCTTGCGCCCTACTGCGCGCTCAGTGACCTTCGCGAGGAATAGTCAATTTGAGATGGGGCGATTATTATCAGGGATGTTGCAATCAAGGCCAGGTGTTTTTGTTAGCAGAGCGGTAACCGCCGCACATTTGAATGGTGGGGGGACGATGCCGGAGCGCAGTGAGTTATTGAAGAGATCAGTGACGACGGTGGCAAAGGATTTGTTATTGTTGCTGAATTTCCATTCTTATGTCGTTGTTGTCAATACGCCGTTCTCTCCGCAGCTATGTGCAGCGCTTTGTGACCCTCGCGTGAATGGCGCTCTATAAATGCAATTATTATTATTATACTGTGACGAAGTTGGGCGATGTGTGTAATTCCATATGCCGCGTGATTGGAGTTGAAATCCTCTACCTTAACTGCATGCGCTTTAAGCACAATGTGTGACGAGCTGCGTAACATTATTTGGCTCTGGCTCGAGACAAAAGGTAACGGTGAAGACTTGAGCAAAAATGCACAGGTCGGGTGGCACGTTTTAATAGAGCGCAAAGTGCTTTAATTGGAATGCGTGTCTCCAACTCCTTTTGTCTGCTAACGGCGATGAACATCACTCCAAACCATCTCACGCTAAACTGGTACTAGCAGCTAAATGGATCGTATGAAACTAAACTCCTGGCTGCGGCATTTAAAGAAAAAAAAGTGTGTTCTGGATCGGGTTCAAATGCACGTTAGGAACACGGCAAAAACGCTGCAGAGTTAGTTTCCCTTCCTCCGTTTTATTAATTGCAATACGATGTGAATATTAAAACGGGGTAATAAAATATGGGCACAAAGGTGCACATCTGCGGTGGGAAGCAAATGAAGCATCCACTTTGTTTGCCTGCGTGTATTTATTGCTGTGTAAATCTGTAATTACTGCACAAATGGACAGTAGACCATCACAAATCACCCACATGGAATGCGGTGCTCGTTTCTCGCATGCAAATGAACTGGCATGAAGATGGCATTTGTGATTTAAATTAGGGGTACGCAGCACTGTCCTGGAGTGATGAATCGCTCCGCGTGTGCGAGACGCTATGATTTAATCTCGCTTTTAATGTGCCTAACCCTGTACTAAAATTGACGTGGGATGCAAAGCCGCGTGCTGTGTCTGTGCTGAATGAAGGCATCGCTGTGCTTTACGCCATTGAAGATGAAATTTGATCAACCTTTGCAACGCTGACAATTTATGACACGGAACTTGTGCCTTTATATTGAATCTATGATGAAATTCCTCAAAATTAATCTGGCTCCACCAGATTGCTGCGTCTGTGGGAAGGTGTAGCGCTTAAGTGGAACGTAAATGCAAACCCTGAAACAGGTACATTTGGCAAAAAATAGATATCCAATGCAATATTATTTCTCCATTGTAACTGTGCTTGTACAGACTGAGATCGTACGCTTGATTCATACGCAACGTTTTGGCAGAATTACGGTCGATTTAGCGCAAAATGTGCAACATTAACCATTCGGCAATTCAAGCGCGGCCAGTTTGTACGAGGATGGAAATATTCCACCACCACTTGTCACAATTACAGAAGCGCCCGAAGTGAGTGGGGTTTCGGAACGTTTTTTTTGTCTCAAACGAAAGAAATTAAACTCTGCATGAGCCTGGCCCCGCGACTTTCCGCTCATAACATTGAGTCCCGCCACAGTACCCAAAACCGCGACCCACGCCACCCCTGAAGCCACGACCCAAAACCGTTCACACGCAGGCAGCGTAGCGCGGAGCAAAACAAACAGCTTTTATCGTGGCAAATTCTGGGAGATGTTTGTGCGGTTTGTACCGCAGTCTCGAGCAACTTTTGGAACTGATTATTTTTCCATTCCTCTTCTGGTTCCCCGTGTCCCAAAAGCAAGGCGCGGGCGGGCGGCGGGCGGGGGGGAGAGAATGGTTACCATGTTTTGCAGCTGTGCTTGTGCTTCCGAGCAGAGCGCGTTTGCCTGAGAACGGCCCCTGCGGTCAGGTGCAGGAGGTAGCCGTGTGCGCGATCGCCCTTTGTGTTATGTTGCAAATGGACAGCAAGCGATGGCCCAGATGCCGGTTAAAAATAAACCGACATTTGGTCCGGTAATTAAAATTGTGTATACAACATTGTGAAGTATAATACGACTGTGTACGTGTGTGAGGTGAGGGCGGGGGGTTTACGTTTCGATTTTGGAAGTTATTCCTACCGTCCATTGAATTGTCCTCTATCTCCCTACAAGATGAAGAATTTTAGCGAAACGTTGGGAAGCAGCTGAGCAGAAACAGATGTTCGCCCAGAAAAAATTTTGACGGTGGAAAATCAGAATGTTTGAAAGAGAGTTTGATGTATATTTTTAGTGCAAGACAAAGACTGTGCTGACGTGTTTTTGCTGTGTTTTCTGTGACGTTTGACTTTGCTGAAGAGCTCCCAAACGAGAACATGATATGAAAGGTACAAAAACAAACCCAAAGTAATGTAATTAAGACGAGCAATATTGCGGTAAGAGATTCAGTTTCAAGAGAGGGGAGGACGAGGGGAATCGTTAATATTCTTGATCGAGGTGAAGTGCTATTGGACACACGCTTGTGCCAACACACACCTGTCGGGGCGCATTGAGAAGTGCTGTCGCCTCACAGCAAGAAGGTTCCGGGTTCGATTCCCGGCTCGGGTTTTCTGTGTGGAGTTTGCGTGTTCTCTCTCCCCATGTCCGCGTGGGTTTTCGTTGGGTACTCCGGTTTCCTGCCACGTTCCAAAGATACGCTGCTGCCTACATTAATTATGCTGCTGAGTAAATTGCCCCCCCAAAAAATGCCCTACGACGTGCTGGCGTCACATCCTGTGTATCGCCCCACTTTGAGCCCTCTCTGCCGGGATAGGCTCCGGCCCCCCCTGACCCTGATGATGACATAC
>JAZEWT010000024.1:571159-584507 GCA_036362905.1 Mordacia mordax | reverse complement strand
TGCCCGGCGAAAACCCACGCGGACACGGGGAGAGAACATGCAAATTCCACACAGAAAGGCACCCGAGCCGAGATTCGAACCTGGGACCTTCTTGCTGTGAGGCGACAGCGCTACACACTGCGCCACCGTGCCGCCCAATAAAAATATAATATAATTTAAAACTACCCAAAGCTGCTGTCGCAGAAAAATGGTAAGAGAAGCACTCTACACCGCTATGAACTCGTGTTAACCTACATGATGCACGACATTATTATTGATTATATTATACGTGGATATGGAATCCTTCAGTTAGAGCCGTGGCTTGTTTAGATGACACCTTGTAGTCTTTGACTCAAAGTTGAGTTCCGTCAAACTCCGTAACAACCACAGATTAACACCCAGTTTGAGAAAACCAGAGTCGCTCTTGAGTTGGTGAACTGGCCGAGAATTGCACCACACAGTCACAGCCAGCTCTGATGTCTCACCTCGCATCTCGGCAAACATCTCCCAGCATCAGTGTGCACGGACTATGACGTACTTGCACCCTCCTGCTAAACAGACCTCTGCATTTAATTCGTTGCCTTTTCTGACTTTAAGATGAATTGTTTGTGGCGCATTAGGCACGAGCTGTTGCGATAAGTGCAGGCATCGGGAGGGTGGTTAAAATACAAATGGCTCTGCTCCACTTCTGGGATGCTGAGTGGCCTTAATTGTGAGAAAAAACATGAGAATTAACTAAAAATATATATCTAAATAAGATCTAATGCTAAATCAATGTTTTTTGCACAGCCGGCATAGCAGTTTTATGAATTGACTGTAGATGAACATCTTGGGATTTAATTTCCGCGTGTATGTTTATTTTTTAAAGCGTCTTCTAATTTCATCCACATCCTGTTTGTACAGAAAACAGCTCCTCCGCCCCCTCCCGCCTCCACTGCCCACGCCCCGTCGCTTCCCCCTCCCGTCAACTTGGGCTCCTCGGTTTCCCAGTGATGCGCTGCCGATGTGATGACACGCGGAGCAGCGCGCATTCGGCTGTGCTGAACCCGGCTGCGGAGGGAGCCGCAAACGCACGAGGCACATGAATCGGACGCGCGGCTCGCCCGCATGCCACCACCGCAACGCACCCGCGGCTCGTCGTGGAAATATTCACACGCCGTCGGACGTAAACATACGCATAGATTTAATATACTACACACAATCATTCTGCTCCCCCCCCCCTGCTCCACAACCACAACTCTCGTAATTACGACGTGCGAGTGACCCTGTTGCACGCTCACCTCTGACTCCCCTTAAACGCGACTCTGGAATTAAATTATGAAAATGTACGCAGCGGTTAGCAGGCAAAGCAAACGCGTGTCGTGGTGTCGTCTCGAGGAGCCCGGGCTACTGAGTTTGGACGCGGTTGACAAGGTGCAGCTGCTGCAACGCGGTTGCTTATGTCCGCAACCGGCACGTCTCTCGGACTGACGTCAATAAGCGCGCTTGCCATGTTTATTGTTGTTGTGTTACCGCTCAACGCACCAGGAATCGCTCGACTGTGAACGGCGGCGCCACAGCCGCGTCTGGTGTTCATCTCCATGTTGACGTCTGCCGCTCTATCGCGAACAAGGGACGGGAACTGCGAGTTGGAACATCGGCTTTGTCTGCGGTCGTTCGCGTTCCTGCTGTGCGGGTGCAGCAGCGACGCACGGTCTCACGGCGCGATGCATCGTCATTGCTTAGCAAAGCCGTTCTTGCGCTGCGGGCGTGTCGAGCACTCCCGCCCTCGACTTACATCATTACAGAGGCATGAGCGGGGTGTGGGGGGCTGAACCTATCTCCGCAGGCGCAAGGCGCAAGGCGGGGCTATACCCAGGATGTGACGCCGGTACATCGCACGGCACACTATTTTTGCGGGGGACAATTTACTCAGCAGGCCAATTAACCTAGACAGCGGCGTGTATTTGAACGGTGGGAGGAAACCGGAGTACCCGACGAAAACCCACGCGGACATGGGGAGAGAGAACACGAAAAACTCCACACAGAAAGGCACCCCCGAGCCGGGAACCGAACCCGGAACCTTGTTGCTGCAAGGCAGCAGAGATGCTCACTGCGCCACCGCGCCACCGCGCCGCCGCTCCATTACTATTACAATTATTCATTATTTTTTATCAGACGCCTTTATCCAGGGCTACTGACATCATTACAGAGGCGTAGCGAGGAAACCACAGAGAGGCGTGGGGAAGGCAGTCATGCAGTCAGCCAGGGCCGAGCCAATAATATCTGGTGACCCAGCAGTGTTTAGTCTGACTGCTGATGAGATCCAGAAAGTCGAAACTTGCCCAGAGATTGCTTGTTTATACATATGCCGCTGGATAGTATTGGTCTGAAAATCCATCCGTACAGTGGGCTGAGTTTTATGTTTATTCATATGTCCAAACGCAGAAACGCCTATGTAGAACATGCTGGTGTAGAGCCACATAGCACGGTTCCACTTTGTCAGCATCTGCTGTTATGCACGCGATCAGAAATCAGGTGACCGCACACAAACAACCACAACCTTCATTCTGACCAAGTGTCGGCGACGTAACCACGGCGCCTGTGCCAGGCCATGTACACCTCGAGGCCACGTGAAGCGTCGAATGCTCGACGACAGGAGGTCACGGGACAGACACAGGTGTTATGGGTTACCTGGCTGACTGGCAGATGCACCACCGATGCTTCCGACTGTGCCAGCTCGCTGTGTTTTAGCCGCCAAGCGCTCCGCCCGTCATTACCAGCAAACCACGCGTCACACCTGCATAGCCTTCTGTTGCCTGCGGCAGAAAATGCTGTTAACAAGCGCCCATAATGTGGGAACGACGTTGAGGATCGCACTGTGAGTCCGCAACAAGCCCAGCAAGAATTGCAAATATTATTTATTATTATTATTTTTAACACCAGGCACTCATTTAAGGCCGAGTTAACCTGGTGAAGTCCCTGGACTGGTTAAGCTAGAAGCCGCATGCAGGTGACCATGTTCACGGAGCAGAGCGGCTGATCAGCGTGGCAGAGCTCAGCCATAGACACGCGTTTGCTCGCACGTGTACATTATGAGCTGAGAAAAGCCAACACAAGCGTGATTCTCAATCCGCCCCGCCCCCGTGTCAGTCTGCGCTCTCCCGAGCGTTCAAAATGATAATTCGCACGGGTATCTGAACACAGATGCTTGGATTGTGTCGGACGAAGACATATGCATCACTGTCCGCCTGTCCTGCTCGTCAGCCTGATGGACTCTGTGTCTGCTGATTGCGCGTGCTCCGTGTACGCGTGGTCATTAGAATTCAGATGTCGTTCACTTACACAAGCATCAGCTTGTTTTTCATTTTGCATTAGCATCATGATCAGTCTCCGCATAACCCCGCACGACGGGGTCGCTTGAACCTAGCTCGGCAGACGCGGGGCGCAAGTTAGGGCTATGCCACTTACGTGATGCCAGTCGAGCGCTGGGCACCGGGTAGAAATGTAGTCGCGACAAGTCACCCAGACAGCACGTCTCTGGACTGTGGGAGGAAATCGGACTACGGGAGAACATGCAAACGCCACGTAGATCGGCACACGAGCTCGGAATTAAAACGGGCATTTATTTCTATGAAGCGGCAGCAGCGCTACTACCACTGTAGCAGAGGGTCACCCCCGCATCACATTATCATTATGTACAATAGGTATAAGTGGTACGTTAGTTTCTGCAGACGCAGGAATAATCAATGATGTATGTTGTACTTGGCAATTACCGTGTAGAATCATGATACGAAATTGTAAATGATGCAATGCCTTCCAATATATTAATTCATTATCAATACCCGCTTAATCCTGTACAGGATCGCGGGGGGGGGGGGGTGCCTATCTCGGCCGACAGAGGGCGCAAGGCAGGGGAATACCCAGGATGTGACGCCAGTACATTGCAGGGCACGCTTTTTAGGGCAGTTTGCTCAGCAGGCCAATTAACCGAGGCATTCCAATAGGTTTCAACAAACAGGTGTAACACCGTAAGTTGTAATAAAAAAATATATATTCTTGGCTTTTTGTAGTATACAGAAATATACTCTCATTACCCGGTTGAAATGAATACGTTTGTAATAGACATTTCCATTTATATTCTACATTCCTACCGTTTCAGTTTTATCAATCTAAGAGCATTTAGTTCACACGATTCAATTAATGTCATATAATGTCATATAATGCATTAATGTCATAATACACGAGCTCGCGTATTGTACGCGAGCTTCATAAAGTAATATATAAAGTTACATATATTTGAGGACGTCAATGAATGAATGTGTTTATTTAAGCTATCAGGATGGCGCCTGCGTAAGGTTTCACGCTTATTGTCGTACACGATAAGGCTTTACATATTGTAAACGCATTACATTTGGATGACATAACAAAGTAAACAATGTGTTTTGACAAATTGGTTATTTCCGAAGGTTGCGAACAGCGGTTGGATGGACGGGGGATACGTAAACCTCCTGGTTTTTTAAACAGAGTCTTAAATGCGTGGGTTTTCTCGTGGTCATTAGTGAGTCTACTGGAAAGTAAAAGTGCGATAAAACTATTACGCCAATAAAAGATGCCATCGCATCACATATGCCTCACCCATTTTAACTCCATTACATCCATCATCCAGTTCACAATACCTACAGATACGTGACTGGACGTCAATACCAATTGTTTATCGAGGAACGCATCACTGAGCCTCAAGCAGCGATGGTTGCTTTCAAAAGCTGCTCTTTCGCGCGAGCCGTATCGAGCGCTACTCCTGTCTTTCGCCGACATTTCGTCTCCCGTGTTAAAGGCATCTCCAGGCTTCATGTAACTGAGTCAAAGTTTTACGATGATCCTGTACTGTGCGATTTGTTCAGTGGAGTACAATTTAATGAGGGTTTGCTTCATGTGGGAGGACCAAATAACCCGGAGAAGAGTTATGAGTGCGTTACTCAGCAATGCCGTCTTCTTACCTCCTTGCAGCCCAAGTTCCTGGTGGTCTCCCATCCATATACTGGCCAGGCTTAAAACTGCTGGGCATCTGACATATGACGTGACGAGATTACGGCACGCTCAGGATTATTTGTCCGCAGGCAAAAGAGATGTACCAATTGATGTGAATCAAGAGGGACACTCGAATCGATATCGAGATCTTTGGAAAATAAAATGTTCGTGCAAGCAGCATCGTGGAAACATGGACCTAATGTGATAATAGTTTCAGACGTGGCTGTAAATTTGTATTAAATAGAGGCTGTGGAGTGCAAACACAAGGAACAATTGCCCCCTCGGGCATTTACATTCCCCCCCCAATATTTTTCAATCGCATGGCTGTAGTTTCACGTAGGTTGCAGAAAGCGGAGAGCGTTAATAATAATAACGACGATATTTGCATTTCTAAAGGAACATTTCACTGGAGGCTCACAAAGCGCCGGTGTTTCGTTTTGAGATGCACCCCTTGCGTCCTCTGACACGACGATGAGGGCCGGCCAGGTGGCATCCCAGGCTCTGTCAGGCTGGGCAAACTCACGTGACTGGAGGAGACATATATGGTCTGGAATGACACGCAACACACTCAGCGGCGAGTCAACGAAGAACCTAGCTGTTAGCGCAATGGCTACGAGCCTAAGAAGCAACTGCTGCGATGGTTTAACTTATCATTCACAGGCGTGAAGTGGAATTTTAAGCCTTGCTTGAGGCGATATAGGTTGAATGAATTGCAGTGGAGCGTCGAAAATATTTCGGGGAAACACAAAAGGACATTCTCCCGCGCGAATGTATTTTTAGATGTACATCATCATCATTCGTCTCCACATAGACCTGTACACGGTCATGGGGGAGCCAGAGCCTATCCCAGCAGACGCAAGATGCAAGGCAGGGCTATACCCAAGATAGGACGCCAGTCCATCGTGGGGCACTGTAAGCAATTCAGCCAGGCCAGTTAACCTAGGCAGCAGCACGTCTTTGACCTGTCGGAAGAAACCTTTATATCTATAGTTAGATTTAAATATGTATTCCTTCCGCTCGAGGCGAGTTGTTAAGCGAGGGGAACATAGATTTGGGATATTGGAGTAGAGTATATTTATTATTTTATTACGCTGCCCACCGGATATCCCTACGGCCAATAGCAACCTATTTGTGGATAGCGGTCACCAATCCACGTTAAATCCAGGCTTAACTCTGCTTAATTTGGAATATATTAAGAGATTATGGACATTTTGCGTGATTTGGGAAAAGGCATTGAGAAGTTAATATAACATCAGCATTGTTTCTAGTTTTGTACATTTTAAAAATAAATACTCATATTTCTCACACAAACCTTATAAAGTAAAAATCGTCTAGCTCTGGTGCTGTAATTGAAAAGTGAAATCATGCTGATACACGTTAGCCACGTGGCTCAGAAGTCAGATCACTCAACTTTTTGTAAAAGTACTTATTCACTCTGACGCCAAAGGTCGTGATATTTCCAGGCATTAAGACCTTACCTTTGACAGAAAAAAATAATCATAATTTTAAGTAATAGAACAAAAACATTTTATCAATGTCATTAAATATCACTTGCACAAACTATTTTCTTTTTAATTAATTGTCTCGTGCCCATATATTTTCCTCAATGATTATTCCATGAAAATGTTACATTTTAATAGAAAAGAAAGCCATTGATCTCTAACATACAGACACGCGCAAACACACGCATGATAAATTCTAACACATTTGCAAAGACCTAGGCTCACACATTCGCAGTGTGTATAACAAGACCTCTCCATGTGATCTACCACACTTATGAAAATTAGTTTTAACTGTTACAATGTTAAACTATTTTCTTCTGCAGAAGATAAGACTGGAGAGTACATACGCTCCAAGTAGTACTCATGAATTTGTTTGTATTTTTTAAATATACATAAACACCTGTCTGTCAGGATTTTTTGCTCTTTTACATTCAGAGCTGGTTCAATTTAATATAGTTTGAAAAGGCTACTGTTCATCATAGAAATAGCAGGCATTGACTTTCAAACTCCCCATGTAAATTATGTGCACAAATGCAAACGAAAATCTTACAGCTGGAGTAACTCATAAAATTGGCAAGTATATGCATGGAAAGTGGCACCTCCATTTCAGGCAATTGCCTTTCGTAAGCTGGAGTTTTGTATGTTCAGCGTGCTCTTGCACTCCAAAAACTATTTCAATTCCAGCTCCTTAAATGTGATAGCAGTGATATGTGTGTGTTACGAGCAAATTAAAAGCAGTAATTCTTCAAGTTCAGCTATCGCTTGTGTCCATCTCTCTAAATGGTGATGCCTCCAGAAATTCTATGGCTGTGTCATAAAGAATTCCTTAGGGCCACAGTAGGGCAAGCATTATGCATCATTCACTCAATTAAACGCCACGCGGCAATGCCAAGAGACACAGGGTTTTACTCGGGGTTCTTAGAACCGAGAGAATGGGGAGCAGGAATAAAAGATGGCATTGCTGTAAATCACACTCTGAGGGATTTTTAAAAACTCGTTTCACATTTTAGCACTGGAAAGTTTTATGTTTCGATTAAAGCCCGTAGTGTTTGAAGGACATCATGTGCAAGAACCCGGTCTATATTGAAGCAATCCTAAGCACGGCTTTCATACGTGGCAGATTTATTACGTACATTTTTCCAGGGCCCTATCAACTTTTAACTGGGCCAAAAAAAAAATTGAAGAGAAATGAGTTCATGAACCATAATTTTCCACAAATTAGTCGAAATATTTCACGTGGGGTTTAATCTCAGTAGATTTATGCTCCTAAAAAATGATCGGTAAATGCCGTCAAGTCATTTGTGTGTGATTTTCTTTTCTAAAGACTTTCTCTGCCCTCCAGCTCTCCCTCCGCCTCCTTGTCTGAACGTGTCACCTTAATGCATGCAGCGCATAAAACGCCAGACCGAACGCTGTTGCAAGAACTCTGAGTTTTTCCACCTGGAAGCTGTTATCAACATATTTGTAGCTTTCCCGTGTAGGACTTTCAGCAATGTGACCTTCTGGCAACCGCGTGGAGTTCCTGTGAGCCTTCCTGATGTATTGAAACTGAATTATATCAAAAGTGGTTTTAGCCATTTATTTTGTTACAGCCCGCAAATGCACTTCCGACCTCCGGAACATGTTTAGTCACTGGCCAGAAATGTGCTGATGTATATAATATAAGAAATGGTGTTTTAGCACCAAATGTGATCAACGTGGCCTTCTATAACACCCATTAAAACACTGATGGCACGTGTGCTTGCAGACTAAGCAGAATATATTTATTATATTGAATCTTGTGCTCAAATGACACGTGACATTTTTTTTGTAAACAATATACAATGGATGAGCAATGGTGTTGTGGTTCACACACAGTGCTATGTCCAGCTTGTTCCCAAAAAGGCGATCCAGATTAAATTGCATACATTTCCTGAAATTTATGATACGCTGAATTGATTTTGGTCTCAAATAATACAATAGACTTGGAGAATTGTGCTTCGCTTACAGAAATATCTCACACACACACAGTTAACAGATGGAAACAAGAAATGTCATCAGTTCTGATCAGCATCAATCAAGAAAGTTTGGCTGGAGTAATGGGCCATGTTCAATAATGTCTACAGATAATGTTGACTATCAATGGTTCACATTCAAAAAATGTAATTGCCCAAGCCTGCTGTTTTATGTGACACCAAAATCGATTGTGTGTGTCACGTATTTCAGTAAACGTTTGAAACTGAAGTGGGAGCATATTTAAAAAAAAAACACCCTGTGTCTGTGATTCTGGGTCATGGCTAATATCAGTGGTGGGTGGTTTCTGAACCTGTCTGAATGGTGGCACGGTAAGTAGCACCACTGCCTTCGAGCAATAAGTCCTGGATTCGATTCATAGCTCGGGTACTATTGTCCACGATATTCTCCCGTGTCTTTTCACTGGGTACTCTGATTGCCTCCCACAGTCAAAAAACATGTTACCTCGATACATTTTCATGCTAAGTTTCCCGCTGTGCCCTGAAATGTTGTAACGAGCTTCGCGCTTCCCACTGGACAACTGTTATAAAGAGCTACGCAGCTAAGCGGTGCAATCCAGTTTAACATGAAGTCTTTTGTGACCAATGTTACCCATAAAAAAGACATGACTCAATCTTAAAGGAGTTTGTTATAGGTGCCTTCCACTGCACTCTTACATCTTTATCAACCCACACTGACCAGGGTGGTCAAGTATGGTCAAACAACCGTCATAACTGACACGGCCTTAGGAAGGCCTTAAACCAGACAGAGATTATAATTATAAAGAGATGCACATAATTATTGTTAAGAAAGAAAATACGTCACTTGTTGCCAAATGTCTACGTTGCTATCGCCTGCTCATTTTAAATCTTTGTTTTTTTTTACGTTATACTTTGTAATGGCAAGATAGAAATATGAATATTGAGATCTTTTGCCAAACGAGTGTTACCTCGTTTGTGAGGTGCTTAAAGTAACAATATTTAATCTCGCCAAATGTTTATTCTAATGCCACTTAAAATTAACGTGGCTTAGTTGTTGGCACAAGCGGCTGACGAAATAAAAAACTCGGCAGCAGTAATGCTCGAGAAGCGAATGTCCTGAAACAATTCAGCAAAGCGCTTGGAGGCAGCGTTCGCGTTCTTCACCGCGTTCGCTCTTACAACGATAATACACACGTGACCTCACCATGTCGTGAACGCAATTGCTTCACATCAACAGGAATAAATAACCGCAAGTCCTTAACTCAGAGTAGTTAAGCCCATTCACGCAAAGGTGAGGGTAGGCTGCCAATGCTTAGTATACTTGAAGTGTATAGGTCACAGGTTTGATTCAATCTTCCAGCGGCTTGGCAGTTAAAATTAAAAGCGTGCGAGGTCGTTCCTCTCCCCCCATCCCGAATCTGTTTACCCAGCAGTGTGAATGGCGACACCACAAAGAAACTGAGTGCTCTCACTTCTTCTAATACATTTTATCAGTGGGTGAAAGCAGGCCAAATATCCTCTATGGAGGGGTGTCCGTATGTTTCCGTTTCCTGGAGAAATTTCCTGCCAGAGTGTTGTAAACAAATCAATATCGGGCTGTACCTTCACCGTTTATTGTTGTTAAACACGAATAATCAATCGTCACGTTCCAGATACTTTATATCTTGAGCATTAGAATCTATTCGTAATTAGACATTGGTGAATCATTACATCCTGATGAAGCGGTGATTGTTTTAAAGCAAATGAAGGTTTTATGAAATGCTACAGCCTACATAAAGCAGAATTTTGCTTTAGAACGTTGAAACTTTACACATTTCATTTATTCTATTCACTCTGCTGTTTTTAAAAAGTAGTTACAAAATTTGGTTAATCTATCCAGGTTATATTTATATAGCACCTGCCAGATATATTCTATGCATATTATGTCTTAATGTTGGTTTGAAGAATGCATAACACATTAATATGAAACAAAATAGTCAACTCCTCGATTAAATAAAACAAATTCAAACTTAGCATGGGCGGCACGGTGGCCCGGTGGGTAGCGTTGTCTCCTCACAGCAAGAAGGTCCCGGCTTCGAATCTCGGCTCGGGTGCTTTTCTGTGTGGAGTTTGCGAGTTCCCTCCCCGTGTCCGCGTGGGTTTTCGTCGGGCACTCCGGTTTCCTCCCACAGTCCATAAAAACGTGCTGCTGCATAGGTTAATTGGCTTTCAGACTAAATTACCCGCATTGCCCGGTGATGGACTGGCGTCCCGTCGTGGGTATATCCCTGCCTTGCGCCCTGTGTCTGCCGGGATAGGCTCCGGCTCACCGCGACCCTGTACAGGACGAAGCGATTTCTGACAATGAGATGAAATTACCCGCTATGCCATCGTACTGCCCTGGTAAATTGACTTGTTGTAGAATAGTAATGCAACAACAACTTTAAAAAAAATACGCGGAAAAACAGCAGAGTACATTCGCCCTTTAAAAACGAATGATTCTGGAGGGTGAGGGTGAGTGTGCAAGCGCGGCCTTGTGTAAGGCCCATTTTCCTACGATCCCAAAGCAAAAGTCTCGCGTGCAAGGTCAGACACCCTTCTCATTCGAAATATTTGGTTCTCGATGCGTCCGTGCCTCGTGTTGAACATGAGCACTTACTCTCATCCGCGCTGCATTACGCACGTGGCTCCTTTGTCAAGGGCACAGCAGCTCGAGAACCACTCTGAGACATTTCACCCGGTTGTGATGAATAATACATCGCAGCAGTAACAACACCTGTGTCACTTCGGCAATACACTGTCTGGCATATTTGCCAAAAACTTCGAGCCACAGTAACTGTCCGCTTGTTTTCTTGAAGCTTTAACTTTTAGATGATGTTTTTACAACTGTTCTTCTCGGAATGATATTTATCCGTTTATGGGGGGGTTTTTTACCGTGAATTCTGATTTCTAAACATGCATTGGTGTTTACATGAAATGGCTAAATATGTCTTAAAGAGCAGCGATTTGTGGAAGTCCATTATCACCAACATCCTGTGGGATATGGTAACTAGAACAAAATGAATAAATGTATGAAGATGGATATTTGTTTAACTTCTCACAAAACGGTGGCTGATCATTCTGATGTAGAAATCAGTGAATATTCAATTTCACTCAACGACCACACTGCTCTTACGCTTTGCACACTTTAATTATTTGCATCTGAATATAATGAAACGATCACAAATGATGTCAAAGTTAGTCATTCGCGAAATACACACATGCTATTATTTTATACCAAGAACAGAGTTAACTTATTTCATCTACGGAGCATTTACAAAAAAAATTCCTGGCGAAGGATTTATGCATTTTTCCAATAAGTTGCAAGATATATTTACATTTTGCATTGAAATGGGTGATCTGTTTGCTTTGTTAGTTCAGCATCTTCATAAACGTATTATCAGTGGTGGTGAATGTAAGATTTATTAACGTCATACAGATCACATATAATAGGCGCTTATGCAGCAGCTAATCATATGTTAAATATACTCGCGAATTTCAGAATTCCAAAAATATGATAGCAATTTCGACTGAAGGTAAATATAAGTAAGTTTGAAATATATTTTTGACGTTGCTAAAATCCAGACTTGGACCAAATTAGAAAATAAAGCACTCGTCAAAAACTTAAATTTATTATCAGACGCAGTGTTCCAATAACATTACAGCAGAAATGTTACGATCGCTACCAAATATCACCAGCAAATGCTTAGGGAACGTAAAGCTATGGATATGGTAAATAAAACCGAAACAAGGCTGAATAAATACCGCAAATAAGTGACAAAAGATGCATGCTAGAAAACTGTTTACGAGACAGAAAGAAAAGCATATTTGTCAGGGAAGGCATGACAACTCAGACACGTTGTGTGCTCTTTAAAAAATAATGTGTGTTAAGGCCAACTACTGATGAAAGTAATGAGGCTTTACAGCCGATACTCGTGAATGGACCGAAGAGGATGACTATTGTGGAGATGGGGTGATGACACGAGCTCCATCACTGTAACATTCCCCTTACAAAATATCACCTTAAATGAAATTGGCCACAGTTCGTTGCCATGCATACTATAATAATGAATGTATGTGCACCGGGGCAATATGTATTCCAATGTGCCGTTGCATTGTGTATATTTAATGAGCACTTTAGTTATACTTCGGTGGCTGTAATTCTCCATTGCACATTGACTATCGCCAAAGAAACAAGAAACTCGGGTAACTCTTCCCGTCTCCGTCTCGCTGGGCGATGAGCTTCTGAGATAATCGCATGCAGCACTGAAAATCAATGTCTGCTTCTGTAAGCTGTCGCGTAGCAGCTGAAGCTGAAGCAGAAGATTAATGCAAAATATTAAATTATGCTCAATTTACCTCCGCTTTGTAATTGCGTTGCTCTCTTCGCGAGGGGGGGGGGCGACCACGGCAATTGCTGCCGTCCAAACAGCGGCGCTTTCTGTACGGTCTTCATGTTGGGCCGTGAGCGCGGACGGGCGAGCAGTTCAGGACACATCTCAGCCGCGGCGGAAAAACCAGCCGCGTAGACACCGGTGTTCAGCCGCGGGTGCCGCTCTAATTGAGCCTGAAATGTCAACGCCGCTGCGACTGCGTTGAATGTGTTCATAGAGCCAAGGTGGCGCGGTGGCATGTGCCCGCATGATGGATGTATTACGACCCAGTTTGGCGCCGTGTGTTTTCGTTAGAGTTGCGGAGGGGCGGGGCGGGTTGTTAAAGCAATAATATTATCAGGGAATTTTTCAAAAAACATATTGTTTTGTTACATTTATTTAGCTTTGGGTGTTCCTATGCGACCAAAGCAAACACGTACCGGAGACGAAAACGCAGTGACTGATAATGTCTCTTTGTCGCAACAGATTCGTA
>JAZEWT010000024.1:557977-571131 GCA_036362905.1 Mordacia mordax | reverse complement strand
GGGGGGGGGGGGGTGTTTGACTATACATCACGCTGGTCAGTCGGGGCCAATAAAGGTGGTTGCTGCTTTTAATAAAACTGTTGTAATTTACAGAGGCTTTAATAGGACCAATATATAACACACTTTACGTGTCTTAGCAAATGGATCGTAGCGAAATATCGTATGCGCGTTGTGTGGCTTCAGGCAGCGTGCGGAATGATGTCTGTGCATTTGAAGGTAAATGTGTGAGGAAATAAATCATGTACTGATGGTGCCAGCTGGCGCAGGATTAGAAACTGTTGCCCGCGTTCCTGGCACAGGTGCATGGATGGGGACCTTGTCAAATCAATTCCTCAAAGAAACAGAAGGCAGCTTGGTGCTGCGAGGATTGTCAATAAAGTCTCGTGCGTTGAAGCATTGCGTGCCAGAGTCTGGCCTGGTCAGGTAACAAACAGTTAAAGGTCCAGCCCTGCAATGTATTGCCACTGCCGGTGGTTAGGTTCTCAACGAGGGGGAGCTTTAGGAAGCTAGAGGGGAGCTTCCTAGAGCTCTGGAAGATATCCGGCCAACTATTCAACGCTAACCGCACGTATTGTAAGAGGTAGGAGAACGCACACTTCATCCCTACGCATACAATCAGTCGATCCTGTGTTGTGCCCATGCCGCTGGGTGACGGGGGGGGGGGGAGGATGGGAGGGGGGGATTTTAATGAAATTTGCTCATTTTTTTGCAACTGCCACGTGGGGAGGTTGAATGGAACCCCTCTGCAATGCAAGTCCAGTGTGTTAAAGATGAAAAGTGGCTCGACTTCTGCGTATGTATTGATTTGTTTATTTTCTTTAAGCAAAGGAGAGAAAGATGGATACCAGGCTGTCAGGAATCACGAACTGGATAGAGAAACAAACATGTTCAACTGTTCGTTGACGGGACACGTCTGGTCATGCCAAAGCAAGCAGCCTCTCTCTCTCTCTGCGATTTGAACCGCGGCCCAGATATTTTCTACCCAGAAGCAAACGCTGAGGAAATGTAGATTTTCCACGTGCTCTGGTGAAGCAGCAACCGATCAGCCCCATGCAGCATCTGGGCAATGGAAAGTCACCCATTTGACACCGACAGTTAACGGAGTTGAACGCAACCACATGCTCCAAGCTTTTGATAGCCGTGTCTCATTTATGAAAACAGAGGCATTGTTGGACTTATTTTTCGTAGACATAGTTGTGGATGGAAGCGACTGTAAGTTACTGACTGAAACAGATTTTGGCAATTACATGATACCAGAGCTTTCAAAGGGTTAACACTAATGGGAAAATAAAACCGAGTCTGCAGCATTATTTTACTTCATCCTACAATATATATGTTACTTTGTAAATAAAAGAATATATATATATTTGTGTTTGTTGTTAGATTTATGAGCAATTATGTGACCTTGAAATAACTCGGTTTGGAAATATATCTCCTCGGCCTGCGAGTAGGAATGTTTTATTGGTTGGACTGACGTTATGTTGGGAATTGGATTTAGTTACAAAAATTAATTTTCATGGCAAGTGCAAAACTTGATGTGTTGACGCGTCTGATTCATGGGTACGTTTCTACAGTCAAAATAAGAAAAATCTCCCGGAATAAAAAATGGAGGAAAAGATTTTCAGCATGCTGTATTTTCACTCGTATAATAATGCCTATTTCACGTTTTGATTGAATATTATTAATGTATGACAAATTGTAATATTTCATTACTTAGCTCTTTTGAAAGCATTGACATAATTTAACATTAGAAGGTTATAGAGTCCAACGATTACATTTTTCTTGGTTTTCCTTGTTAAAGTGTTGTTTTTTTTTAAATTTAGCATATGAATGTTATAATTTGCTCGTTGTGGTCCCTGACCTTTGAAAGTTAGTTTCATTTCACATTCCTCCTTTTGGCATGGAACTGGTTCTGACTCCAGTTCAGGTTTTTGGGTCAAGGCATAACATTTGTCCATGTAAGGACCTCAGCTGGAACGTATTATTAGCATCAACAGAGAGAGAGAGAAAACTTAGTCAAGGAACACACGGGAGCATGTCTTTTTTTTGCGTGTCACCCTGTTTTTGCAAAGCAAACGATCTGCTCACGTAGCAGCGTGTGACGATCAATGGTAGAGTCCCGTTCAAAGTGTGAGTGCCACACTCAGAGACCACCCTGTATTCATATTCCTGAAGCTTCATAGAAAATTACGTCTGGCGGATGGGGCAGGACCAGAGTGTTGTGTGGGCACAGGTTACCACCATCTCTGAGCGTTACTGATCAAATCGCTACGTTTACCCGTAATCTTTAGGAAGAAGACAAAGACCTTAAATACATAATGACCGGACAGAGTCGTGCCGATGTTCTACCGAGAAACGAGCTAAGAACATTGGGAGCGATCGGAATCAAGGTGGGTGGCCTATGGAATAGGGGACAGTGATGACCGCTGTCCCCTCTGTGTGAATAGGAGCAGCTTTGTACTGCCCGTGTGACCGAGATTGAGACGGGGCGTTCGGAATGACCTACGCTCTGGACGAGACAACTCTGCACGAATCCCCCTTCTCCATTTAAACAGAAATGTTCATCCGAACGTGAGATACCACCGGGTAACAGAGGCTGATTTGTGGTCGACTGATGGGGATTCCAGCATTAATCCACCTGCAGGGGTGAACGTACTTGGAAACTCCCGTGTGATTGGATTCCGTGCAACTCGAGGGCAGCGCCTCTTCCTGGAAGGCTTGCTCCGTATTTGCGAGCACCATATCAGCTAATGCCAACGATTTTGCTTCATGTCATTTCGTGTCACACATTACAAGAAACGGTCCACTTATCCAAAACAGTTCATTTAGAATTTCATTGCATTGGAATCCTGGCACTATTTCACAAATGTCAGAAATATTCATCTGAGCACTATTTTTCCACTTCCATTACAATTCCTCATACAGGTGAGGTGGAAAAACGCAAACAATGTGTTGAATATAGTCAGTCATGAATGTTTATATTTGTTAATTAAATGTATGTCATGTCTTCTTTTCTTTGGCTGATATATGCGATGAGCTACCACTGTAATGGTACATGTGTAATAAGTCAACCAGTGAGATGCACATGTGTCTTCCAGAATTTTCCTGCTTAAACAAATCCTGCTGGAACACATTATCACAAAAGGCCTGGAGGCTGATCAACGTAAATATTATTTTATTTTTATGTCGCGTAACCGACCAGTTCTTGTATATCACTTATTATAAACAATGGTGTACTGGAGGCAGGTCTGGGTTGAGCAGCTGCTGTGTGCAGCTGCTGTGTGCAGCTGCTGTGTGCAGCTAGCGCATCAATGTGCTAGTCTCGCTTTTGACGGACGACAAACATTAGGGGTGGGAGCCGAGTATTTAAACAATATTCCTGCATGAAATAACATCTCGGAACAATAATTGTGTCATTGGCCAGCATCCATTAAAATAAACATAACAATAATAGCGTGAGGATTGATTCCAAAAGCTGCTCTTTTGAGATAGCCGTTTCGAGTCACAGGATAGCTGGGGATTCCTCCAGCGTTGCCACGAAGGGGAGAGGAGGAACGAACGACGCGGCTATCCCGAAAGAGCAGCTTTTAGAAGTAATCGTCACGCGTCGCGCAGTGAACACCTACATCAGTACAATCGCATGATCATAATTAAAAGTGGACGCCTTACTGAGTCACGGATTTCTTTCTCAAGAGCCTGCATTGTTGTCTGATTCGTGTGTGCTTTGGTCGTGGAAGTTGGGAAGAAGCCAGAGTACCTCTGTACCTGGCAAAGGTCCTGCCTTCAAGGGATATATCTCTGTACCCGACAGCCAAAAGCGATGGGGAGTTTCACAAATCTTCACGGTCCCACCAACGTTTTTCCTCCAAAGCTCTAGATTATTGTTATGTGCCACTCGACTGTCTAAACTTAAAGCGGTGCTCATAAATCATTCATAATTGCTTACTGCGCGCTTGCAGTCTTGATGATATCACGTGATATTTTAATGAACTGTTAACGCAATTGAAACGTTGTGTTCACATTAATTGCTTTCACTCACAATATCCTAATGCAGTTCTTGTTGTGTCATCAATTGTTTCACTTTTATTTGACGTTAGTCATTGATTTTTTTGTCATTATTTGAATTATTTCATCTGCTCTGATATTGTTGACATACCGTTCTCTCCATAGCTCTGTGCAGCGCTTTGTGAACTTCGGGTAGGAAAGGCGCTTTAGAAATGCAAATATTATTATTTATACTTGTCATAGATCGATAATTCGATAAATATGGAAACATAGCGCATGGGAGACTCATGCTCGTTTTCAACACGGAACGAATACTGTGCATGTTATGAATTTAATTTAGCGTTTTAAACAAAAACGTATTCACTTTGCACATCGATGCTATGGCTGAGCAGTAAAAATTATACAAAAAAAGGACAAATAAGAGCAGTAGCTTGTTTACCGTTTGCTGCAGAGCTCTGCGGTTCGAACCCACAGGCCACCCTGGTTAATGCTGTGGGTGTTATTAGCCGTACATACTCTCTCACCCGTTTGAAAGTTTAGGTGAAATGTTTCTGTCAAGTTATTCTATAAAGAGTCGAGTTTACGGTCCAAATCAACCTAATCAGTTATATTTCTGATAGTTTTATTGATTCAGTATTAGCAGACGATATTCAGATTGTGCAGCATAGCGCGTGAATACCCAACGTACCTAATTATAAATCAGACACGTGGCCTAGGTTAATTTTCCTGACCAAATTCTCCCTGGTGCCCTGAGATGTTGAAACTTGCTTACCCCTCCCCGCTAGACAACTGTTAAAAAGAGCTACAGAGCTCAATGGTCTTATCCAGCTTGAATATGAAGTGACAGACTCAACATGATTATAATCAGGCATGCCTAGGTCATATAAAACAGACTTGGAAACAATTCGCCCGCACAGAGCTGATTTCATTTTTTAAAAAACGTGGTAATTGTTTTTATTCTTTTCCGTTTTTAAAACTACTTCCACTTGTTCCTTTGCGAGACAAAGAGTCTGACACTGATGCTGGGTGACATCTTTCACAACAGTCGGGGCAAACATTTAGAATGGGTCAATTCGGTTAACGGCAGCAACAACAAAAAAACTCGAGAGGCTTGGCATGCGGCGGAGTTCAGCGGAGACACTGAAGGGGCTGGAGTCTCCGGCAGCCAGAGGTCACCCCCGTTTAATTTGGCAAAAGCCTTGGTTCACACAGAAAGTTTTTTTTGCGAGTTTCCCTAAAAATACTTTACAACCCTTTAGAAGGAACACAATTCATCATGTGATGTTGTACTAGCGTTGGACTGCACCACCGCTGCTCCCTTGCTCCCACATATTCCCATATATTCCCCTGCTGTCTATCATTTCAGATCATTACCATTGGTCGGCGGTGGGTGCTTTTTTTTTCCTGAGGGCTCAACCCCAATTTGTTTAAATAGCAAAAATAATAAATCCCTCGGGGCACACGTATTTGTCATTGATCGGAATGATTAGATATCGGTGTTCAAATAACGCTTGTTGGCCAGCATGTACAATTTGTGCAATTTTCCACACGGGACGGAGTATAGATTATCCAGAATCCCTTGATCACATCTGTCTTAGAGCACTGTGACGCCCCGCGTTTTGGTGAACACTGAGCCGGTGACACTTGCAGAGGGCTAATGAATGTACAATGGCTCGTACAGAACCGATGTAGGTGTTCAACGGCTCGATGTGTGAGCGTCCTTGACTTCTGTTGCTGCTCTTTCGGGAAAACGGCTGATGATTCCCTCATCCCAGCGTCAGCGACGAGACGTCGCGAGGGAGAGAGGGGGAACGCTCGACATGGCTGTCCCGAAACAACAGCTGTGGAAAACGACTCTCGATGGTTTCTAGAACTTTCGAGTGTGGACTGCTGCGAAATTAACCAGATGCCCTTCATCCCTCCACATTTAAATGTGAGAGAAAACGCTTTACGTTTATCAAACGTGTTGTGGGCGGTGCGCTGGCACAGTGAGTAGCGCTGCTGCCTCACAGCAAGAAGGTGCCGGGTTCGCTTCCCGGCTCGGGTGCCTTTCTGTGTGGAGTCTGTGAGTTCTCTCTCCCCGTGTCCGCGGGGGTTTTCGCCGGGTACTTTGGTTTCCTCCCACAACCCAAAGACGCGCTGCTGCCTAGGTTAATTATCTTACTGAGTAAATTACTACAACAAGGACTCTGTGATGTACTGGCGTCGCATCCTGGATATAGCCCCGCCTTGTGTCCTATGTGTGCCGGGATGGATTCCAGCCCCTCGCGACCCTGTACAGGATTAAGGGGTTATTAATACTGACTTACAAAATCGATAGCATTATAATCTTGTTTGTCTACTGCTGGATGATGATGGCTTTCCATGCAGTTCTATCAGTTGTTGTTTGACCATACTTGGCCACGCTAGTCAGCGTAAGTTCTTAAAGATCTTAGCGTGAAGTCAGTCATTATTTCCGTAAAATAGCCTTCGTGTCAGTTTTTATTTCATCTGGAAGGAACCATTGAGCTGTGTAGATCTTATTAACAGCGATGCGATGGTGTAAGTTACACCATCGGACTCACAAGCGACAATGTTGTTGTCATCCGGCACAGACCAGCGATGCCATCCTCCATCCACTCATCTCGAGCTCCCGTGCTTGAGCGCGGATTTCGCTGCTCAATCTCCGCGGTGGTCGCGATGTCTGGCGCGGTCACTCCTTGGGCAGCCATGCGATCATCGGTTTCCTCCATCGCTCACAATCGCTCCGAGCGATGGGGTCCCTCCCGAACATCGCTCGGTTTATTCACGGCGCCAGAGTGCGCGCCTGTCTCCCACGCCTGTGCGTGAGATGTCCGCGCTTCCGCCTCGTTGTTATTACGTGGGTGTCGTGTAGTCACGGTCGACAGATGGGCCCTGATTGAAAAAACGTTCATCGTGAGACGCGTTGGTATGCTACGTCGCATTATCACGCTAAGCCGCTCTCGCGTACCTCTCGGTTGTTTCGAGCATAAAGAATGCGAATGAATTAATTTATAACGCGCCGCGCGAATTCCACGTCTGGTCATGGACGAATATTAACATCTCATCTCATTGCCAGAAACCGCTTAGACCTGTACAGGGTCGCGGTGAGCCGGAGCCTACCCCGGCAGACACAGGGCGCAAGGCAGGGATATACCCTCGATGGGACGCCAGTCCATCACCGGGCACTGCGAGCCAATTAACCTATGCAGCAGCATGTTTTTTGGACTGTGGGAGGAAACCGAAGTGCCCGGCGAAAACCCACGCGTACACGGGGAGAGAACATGCAAACTGCACACAGAAAGGCACCCGAGCCGAGATTCGAACCCGGGACCTACTTGCTGTGAGGCGACAGCGCTACCCACTGGGCCACCGTGCCATGATGTTATCGGCCAGTTAATGAATGAGTGTTTTTTTAGTTATGGGTGGAAGACGGAGAACCCGTATGAAAGTCACGGAGACCAGAGAGAGAACATGTAAACGTTACACAGAAATGTGACTGAAACGGGAATCGGACTGCCTCGGACAAGACTTTCTTTCTGTGAGACACAGATGTTACCTTGCATGGACACCCTGCCAAGATAGGTTTATATTAATGTTCTTTGTGTGATGTCAATGAAAGAGAGGATTATAACGTTGTGTTTCTACCAGATAACGACAATAAAATGTACACATGCAGGAAACAAAAATGATTCAAATGTTCCGAAAAACAGAAACAATAGGATATTTATACACAATTTTTACACAATGTCGTATTATATTGCCATTTCTGTACGTGCCATCCCATGTGTATGTTAATTATGTACTTAGTATAGCGTTTTTTCAATCACTGTCCCTCCAGCTCTACAATAATCCAGTTCAAGTCTTACCAGTGATACGCATTTTGACAACTTAATTTGCATTTAAATGTGCAAGCGTGAAATGTACGAAAAAAATTAAACCGGTGGTGAGGAATTGACTTTTTGGGCACCGATGATTAAACACGTTTAATTTTTATAGAGTTGTTATTAATCCGCGCATAAATTTACATGACACCGAAGTAAGGCAACATTAAGTAAAGCGCGATTGTGTCGCTATCTTACCATTTTCCTCTGCGCAAAAAAAAAAATAACCCGAGCGGTTTCCTTTGATATTGCCAGCTCCCATTCCTAAACATTCATGTCGTGATCCATCTGTCAGTCTTTGTGCGGCGTCAACGTCTTTATTGAAACTCTCGGTGGCTTTATTTAATCGCTGCAGCCTTTTGAAGTGAAGCGCTCGCGAGCGCTTTGATCTGCTGAGCAAACTTCTACGAGCAACCGGAAATGCTCTTGCCTTTTCGAAGCTCATTTCATCCTAAGAATCCCGCAGGAATTGATCGTATTTGAGGCACTTAGAAATGCCATTGATTTTATTTTGTTATATCGTATGGCTATGAAGAATTATACTATTCCCGTCAAAAAAGATTTTTTTCCCCTTACCGGCCATCTGCGTGCTATAAATTCCAAGCTCTTAAAATCGCTAGGCCAATAAATTTTTAATACAGATGTCCACAAACTCCTGGTGTTTTATTTTTTTATTTTAAATTATATATATTTTATAGTTTAATTTGCAGCCCATAATGTGCGTGTTGCTATAAAATCTTTACTTCATTATTGCAGAAAACATCAGGAGTCATAAACTAGGTGATGTACAACGTGGCCTGGTAGAAGTCATAAAACGATCTCAAAACTTTATCTTTGGACACAAATCTTTACTCACCAAAATGAGTCGAACATCAAAAGAAATTCTCTCTTACGTTAGGACATTATTCGTCGGTGGGATTTGGCACTGGTTGGCTACACTCTGATTGTGGAAAAGTGGAAGGAAATGCTTCTTTCGAAGGAAAAAAAACATGTAATCGGTAACGTTTCGGGCAATGATTCTTCCCCGCAGCACAGAAATTACGGCTTAAAGGATTTTGTACTTTAAAGATTAATACAAAAACCTCGACAGACAAAGCTGAACTTTGAATGTGAAGTTTGACTTACAAATGAAGGGGGGGGGGTTTAAACCTTTCACAGCTTAATGGTTGCTTCCAATGACTAAAAAGAAAATTGCTTTCTATTTGTTGCCCAGCTAATTGTTTTGTTTGAAGATTTTTACCCTAGACTGTGAGAATTTCCTTGAGCTGATAAATGTTGTTTTAGTTTAAGAATGGTTTGGAATGTAGAGGTTAAGATGTGTTGATTGCTCTTATAGCCAACCAATGATGGATAACCCAACCTAGACTTTAAAAAAAATATTGTGATGTGCGTAGCATGTTTGGCCTAGTGTTGACATAAAAACAGTCAAAATCCTTCTTTTGCAAATATAAAAAGACGCATTACATACTTTGTAGACGCAATTTTACGGGGACTTTTCAACACCTAACCCAAGATAATTATGGCGCAATAAAACTGCGCAGTGATGTATTAACTACGCGTTCTTGTTCGAGACTCTCATCTCAAATATTTTGTTAGGGGAGCGGTGGTGGTGGGGGGGGATTCGGGCAAAGCTGATGAGTGCACAAAGGGAGCAATTTCGACCAAGTTCTCCCTCGCGTTCCCCACCAACGAGACACCTGGCCCCCTGAAACAGTCTCGATCTTTCACACGCTCTTCAAAGGGCTGCGTAAAGTGATCCTGAAAAGTCAGTGGACTGTTCTGCGCGCTCTGTATGTGAATTACGGCCAACGCGGCCGACTATCGAAACAGACACTTGACGTGGTTATTACGTGATTCATGAACCGCGCGAGTGGGTGCCCCTGCACGTGAGAATGACCTGCCTCGTCCTTACCCAAGAACGTCTGTACGTTATTCTAAAATGCGTTAACGTTTCGAGTGGATTTCACTCAAAACGCTTGATTCTTAGCTCGAATAAGTTGCCGAGAAGATACAAGTTTATGAATGAAAGTGCGCGCAGGAAATTCCACGATGGGCTTTGCAACGTTTCCTATCTCAGGTGTGGTCATTGCTTGAAATTGAAGAGGCTGGTGCTTAGGTTTGTTTCCAAAATTGAAAGTAAACGAAGCATCCACTCCACTTATGTCTGGCCACAGCTGGTGCAGGGAATTTGCTGGCACTCAAGTGGCTTGCTTAAATTATTTATTTTCTACAACCCTCTACTTAGGATCAGGGAGAAATAACCCGGCCTTGAATTGCTCAAATTATGTATGGTTCATTAAATACGGAGCCATGACCTCATTGATCCACGCTTGAGTCTAGGCCATGACGAAAATCGGAGAGAGTGGGAACTGAACGTTTGTGTAACCGCCTCCCCACTTCCCCAACCTGAACTTGACCGGCGTGGTGGAGTATGATCAACAAAGCCGATGCATAACGCACACCTTCATTCTGCAGTGGACTGATAAAGAGCTGCACATTATCATTATTTTAAACAAATAATGCATTGAAATTAATGGCAACAGTTAAGTCTAGACTTGCAGTGGCTTTCAAACTTAACTGCATGACAAACAGCAGTATGTTCAATATGCACGCCATAGATATAATTTGTATAGCTACCACTAAAGCAGTCAATGCATTTGTGTGATAATGCTTTGGCAGTGGTGCACGAGCAAATATAACAAGACCCCAAAAAGTCAATCAAGAACTCCCCAAACAGAGCAAATTTTAAAAGTTAACGTTTCAGGCAATAGCCTTTTTTCGCCTCGCCGCTACACAAAAGAGTCATTGCCTAAAACGCTGCCTCCTTTCCACGGTTCCCTTTGAGAGCAGCGTTATTGACACATGTTCGAGTGATGATTGCTTTCCAAAGCTGTTGTTTGGGGATAGCCCTGCCGACAGTTGCTCCCTCCTGAGTGACGTTTCGCCTCCCACGCTGGAGTCTTGCTCAGGCGTTCCGAGTCAGAGCGCATTAGGAAAGTTTATCACTTAAACAATTCGATTACGTCAATATCACACGGCCGAAAGTATTTCGATTCTTTTACGGCACGGTGGCGTAGCAGTGGGTAGCGCTGTCGCCTCACAGCAAGAAGGCCCCGGGTTCGATTCCTGGCTCGGGTGCCTTGTCTGCGTGGAGTTTGCGCGTTCTCCAGTACCCGCTTGGGTTTTCACTGGGTACTCCGGCTTCCTCCCACCGTCCAAAGACACGCTGCTGCCGAGATTCATTGGCATGTTGAGTAAATTGCCCCCAAAATAGTGTGCCCTGCGATGTACTGGCGTCACGTCCTGGGTATTCCTTCGCCTGGTGCCCTCTGCCAGCCAGGATAGGCTCCACCTCCCCCCCCCACGACCCCGTACAGTATTAAGCGGGTATTGATAATGAATAAACGATCGTATCCAACGATATTCCCAAAGCGTCCGCTTGGAAAATTTATTCTCACGTGGAAAGAAACAGGAACATAGAATAAACAACAAACAATGTGTGGAAAGTGTATGGCGATGAGAACGCCTCTGCCAGTAGCAGTGAAGTTGTCCCAGGAGAATTTTCCACGCTTTATAAATAAATATTCAGAAGGATGCGCACAGCGTAATAATATAATCAAATTGAGTGGCTCTTAAAGGCAATTCGTTGCTGTAAGTACTGTACATTGAATGGGTTTCTGTAAATAAAAATGTAAATACCGCTAATTGTTGGAATCATGTTATTATGCTGTGAGTTTAGTTGTGAATTACATTAATTTAAATGGTGGACACAGTATGCCCTGAATGTGAACACATCACTCTGCTCAATTTCATTAAAAAGTTACGCGAAACCCTTAAACATCAGACGGTTGTGAGTTTAAATTCTATTTGGCGTTCATGAAATTGGTACTAGTTTCGGGGTAAGTCAAAAGTGGTTGTCTTATAAATATACTTGTCCAGACCATTCCATAGCAATGTGGAATTCTCATCACTGACTTCAGGAATGCTGAGTTTCAGTATCCCTGAGGATGCCTCTAATAACGTGGGAGATGAAACGTCGCGAAGGAGAGAGGAGGGCTTGACGTGGCTGTACCGAAATGGCAGCTTTTTAAAGCAATCGTCATGCATCGAGCCGTGAAAACCAGATCACAACATTGATACGTTCATCATATTTTATTACAAACACACTCATAAGAGTAAGAGTATGCACCAGTGCCAATCATGTTTATGTATCGTGCGTGTTTTTCTAAGTCTGAAGTGTGGTCGCTGATGCATTGGGGGATAAACCGATTTAGCTCGTCTGATCTATATATGTGCGCATATATATCTTACGTCCCAAAAGGACCCATTTGTTTTAAGTAAAGAAGGTCACGACTGCCGTGTTTGGTTTATATGTTAATCTGATGATGGTGAAGCGTAGGGCCACTTCACATATTACCTCCGGTTGTCGAAGTCCCATCAATCATCAAAGTGGTAGATGCTGGACACATTTCCGTGACCACTGTTTCGTGCAGTTATTTTAGAAATGCGTACGCTGGTTTCATAAAGCTGCATCGACGGTCTCCACCGTCCTCCAGACTTTAAGTGTCATTAGCGGGTTAACAATGGAGCGCACAAGAGCGGTTATGGGACCTTTTGATGTGGGAATTTCGTTGGGATGACTGGCGAAGACTTTCCTCGTTCGCTACCGGTCAGCTTGCCCTGCGTTGCCGCTTATCCCGACGCAAACACTCAAGGGCAGAACGAGCTGTACAAATGTTTAACATTGTAACACACAGTTAAAAGCAGAAGCTGTCATGTTAGTGTTATTATTTGGATATTTAATGTTATTTTCTGTGGGGTTTTTATATTCCAAATGTGCGGCTATTTTTAATCGTCTCCATGGGAAAAGTTGCCACTGCACTTTGGGAGTCTTGCGCGACGCAAGACTGGTGCAAACTGGATCACAACATGTGGTTTCTTCATTCGCATGTTCAACCCCATACCCAAATTAAAGAGCCTTCCTAATAGCATTTATCAGCTTTGACTTTGGTGAATGAATAATCGTTTTATTTGAAACTCATGACCGTACGCGAGCATTATAATTTAATCCGTATTTCCATTAAAAATTGCACGCAGACAGAATTATCCGCAAGCCAAAACAAACGTTTACACCCCAGCAAAACCGCTCTCTCTGCTCAACTGGCATTTTTCACTTTAAAATCATGTTTGTTTTTTAATCCGAGAATTTTTTTCCGAAAACAACCCGTGCCCTGCTGATAAATTGCAAAGGGCGTTAAAGAAATT
>JAZEWT010000024.1:523064-552901 GCA_036362905.1 Mordacia mordax | reverse complement strand
GGAAGTGTCTGGGGTGAAGGAAGTCTGGGCATCGCTGCTTAGACTGCTGCCCCCGCGACCCGGCATCGGATAAAGCGGATGAAGATGGATGGATGGATGTATCTTGGAGCAACGCCAATGAGAGACTTGTGGGTGAGAAGGAGGCTCTTGAATTCAATCCTGTATTTAGCAGTAACCAGTGGAGAGACATCAGTACTGGGGATATGTGATCGTGGATGGGTGTGCGAGTGAGAACTCTCGCAGCCACATTCTGCACACGTTGGAGACGATTGATCAGGTACGCAGGAGTGCCAGAGAGCAGTGCATTGCAGTAATCGATTCGTGACAATGGAATATTTTCAAGAGCAAGACAATGGAATGTTTTCAAATGGACCCCCCCCCCCCATTCTATTGTCCCTGGAAAGGAGTGAGTAGAATGAGAGGGAGTGACGCGGTAGGAGAGAGTGACTTGACGTATAAACAGCAGTCACACTTATCCACATAACGCCTGAGGATGCCTCCATGGTGGGAGGTGAAACGTCGCAAAGGAGAGAGGAGGAGCGTTTGACGCAGCTATCCCGAAAGAGCAGCTCTTGGAAGCAATCGTCACGCATCGAGCCGTGAAGACCTACATGAGTACAATAACAATAGTTGATTTATTTGTACTGATGTAGTTTTCACTGCTCGATGTATGAACATTGATTTCCAAAGATGTTTATTTCAGGATCGCCGTGTCGGCTTAGCCATGATGGGGCGCTCGATAGAGCTATCCCGAAAGAAAAGCTTTTGAAAGCAATTCTAATTTCAATAATCGATCATTTCACAGCCACACTGATTCGTAGCAATCTGTTTCAGTATTATTCCGCATCGAGTTTTGCTTTAAGGTGTTTTCAGCCAATGCTGAGTACTAATACAAGTCGGAAGAAAGTGGGAGCACACGGAGAAAACCCACGCGTTGCGCGAGGGGACAACGCTCTATCCCCGTGCGGGCAAATATGTCCACTTGCTGGACTGCCTTCTTCTGGCGAGCCGGGGTAATGGCAGCTCGACGCTCACGGGAAGGCAGTTTTTCCCAACATTGATGTGATTCACCAGCCCTGTCTGCCTGCACGGCACCGCGTTACAGACGGTTTACAACCGCAATGTTATTTTCGTGTGCGGTGTGCGCTTGCTCACGTGTTCCGCTGTCTGCTACACAACACGTAGGAAGCGACCCGAATTCTAATCCCGCTCACGGCTAAAGCCAGCGACGAATTTCCGAACCGGTCCTCGCCCTCCTTTAGGTCGACTCGGCTTCAAATGTGTACCTGGCGCGGTGTTTAAAGATCATCACCACCGTTTTGCCGAGATCGACGTTGCAATGTTACCGTCTCCCGTGCGTGGGCCCTGCACAAAGACATGAAGCCATCCATCAGCCCACGCTCGTCCAACACGAACCTATTTGCTTTTGCCTCTCGTCAATTGTCTAGAAATTAAAGCCGCGTTGCGCCGCGCCGACAAATGCCAACGCGGCACCGGCGGCCCTCTGGGGCAGGAATTTCTGGATTCCAGCGTTCGCTCGGGTTGTGTTGAGTGCGAGCGCTGCTTTGCTGTGGATACCGCGGCGCTGTAGAGGCCGTGCGCTGTCGCCAAGCTCCCCCTCGCTCGCGTTTAGTCGCGGAAAATGTGTGGTGCGAAGTGAAACGCATTGGAATTTCACACTCGCCCCGGTGTGTGCGCTGTCCCGTCTCGCTGGGCATTGCAGACGGCGGTGGGTACACATACAAGCCGCTTATATATATTTATATTTTGTGTATGCGCGCTTGTCTGCAATCGTTGATCTCCTGCCAGTTTGACATGGAACAATGTCGCTTCAATTCGAAGGCTTTCGTGACCAATATTATCAATGAAATCCATTTTTTTTTGGGGTCAGACGCGCGTCTTCTGTTCAACGTGACAACCCCTTGCTGATTGGCCGTGTCGGGTGGTGGAGGGTTAAACGACACTATTTTACAATCTATAAACTTTTTACGTGACCTGACCCAAAAAAAAATGGATTTCATTGAATGTCGCTTCAGTGTAGACATAGACATAGACGTATGCCGCCGCAAAGGTCGAATGCCATGTTGTACTGTTTAGCTGTTTAGAGAGATGCTGGCGAGAGTACGCGTGGGATTTTGTCGGATATTCCGGTTTCTTCCCACCGTCCAAAGACACACTGGTGTCTAGGTCAATTTGCCTGCTGATTGAATTACCCCCCAGTGCCCTGCGATGTACGGCGTCACATCCTGGGTATAGCCCCGCCTTATGCCCTATTTCTGTCGGGCTAGTCTCTGCCCCCCCCACAATCCTATACATGATTAAGTGGGTACTGATAATGATTATGGTAAATGCCTAATTGTCAGCGCAGTGGGCTTCCAGAGATCACCAGCTCAATTCGATCTACAGGCGTGGCAATTAAACCAAAGGATATCCCACCAGACTCGATCGTTATGTGTGTGGTGGGATAAAATGTGGGTACTCCCACCTCTTCCCAGACGTCTGGTAACCGTGTAAAGCTCGGCCAAAACACCATCTACATCAGCAGTTGACATCTCTCTCTAGTGAAGATCCTTCTGTCAGCATGGGTACGAGCATGAAATTGCACGGCAGCCCCTTCACCTCTGTCCGTATTATTTATAGCTACTCTACCATAAGTATAGAGCTAATCCTCGTTGATGGAAATAGTGCTGTGCTGATATTTAATTCCATAGTGTATAGAATAGTGTGAACTACCCTGTCACTCTCTATTTCGCTCCCCGTGTCTTCTCGCTAATGAAATGACCAACACCTTGTAATGTAAAACGAATGGCGCGCTGCACAGTGTCACAGCAAAAACTCACACTTGGGGCCACATTCCTCGACGGGCTTTTAGCCTCCAGAAAATGAGCAACGCAGTGCACGCAGCAGCTACATCTTTGTCCTTTCCTTTGATACTTTTACTCAAATACAACTTAAATGAAAACATATATTACAAACCACCCGAGACCCCCAATGTGTAGCTTCTGCTAAAACGAGTGTTGGGCTCGAGTTTGAAAATAGAGATTAATTTGTTTCTGTGACGTTGCGTTTGGTTTTCACTGTACTTGTGTTCTCTCGCTGTGCCACATCGCCATGACCCACTCTGAATGTTGGCAGTGGCTTCTGTCAGGTTTATGCGATGCAGCAGTCCCAGGCATTATTTATTCGAGGCAATAAATAAGGCAGTGTTATAGTGAGTAATGTGCAATGCTTGTTGGTCTGCCCCAGCGTAATGGCGTGTGGCGTTCATAGCTGGGTACCAACTGGCAGCACAGGTGGGCAGCAAACACGTGAGAGCGTAGACGTACAGCACAACAATATATTTTAAGGCTCTTGGTCTCTTTCCCACAGCCACCTAGTAGAATCTGGCAAATGCCTTGGTTGCCGATCCAGCGACTTTAGGGGCCGACACCGCCGTAGCTTTCGAGATTTAGCCAATTCTGCGTGATTTGAACACACAGGGTAATGCTGCCTACCGATGAAGTTTCAAAAATTGGTATTGATTTACGGAGGGGGTTTTTTCCTTCTTTCTCAAGCACGAAAATCGATGTTCATTGGCATCAAGAAGTGTGTTGGAGAATCGAAGTGTACAGCACTCGCGGTCGGGATGACTGTCAGTCGCTCACAACTCACTGAGCACCCACGTGAATGCTGATGAGCCCTCGCGCGTAAAGTTCACCTGCAGGAACAACACCGCTGTGCATTATGGTCACATGAGACGGACATGATGGCCTCTGTTCCAACGCATCGCTTGAATGTTACACTCGCTCTTCGTGCAGTGAATGACGCGTGTGAAGGTGGATTATTTATGATGTATTCAAGTGGTGGGTCAAGTAAAATGTCACATCTTCTTGCAGTGACAAGCCAATGTCTCGTTGCGACTCAGAGACTGTCGGTGGCCAGACAAAGGAACACGAATGAGACGGGTGACTCGAGCCTTCGTCCGGATCGAGTCTCCACATTCCATAGATTTATCCAACTCTGGAGCGCGGAGTGGGGAGGTTAAATGTTCACATGTGTTCAACACCTACACGCGTTGTTGGCTGCACGATAGCAGTAACATCCTATCTACGTTCGCGCTACTCAGTGTAGCTGCATTTCAAGCGAGGAGCTCAGCGAGCAAGGCAAACCAACGTGTCTGGGACACAAGCGCAGTCGGTTCAATCAGAAGAGAATCTGAGCTGAAAACTGAGCATCTTGGCCCAAGTGCAAAGGCACGAACAGTGAGAGTTTGATCTCCTGTCGACCAAATGTTGACTCTCATCCCCTCTCCTTCGTGCGAAGCTGGACTTGAGCGACTGTAAGCAAGACGTAGTTCGTTCGCACCAGTTTAGTCCAGGTCACAGCGGACTTGTGAACAAACGCAGCCTGTGGATTATACTTCACAAGGGTGATTCCCACAACGAACCAGGTGTTATCTGTGGATAGTTTTTTTAATGAATTTTAGTAGACCTGTCAACAGGCTCATTTGAAACCTGTTATAAGGAAGAACAGATCCAGTGTGTGAACGCTCACAATAATTTCCTCGATCATTTTCCGACGTGTTTTATTTGTAATTACGAGCGAAGCGCGTATGAAAGCGTTCTAATTGCAGTCACCAATCTGAGCTGTTCGAGGGAGTAGCGCTCCTCTTGCACGGCACACTGAGCTGAATAATTCAAGTTTGAGGTCACTGAAGGAGACCTGCTTGCTTCATACGCAGCCATGTGATAAATTTGCGCGCAATGGAATTGCCCAATAGGCATTATTGCGGTAGGTATCAAGAGACGAATCTTAACCATTGTCTGGAACGCCTATTGAAATACTGCAAGGCTGCCATCAATTTGTTCCCGAGTGTGCTCGGAAATTACAGACGTTTCATTGTAATGCCATGACTTAAATTTAGAATATCTGATGTGAATGGTTCCATTTCAGTCGCGGCGTAAATGAAATATGAAATAATGGAGCTTATCGTACGATAGATTTTGCAATTAATGTGAATCGTTTTCCAATAATTCACCAACGCGACGATGAAATCCATTACCCGAGGTAAAGATTTTGCAGTTAAAATAATTGTTATCGACGAGCGGAGTATTTTGCAGTGAATGCACATCTTGTTTGGCTCTGAGACCTGCGAGGTATGTGTTTTGAATGCAGCATATGAATGCCAGAGATTAACTCTATCTGATGCGATCATCCACACCACCGATTTCTATGGCATTTCTAAAAGAACAACATCTGCGCAATAGCCAGCCCCGATAAGTAATAAACCAAAACATAAAATTAGTTGGAATGTTTTAATGTCTTTAATTGTTTACTTATGTGCTTGTTTGCTTCTTCGTTGCGTATTCGGGCACATGTGTTGCTGGCTGTTGTGTTTAAAAAAAAAAGTGGTTTGTGATTGAGAAGCCAGGGATGTGATTGATAGTGGGGGGTTTCGTGTACAGAAAGAACCGACACCTGTGCCAAATGTGAGGATTTCATTTCAATTAATAACACTGGGGGCATCTGACGTGAGTTGTTCAGCAAATCCCAGATGCTTTCCGTTTTCCGCAACGTTGTGGCATTTCAATTTAACCGTGTTCTGTAAAAAATACACGTTGGACTAATCGACCTATTCTCATTTTACAGATTTACTTCTAGAAATGTTTATATATATATAAATTTACACATGTGTAAAGGAATTTTGTTTTGGCGGGATGGGAAATAACCAGGTCCATTTTTTTTTTTCACTTCATATGGGAATGAACAACTTATGAACAGACGGAACTGATGAATGTCATAGCCAAAATAAAGTTCTTTATCAGTGCCAATGAATTCTGCACTGTGAAATCAGAACGCGCGTTGAACTTGTGAAATGTAACGTTGCAGAATGAGCCCTGCGTTGAGAAAGGAAAACAAACATTCAGGACACGGGCAATGTAATGATGTCGGGTAATTCCGACACGCACTAGCGTGGACCATCGAGCCGTCGTGTGTGCACGCACACGCTGATGTTGATCTGCGAGTCTGTGCTGCCTGTGAGTTTTATTAGTGCAGTGGCAGACACTTGATTAAACGCCGGGCGTTATTGGAACGTATGCTCAATGACGAAAAAAATACATTGCCTTCTTTAAATATGGCCAAAGCGCTCCTCGTGAAAGTAATATTTTCAACATTATTTGCATTGGCGTATTTTGTGTTGGCCAGTCAAAGCCGCAGATGCGTGCTCTAACTGCTAAGAGGTCTTCATACTTTTACGGGTGGTTTGATTGCGATCGGATGCAGTAAAAGTTCAGCTCATCTCATCTCATTGTCAGAAACCGCTTAGTCCTGTACAGGGTCGCGGTGAGCCGGAGCCTATCCGGGCAGACACAGAGCGCAAGGCAGGGATATACCCACGATGGGACGCCAGTCCATCACCTTTGCAGCAGCATGTTTTTTGAACTATGGGAGGACACCGGAATGCCCGGCCGGCGAAAACCCACACGGACACGGGGAGAACATGCAAACTCCACAAAGAAAGGCATCCGAGCCGAGATTCGAACCTGGGACCTTCTTGCTGTGAGGCGACAGCGCTACCCACTGGGTCACCGTGCCGCCCAAAAGTCCAGCTCTTACCTGTTTAAAAGGGCTCAACGAGTATATTTCCACAATTTGTCATAAAGTTTTGCTTTTAAAAAAAATTGGTGGCTTTATTAACGGTACCGGCATATGACGCAAGATGGATAATTTCTTTCTTTTCTTGATCTTCAAATAAGTCATTTACTTTCCATCTTTGCGTCTTACTGTCAAGTAAAACTACGAGCAGAGGCGCAATGTTTCAGTTCAAGATAATACGGCGCTAATACGTCACGTATTTAGTTTAAAAGCCAGCTATTGTTGCATTGTGTTCATCGGAGCCCCCGGGCAGACAAATTATAGGATGACTATATCATCTCAGTGGCTGGTATTTAGAATTAATCCGCGTTGCATTGACAGGAAAATGTGGAACCCCAGTGTGGCAGCCGCCAACCTTTTTTTATTTTTTTTTATTTTCAGCAAGAAGTATGACAAAGATAGGATATGAGTCTGAGAAAATATGCTGGAATCCAGTTATGCAGAGGATTTAACTGGAGCAATTTTTTTCCGGGCTTTAGAAATTCAAAATGTGCTGTGCACCTGTTATCTCGTTGCACGGTGCCTCTGGCGCTCAGTGCCTGGAGAGAAAGGATCACTTTATTGGGAATCGCACAGCACTGTGCTGTGCATAAATTACACATCTCAAGCTGTCAGCAACAGTGGTCATAAATACCTTGCAGAATGGTAACACTCGAAGGGTAATCCGTAACTTATATACTAACACCTGGCAGGATTTTTCCCACATTTTAATGACACGTTTCCGACAAATCTGTTGTTTGGGATTGCTAAACAGTATTTGGCAAAATGGATAACGCGCTGCTCCCAGACTCTGAACGCCCTTCCATTGGAAATTCGGTCGTTTTAAAAACCCGTCTCATGACTCACTTGTTCCGTAAGGCCTTGAAGTCCTCTGGCTAGGGCTGTTGATGCTGCTCACTGTTGTTGTGCTGTGGAGAGAACGGCATTTCAGCAGCAACAACGATCGCTCCTCCTCTCTACTTCGCGACGTTTCGCCTCCCACTTCGGAGGAATCATCGGGTTTCTCACACGCGGCGCAAAGGAGAAAATAAGAGCGCTCGACACGGCCATCTCGAAAGAGCACCTTTTGAAAGCAATCATCCTACATCGAGCAGTGAAAGCCTACATCGGTATATTTGACCATATTTCACCACGCTGCTCAGTGCAAGCTGATGAAGCCATAGTCCTTGGCCTGGATCATAGCTCACTTGCTCCTAATGTTATTTGTGGCAAGGAATGGTGGTATATTTAATTACCATCATTAATAATGTAATAATCTAAACATTTGTAAACATATCTGAGTCATGTTTATGGACTTGCTGTGCATTAATATTGAAAGCCTTAAACTGATTATGAATCTCAACGGACAATACCACAACATGCTGTATCACTTTAACCTTGTTAGTCACATAATCCATCCTGGGAGTTCCTGTTTCATTAAAGGGGAAACAACATTTCAATATGCACAGTTGTGTGTATATTAACCACAATTTGTTTAGATCAAAATTTCATAGCGGCAAATTATCATTTAGATATAGCAATATATCGTCAGTCAGTTTTTATTTCAGCTTGAAGAAACCGCTGAGCTATGTAGCGCTTTTTAACAGTTGTCCAGCATGGAGGGCTAAGCAGGTCACCGCATCTCAGGGCACTGAAAGCAATTTAGTCAGGACAGTTAACCTTGGCAGAATGTCTTAGGGCTCTGGAAGGAAACTGGAGTATCTGGAGAAAACCCACGCGGACACGGGGAGGACACGCAAACGCCACGCGGAGAGGCAGCACCCGACACTGTAGTAGATCCCATGAATCTCTTCGCTGTGAGTCAGCAGCGCTACTCGCTGCGCCGCTGCGCCACCGCGCCGCCTAAGCCCTCCTCCCTTCCGCCCGAATTTTCACTGAAACGTTGTGAGGTTCTTAGCGTTCGGCTCTGGTACGAATTCATGACGGCTAGATTTTGTTGTTACTAATTGACTTTCAGTTGAACTGTCCTGATGTTGTTGTTGGCATGCCGTTCTCTCCACAGTTTGGATTTGTAAAGAAAAAAACCCCCAAAAATATGTAATGTTATTGTTGCTGATTGTCGGCTCTTATGTCGTTGTTGTTGGCGTGCCGTTCGCTCCGCAACTCTGTACAGCGCTTTGCGACCCTCGGGTGAAAAGCGCTCTATAAATGCATTTATTATTATTTTATTAAAAGTGGAAAAACAGGCGTTAGGTCTGCAATATAGTATGATTGATTATCCGCCTAGGTACACATACTGACGATATGCCTGTAATCCAAAACCAGATGGACCTAAGTGATATCTCACTGAGAAAATAAGTTTCAGCTGTGTTTGTGCCATCATTATCCTATCTGGGTAATCACCACATGAATGTTTGTTTGGGTTATGAAAATGTGTTTGTGTATACTGCACCTAGTTAGATGTAGTTAGTCTGACAGACTGCTTAATACATTGATGCTGACGCTTTCTCGCCTCTATTCTATCATCAGCCATGTTCAATCCACTGCTGGATTAAAGCTTCCTTTAGCCACGCCACCAATGCTCAATATATTCCGATGTAACAACAAGGTGCCTCCGCAAGGACTCATTTAAGAACTCCATATCCTCAGTGAACGTCCTCGCGTACGCTTTCCATCGCTTGACAGCCACTTACATTTTATCCTTGACAATAGGCCGTCATCCGTTGTAGCGATTTGTCTGCTAAAGTACACTTACTTTTCGGAATGCTGAGCATTTTGTCACGTGTCTGCAGAGGTTCTGAAAACACTCGGCGTAATTCTGAGTTTGTGTGTCTCCTTGTTTGAACCATTCGTCACAAGCGCCAGTGCGCACCGACCCCGTAGCTCATCTCATCTCAGTGTCAGAAACCGCTTAGTCCTGCGCACGGTCGCGGTGAGCCAGAGCCTATCTCGGCAGACACAGGGCGCAAGGCAGGGATATACCCACGATGGGACGCCAGTACATCCCGGGCACTGCGGCAATTTAGTCTGCAAGCCAATTAACCTATGCAGCAGCACGTTTTTTTGTGTGGACTGTGGGAGGAAACCGGAGTGCCCGGCGAAAACCCACGCGGACACGGGGAGAGAACTCGCAAACTCCCACACAGAAAGGCACCCGAACCGAGATTCGAACCGGGGACCTTCTTGCTGTGAGGCGACAGCGCTACTCACTGGGCCACCGTGCCGCCACCCCGTAACTAATCGTTCAATATTCACGTGCGCTTGGAGTAAAACTCACTTCGTGTTTCGTTGGTGTGACCTGTATTGCAACAATATACATGGAGCCACGTTCCTACAACACGTGAGATTTGCTTTCCTTACCATTGTACAAATGTACTCGCTCATGACAAATGAGTATTTCCATTCATTCGTTATCAATGCCCGCTTAATCCTGTACAGGGTCGCAGAGGAACGGAGTCTCACCCGGCCGACAAAGGGTGCAAGGCAGGGGAATACCCAGGATGTGACGCCAGTACATCGCAGGGCACTTTTTGTGGCAATTTACTCAGCAGGCGAATTAACCTCGGCAGCGGCGTATCTTTGGCGGTGGAAGGAAACCGGAGTACTTGGCAAAAACCCAACCAAACACGAGAAGAACACACAAACTCCATACAGAGAGGCACCCGAGCCGGGAACCAAACCCAGGACCTTCTTGCAGTGAGGCGACAGCGTTACTCACTGCGCCACCGGGCCACCCCAAATGAATATTTGTGAAACATTTTTAGTTTGCCCACTTCAACAATGGCAATGTTCACATCTAAAAGGAGGCAATCATACATAACAAGTTCACTGAAGAGCTTTTAGAAACCACTGCAATTATGGCCATTTACGTTTGGAAAATGTGCCGAAAGTGAAAATAACAAGAGGAAACTTCTGAAACATATTTGCAGTGCATTACATTTTGACTAATTGTAACCCTTTAATGTTCGGTTGCTATATTAATAAATGTAGATGGAAGCTTGGCGTTTACTGCGGTTAAGCGTATCGCATTTCATCTCGAGAGCTGCCGATCCAGTAAAGAACGAGCGCTGCCAATAGAAATGACACTAAGAGGTGTTGAACGTCTTGTCTCACCGTTATCTGTGGCATTCCACCACTCGCTGCTGCTGCTGCACTCAATGTGCGCGCTGATATTCAGACGGGGCGGACGCCGTGCGAGTTTCCTCGGTGTGAGTGCGATACGCTCCCGTCTCTTTGCGCAGCAATGTAAACACCAAGGCGAAGGTAAAGGTGCAGCCCTGCAACGTATTTGCTCACACCGCCGCTGGCGGAAGGGCTTCCATTAAACGGAGCTTTGGAAAGAAAGTCGAGAAGATATTTGGCCTGCTCTTCCACACACTGGTCGGGCGTCCAGGTGGGATTACCAGCACGTTACTCCACCACATGCAACCTGCTCAGCTATTACTGGTGGTAAAATCCACGTTTATTGCTCGGTCGAAATAGGCAGGGGAGGGATTTAAGAAACTCTCACTCCCATTGTTTTAACTGCGGCTCTTAAATTATGTAAATACAGGAGAATATTTTTCGTAAAAAAGTGAAGCGCAGAAGAATTGCACTCAAGAGCTGCTCTGTTCTTTGAGAATTTCACCTCGCACGCTGGAGGCATCGCCAGACTGTGAAAGCGAAGAATAATCGCTGCAGCTGTGCCCAAAAAGCAGCTAAGTTATAAAAACTAGCAAAGATATAAATATAAAACACGAAAATGAGTTTACGTTCTTTAATTCTTACACACATGCTTCTCAGCACGTAGGTGAATAAAAAAATATTTTTTCGTAAAGTAAACGCGGTTATTTCTATCACATACTGCCACACTGAGAAATAGTATACTGTTTGACAAATATATGGAGAGGGGGTTATGTTTATGTCATGGTGTCTGTTTTCAAGGCTGATGGATATCAGAGTTGCCGGATTTAAAGAATGCACACATCATCGTCATAGCCATGCTCAATCCACTGCTCGCCGCTACCACCTCTGACGATTGTGCGAATCAGCGATCTTCCCAAGGCCTGCACACGCTCGAGGCGTCGCTCCATCTCCCCGGAGCGCGCCGGTTCTGCACCCATCTCATCTCATTGTCAGAAACCGCTTAGTCCTGTACAGAGTCGCGGTGAGCCGGTGCCTATCCCGGCAGACACAAGGCGCAAGGCAGGGATATACCCACGATTGGGCGTCAGTAGGGCAATTAAGTCTGCAAGCCAATAAACCTATGTAGCAGCAATTTTTTTGGGCTGTGGGAGGATATTGGGGTGCCCGGCGAAAACCCACGCGGACACGGGGAGAGAACATGCAAACTCCACACAGAAAGGCACCCGAGCCGAGATTCAAACCCAGGACCTTCTTCCTGTGAGGCGACAGCGCTACCCACTGGGCCACCGTGCCGCCCTCTTGCCGATGTATACAGCAATAGTCCACAAACGACTGAATAATTGAACAAGGCGGAATTCACAGCTGCTGTGCATTCAATCGGTCCAGTCTTTATTTAAGCTTAAATGAACCGTTGAGCGATTGAGCTCTTTTTAACAGTTGTCCTGCGGGGAGGTGTAAGTAGTTTACAGCATCACAGGGCACCGGGGACAATTCGTCGGGTCTATTAAATTAGGCAGCAGGGTGTCTCTGGACTGTGAGAGGAAACCGGAGTACCCGAAAAAAAAAGCCACGCAGACACGAGGAGAGAGAGAGCGAGAGAGAGCACGCAAACGCCACACAGAAAGGCACCCGAGCCAGGAGTCGAACCCTTCTTGCGGCGAGGAAGCAGCGGTTACTCACCGTTCCGCCGTAGAGAGGACAGTAAAGAAACGCGAGCTGCAGTAATGGTAATACGAGGCGCATCGGAGGCTCTCTGATAACAAGATGAAAATGATGACTCCGTCCGTAATAATTTTGGCTCGTAATGAAGGCAAGCCCGGCTCAGCGAGGTATATCACCGTGGTTCGTCTGTATTTCTTCCCCCATGAATTCCCATTATTTATTTCTGTATTCCCCATGGATTCCCATCGAACGGACAGGACCAGCGCAAGGTAGGCGCATTAGCGTGGCACACGCGGCATTGTTACCTAAATCCCACGCGGAGGCGACTTCTATTAGCCTTCTTGACCCCAAATCCCCACTCGTAAAAGATAACAATCCCGAAACGCAGCTAGTTAGTTAATTGTATTAATTGGCGATTCACTTAAAACGCCATTTCCGTGAAAGGTAGTAATCGGCGAAGTGAATCAATTTCAAGAGCTCAGTGGCAGGATGAACGAATAACAGCGCATACGCGAGCATGGCTAAAGACGCTTTGCAGAGCATTCGTGCCCTAAGGCAATTACATCACTCTTAGCCGCTGAGATCTCTGCCGTTTAGCAGAGGATGTCCGTTTCTTTTGGAAAAATACACAAAACTGGACAAACAGGAATCGCGTGTAAGCGGTGTTCGCAGCGTGAATAATGCGTCCATAAATAACCCAAACGGTGCCTGCTCAGCGAGAGCTTTCGGGAGAGCGTGCCGGAGAGCTCAGGGCTGAATAATGAGAAGATTATGCTTGTTACAATCTTTATATTACAATTCGCAGAGCAGAGCGAGATCGTTGCTAACAGCAGAAGTCATCTGATGTCTCCCACTGGCCACGGCCAGCGACAGTGCAGTTCATCGCAGACGACCGCGAACCGTGTTTGCAAAATGAAACCGAGGAGCAGAGAAAAACTGCTGAGGAAGCTCTGATTATTTTCTTTTTAACCCGCAGCTACTTTCGTACGTTGAGTTCTACCTCCCAAGATCTCTTCACCTCCAAGCCTGCGCACGCTTTAAAAGAAAAAGAAAAAGTAACCGCCAGCGAACTTCTCGCCCACATGCCGTGAACATTGCCACCGTGCTCAGTATCACCACCACCCCCCCCCCCAAGTCCGTGGCAGTGAAACGAGATGTTCATCCATCACGAAGGAATCGCCAATGCCTGTACATCCATCTCCCTTCTCAGCTTACATCAGCTCCCCTTACTTTGCCGTCCAGCAACCTAAGCCTCCAGTCGAAGTTCTCAATTCACCTCCACTCTTTGCGGGGTTACTCAGCCTCTCCTCTGCTGCCCTCAGGCCTCTTCCAGGCCTTCCATGCCTGTCGGCTCCCTTGCTCGGAGTTCGTGTCCAAAGCGAACGATCTTCCTTCGATTCCACGTAAAAAAGCCCCCTCTTCCCACACGATGCACACCCCACTCATTTATAAATAGGTCGTGAAATACGATTGTGTTTTCGTACTTACTTTATAAATCAAATAACATTGGATTTTAATTGAGTTTATCTGATGGTGCTTACGATGAATCCAACATTAATCATATTGTCCAGGGTGCATTAATCACTTTATTATTAACATGTATTAGCAGACGTTTCAGAATAAACGTACTTTTTGGCACGTGCTCGATGCCGACCAAGTAAACTTGCGGTCAAAGGTCCAGAGAATGGCTCTCACTGATGTGATGTTTGGGGTGGTTGTTATGCGCGCACAGTCAGCAGACGTTTCTCTGTCTCTGGGTGGCCCCACTGGCTGCTGCCAACCTTTCTGTTTGCTTGCGAGTCGAAGCGAAACCGTCTCGGGCAGCAGGGTCTTCCACTTGGTAGGCTTACGAACCCGTCCCTGTGAACAACACACAGTAGCCCAAAGCGAATGTGTGCTCTCGAATGAAAGTCTACGCTTCAGGTGGTTATTCGCGTGATTTGACGCCTAAGAGTTCCAAGAACTTCAAGCAGCACCAGAAGAAAAAACGTTCCATACGTCTCGGCAGTTTTATCCGTGGCCGACAGGCTGGCAATGTTGTTCGAATTCTGCTCTGGATTATGTGCGAGGGTGAAGCCAGTCTCGTTTTCTGTCGTGCGAAGTAACAGAATGTTGTCTCTTCGGCAGCTTTCCACTCTGGAAATTGGCTCTCGCTCAGGCCTGGAATAATTTTCCGCCATTCCGGTTTGAAACGATTATCCCCGTGCAGGCAGGTTGACACTTCAGTCAGTTAAATACGCGTCTGCTGGAGCATACAGTACATCGCTTTGTTATTCTTTATGGAGCGGGGGAGGGCGTACGTTGTCCTTGCACAAGCTTTCTCTCTCTCTCTCTCACACATTAGGGACGAAACATGTTTGAGGAAATTAATCGGCTAGAAGGATACTCAAGGTTTTCGGCATTAATGAACCGCATTGCAGTCGCAGCGTTATGGTTGGTGTGGATGCAAAGCACCAGACCGACATTCAAAAGACCGGGTCGACTTGTCATCAAAGCGATGGTTGTTTTAAACTACGAGCTTTATCTGCGCTAGCTTCCTCCTTACAGGTCACGGAGACCTTGTGGCCAAGGCTGCTGATACCACCACACCATGCAATCATTTCTCTCCTCCCCTCTCTTATGGTGTGACCTCCTCTGGCTCGAGGTTATTTCCTGTCAATGGCCAGCTATGTTTCAAGCAGGCGGAGCTCTGCTGGTAAGGCACGACATTTAAAAACCGACGCACAGTTTGATCGTCTTGAAACAGCCATCAGCCGGCTCGTCTGGCTGATGGCTGATGTGAGACGTTTTACGGTTGAAGATTTTTTTTTTACGTGGATGGACGGATATGTGAAGGATTGTGATGATGGTCAAAGTGGGTTGGTGAAGGGTGGGGAGCCCGGCAGACGGTTCCGATTCCACTCACAAGTGATGTCAGCCACGATTTGTGGTTGAACTCGGATACCTCGGCTGCTGGAGCGGTGTTGGTAGCCAGTGCTCTATTGTCTCGTCAACACGTCTCGTTCTGCTAATCATGATACGTAACAAACGTTGTGGAGCGAGTGTGCCTGCTCTGACCGTTCGTGAAGGACCAAACACATTCATTCAATTCCCAAAGTATCCTCTTGAAGAGAGAATGACTCAGAAGCGAAAGGAAACCGCAGAGAGGCCAGGAAGAGGGAATGCCGCCACGCATATAGCCGGCGCCAACAATTAAAATACATTGCGCCCGATATTTTCTGTTATCGGGCTTCAGTCGTTTGTTTAGTTATAGCAGAAACCAGAGAGCCGGAGGAAACCCACGCACAACAGACGGAGAACACACAAACTGCACACAGAAAAGCACCTGGGGTAGGAATCGAACTGCTTCGGGCAACACTTTCTTGCTGTGAGGCGCAGATGTTAGCACTCTGCCACCCTGCCGCCCACCAAGCCTTGGTTAATCTTTCATAACCTAACAACAACGCCCTCTTGTACCAACCACATTGACGCCTCCAACGTATCCTACTGCACGTGACTGGCACTGCACTCACTGGCCTCATTAACAAGTTGCTTTGTTGGCATCCGGCAACGTGAAGTAAAATGGTACGATCTCAGCTTTTCGGAGCTTATGGCCATCACACTGTGATTCCGATAATGTCATCTTGTCATCTCCGGAGCCGGTGGATGTCTCTTTGGTTGGCCTCACGGTTGGCGGGGTGGTCCAATTAAAAGTGACTCAACGTGTTGGCAGCGAATGCCGCTGTGGTTAGTAATTATCACGTTTCTCATGCGCCACACTCGATGCCCGGCGGAACATCGTGTCAGTCGGTCACCGTCTCTGAGCAGAGGGTGGCATCAACTCGCAAGCGCCTCTTATTAAAGTGTTCACACCCAAACGAATTGATGCATTTTGTTTTTAACCAGGCAAATCTGCCGGTTCATATTTCCTCGGTGTGCGCACAGCTGCTGTTCATGCGAAGTCGATGTGGCTTTATTGCTATACGTGGGCGAATATAATCGATACAGGACTCAGCACCTGGCAAATTTTGGCGCTGGCCACGTGGCTGCCTATCCTCCACCTATCATGCGTCATGAAAAAAAACCCCAAAAAAGTTTATTGTTGCATTTATTTTCCGTTCTGATGGCGTTATTGTTGACGTGCCATTCTCTCCGCAGCTACGTACAGCGCATTGTGACCCTCGGGTGAAAAGCGCTCTATAAATGCAATTCCCTCGCTGCGCCTCCATACCCGCGTCTCATCCATGACCAGGCTTGGCATTTTCGCGCGTCATGAATTAGTTGTCATCATCAGCGTTGCACTTGTAACGAGTGCACTGCATGCCGTAACACTGCGGGTGACAGCATGGCTCGACCTTGGAGTTTTCTCCCATCGTCTGCGTTAACAAGCTCTTGTAACCTCGTTCAACGAGAGAAATAGGCACAATCATTTGTTGCTGGCAATTTGTTCCCTTTGGGGCCTTCTTTGAGCTTGTGCTCAGCGCTTGTGCATTATATAACGCATTATAGAAGGCATTTGCTACATGTATTTTCTATGGAATTTACAAATCAGAATGGGTTTTTTTGTTCTTAAGGCTTCCCAGAAATGTATTATATATTTAAAATTTGATACTGACATTGAATGTACCCTTTATATGCTTTACACAGCCTGCACGGACATACAGGGGACGTGATACAAAATGGCAAGAGTACACGTGTTTAATGTTATTACATGAATTGTGCTAAAGATAGCAGCTGTAGGCTGTTGTGCAACAATATTTTTTCTCAGAAATATTATTCATATATCCTTCCAAGTGGGAACATCAATTAAATTCACTACGACAAACATAAAAAAAACTTCAATAAGAGCAACGTGCGAAACGTGAAACACACAGTAAGGGCTGTCATTTGGGGTTTTGCTTCTCTACGTGGGCCAGACTTTGATTGGGTGCACAATTAACCGGAGCTTTACGCAGCGCTGGCCACGACGCGATTCAGAAGTGTCGGGTTATTGAGCTGATGTTTTCAGCAAAGTATTGAAAGGAAAAAAATATACACTGACGGACAAACATACGTGCACGCTTGTACTCTCTTGTTAAATATACAAACTTTGTGCAGCAAACTATGACATTGGTGTTGTAATGCCAATTGAAATGAAGGTCTGTTTCATGTCCAATAAATATGTAAAATGTTGGAAATACGGGGAAAATGGCAATGAAATGAGCGTACCAAGCAAAAAAAAATAATATAGTTTACATCCACTGCTTTCTTTGGCTATGGGGTAACTTGACCACTTTCCAAAGGCTATACATATGAAATGCTGTTTATAATGTAATTTGAAAAAAAATATTTACTGCACCCAATAGAGTTCTCTTGACTACATATTTCATCTCATTATGTTCGTTTTATTTCTTTAACCCAATTCAGACGCTTGTAAAAGCATGTTTCCTTCTTATTTTCACAATGTTTTCACTCGAAGGTTAATGGTCTTGTTTGAGGATTTCCTGCGCAAGCCGATCGCTGTTTCAATACGGGCCATGAGTAATCGTTTTCTCGCACAGATCCTACAACGGGGCTCAAAGTACGAGACATTGTCGCCGACCAAAATGTTGCCCCCAGTGGATGTTTTACTCTACGCTGTGCAAGCACAGCGACCGCTCCTCTCTCTCTCTCTCTCTCCAAGCCAAATTCAGATTCATCGCGGTCCATCCCTCGAGCAACGGACGTGGTATTGATTTCACTGAAGGCTCGCGATGGGAGAACGGTTTTGAGGTCACTGAGACGATCACTCGAAACATTCGCGATCAAATGACCTCTTGCGTTACCGCTGTAGTTCGCGCTGCCCACACAAGAGATCGCAACTGGAATGGATCTCGCTGCTTGACATTGTGGCATTTAATGATTAAAGCGCTGTTGTGCAGTATTGTTACACGTATGGCGCTTTTGTGAATCCACTTCAGGATAAGGATCACCCCACGCTATTAACCATAATCAGAGGTGAAAGTAAGCCGGTTCGGTCCGGTACGGTGCGCCAGTAAAAAAGTGGCCAAAGCATTCGGTACGGTATAGGTGAAAAGGGGGTCTCTTTCACCCCCTTTGGCCATAGAGCTCATCTCACCACGCTTCAAAACTCTGCTCAGTGCGCGCTGGTGAAATCCGGGCAGACAGACAGCATACAAGTGCAGCACAGCAAGAGATTGTGCTGCACTGCCTACCCTCTGTTGCCCACCGATCAATGCCAAACAGCCCTATGGCAACCTGTGTGTACATGGTGGTCACCTTTACAAGCACTGGCCAGGATAATATCCTGATTGACTTTTGCAATTTCACAAGCCTGAGCGCTGTACAGTGATCTACCCCATCATTTGCAAACACCTTCTTTTGCAGCCACAGCACATTCAAGGTGATTTGCTCATAGTCATATATGTTTTGTCCATATGTTTGTGTACAGTACTGTATATATAGTCGCATAATTCTGATTAAGTGACGTGACCATTTGTCAAACTGTGCCCAGAGCCGCATATTTTAATATATAACTTACAACTATAGATGTGCAATTAAATAATAATGCTTTAGATCTATGGAAATAATGATCGTACTTTACTGTTCATAAAATGCATTTGTTGTATATACCACACATTGTGTGCACGGAGGGCATGAGTGCACAGTTCCTGAATAGACAGTTCTATTTTGTCACTATTGCTTTGTTCACCGGTAATAATAATAGTTGCATTTCTAGAGCGCTTTTCACCCCAGGGTCACAAAGCAGTATCCGCTCCTCGTCACTGGCAGGGCTATTATAAATGTTACAGTTGTTATTTATTATGACAATGTAAAAGAATACAGCAATTTTTTTTTTATTACGTATGCAATGTGTACTTGTGGAAGAAGAGTTTGGTTCAATAACTCAAGATGCGCTCGTCCTGTCAGATCGCAGCCGATTATGCGTCGCGGAGTGCTTGGATGGGTGGCAAACAGGGGCTTGCCAGGTGTTGTCGGCGTGGCACTTGCGAGATGGCTAGGAAATGGCAGAGTTGAGAGTCAGCCCATCGTCTATGCGGATGTTTGTTCAGGTTTTCCGATCTCATCACACGTGCAGCTCAACGCTCATTGACGGAATTGGTCAAACATTGCAATGCAAGACGCTCCTGCACACAGTGTGCTGAAGTGCAGGTTTCTTGGGTGAGTAATTGGCTTTCTGGGCTACATCGGATACAGCATTGTCTTTGAAAACATTTCAGAAAGGGTGAACATTTCATGAAAATTGTTATCATATGGGCGGTGTTGCTTGGTTATACAGATGGGATTTGTTTAGTTGGGGATAATTTGGAGGAATTCACTGAACAGGGTTTGTCTATAATGAGAATAACAATTTGCAAAAGCAGGAAAATTAAATGTATACTAAAAGAGACGAAGTATAATTTATCAAATGTTTTTTTTTCTATGTTGCTTTTTGTGTATTGCCTTATTTATGCACCGAAATGTTCTTGGGGAAATTGATGCAGTTACGATATGGTATTAGTATTTAAAAACCAGACGAGTAATTAAAACAAATTAAAATTACAGAAAGGCTTTGGAATGTCTTATATGAAGCTGCCAACCAAAAGGAATTTCCAATAAACGCAAGAGAATGCGGCCACCGGGTGGGTGATGAATATGTTCCAATTAGAACCTGATGAAAAATGACTTGATGACAGACCTAAACTGCACAGCGATGTAAACAAAAATAAATCTTTTCAAAGGTTTACTTCCTAACTCTCAGTCAATCCAAATAGTTAGACGTATATGTTTACATAGCTAAACGTGTGCTGAAAATCGTCTGGCTGCAATAACAACGCTTCAGCGCAATAGTATAATCTAGCCGATGAAATAAATCCCTTGCATTAATTAGACAAGTTATTCAAATATACACAGATTGGGGTTATAGAAAGAATAAAGTGGTTTATGGGGGCAGATGTAATTATCAGAATTGTATTCACGGTATTGAAGTGTTCAGAGTATGAACTTTCCATTGAAAAGATATTGAATATGCATAAGTTCCTTGTTCGGAACATGAAGATAGTCATGTTAGGTGTTTGCAAGGTTAAATTTAAATGATAATTTTCTTCAAAAGTGGGGGAAACGTTACACGATTGTCAGTGCACTGCGCTATGATCCCCAAGGCCCAAGTTCTACTCCTGTTTTCACAAGGACTCATTGGCCAGTGCGGTGAAGTATGGCCAAACAGTCCAAGCCACCCTGTGTATTGACAAATATTTGTAATGCTTTCGCGATGCCACAAATGAAGCGGCGCGTTTCGCACGCGTCACATAGTACATAACGCACGACGAAAATACGCATTATGCACATCCTTAACAAGCGCCTGCACCACACGTGTGATGAGAGACACGCTGGGCTATGCCCATTATAAATCCTTAACCCAGAAATTATACCAGTTTTCACCAAGTGGCTTAAGTGACCTGAAAACAATTTGGCCGAACTTCACTCCGGGATTTGAATAAAGTTCGCTCTGCACCATCACTGGGGCTGTGCCCGGTGCCAAAACGTCTCCTGTTGTCCTGCTAAAGCAATTCGCTTCCAAGAAGCAATAACGCTTGCTGAGAAAATGCACCTCTCGTTGTACCCAAGACAGCCGGGACAGACGACTAAATGATCAAAGTGGAAGCTGCTAATAGAGAGGGGAGTTTTTTCTTTTCTTTTTTTTTAAACCGCGGATCGGACTGGCATGAAAGGGGTGCTTGCGCCAACTTGATGACTGACCCTGAGATCAAAGCAGGTGGATGTGTGACTCCGCGCTCTCCTCTGTGATGTGTCTGCTGACTCGCAGGCACTTGCCACGATGAGATTGTTTTTTTATGTTACATTCATAATGGCGGCTGTGTTGTTGAACTAAACGGTGGGAGGGAAAGATTATGCCCTGCACATGAGAAAAAAATATATATAATTTTTTCTCTTCAGATTACTGTCTTAACCCAGCTATTGAGATTCAAAATAAGCATTGTTGTCTCAACGATGAATTTACTTTCATGGTTATAGTTGGAGTTTATTCTTAGTACAAGTTGGTGTTGTGAGTTTTGTTGAATTATGCACTTTTGGATATTACAAATTACTTTTATGATTACGGTTAGAGTTTCATGAACGCACATTATTGCTTCTGTGAGTTTATTTACCCTGTGGTTTTATTGGTTGTTACATTGGACGTTAGTTGTGTCGCAGGAATCCCACATAGAGAGCTTGTAAGCTCACTGGGCACGTTCTGTTAAAATAATAAATATGTATCATTTATTATTTGTGAGCATTACAAATTATAATGTGCGTGTGTGTATGCATATGACCAGTATTTATTGTACAAATTAATTTGTTAACAATACGTCTAATGTAGACGTTGCATCTATGGAGTATATTTTGAACTTGCACGTGATGGAAATCATGAAGTTGACACTGAGCGCTGCTCTATTCTCCCCAACATTGGGACAAAGTCTCCGAGCAAATTTACCACTTAAGGTGGAACTTTCATCGTCTGCATACAAGCATGAGCTCAGGCTTTCACCGCTCCTTCCCAAAACCACCACGGCCCTCTTGACGTTGAGAAAACATTGAGGCCACCTTGCGTGTGGTCACACACATGCGGACCATTTACGTGGCACTAACGCCGGGTGACCCTCGCTGCCTGCCAGAGTTGACTCAATGATGTGGTGACCTTGAGTGTGAGCGTGACGACATGCTGCTTGGCAGGAGGGTTAAACACCTGTGCGTCTTAGTAACGGAGCACGGCACTGGGGAGAGGTGTGGGTGAGATGTGGAGTGAGTGAGATGGTATTGAGGAGCAAGACATCTCTGCTACAATACACTCACTCCTGCTCTCCAACCTCACACTCTTAATCCCCGTGCGCTCCCCCGCTACTTGGTAGGGCCACTGTCTGCGAATGCCATCTGGTTGCGGCTGGATTAATGCGCGTTCCCCGGTACCAGCGAGCGATGGAGTGGCTGTGGTGCTGTGGCTGCTGAAGAGCCCCACTGCAAATGAGCCGCGCGATGTTCCACGACCGGTGGGGTTGTGTTGCCCAGGCGAAGCACGCGCGGTTGGAACATTTGATTCAGAAGAGGGTTTGATGTTCAGAGGTTCTTAATAGGAAATATGTAGCGCCCATTCTTTAATTGGCTTAATGTGATTCAAGCTGGAGACTGGAGTTTAATGGGACTTGACGGTTCCACGAACACAAACAGCAGCGGCACGGCACTTGAATTGATATGCGGTAGCCGCTGTGCCAACTCTAATAGCCCCTGTGGGTTTTTTTTGACCAAATTAGGAGGCCTTTGGATGTAGTCTTTATAACAAAGTAAGACGGTCCCTGTTTTGCCGATGTAATACTGGTCGCTAAGCACTACGGTAGAGTGCCGAGGCTCCCAGTTGGCAAGTCAGGAGTTCAAATCCCAGTCGAGGGTAGATTCAGCCTTCAAACAAAAAAACTCAGCCCTTCATCCCTCCAGGGTCAATAAACTAAGTACCACTTGATGTGGAAGTCAGCAGTGGGTGTCCAGTGGAATAACCTGCCCCCGGTACAGGAGAATGGAATGCCCAGCGCTGCCTGCAAACTGGAGAAGGAGTGATGCCCCTTGCGTTGAGGGGGAAAACATTGGCTTTTTTCAATAAGGAACACTGAAGAGAGGGGTTTTTTTAATTCAACCTTAGCTTTTTGAAAATGTTAATTACCCTCAGATGACATGGACTAACGTTTCATGCCTGCCAATCAACATAAGCTCCTGGTGCACGTAAATATTTTGCCTTGGATTTGATGTAAAAGATTGGTACATATTATAGAAGAAGAAAAACGCGCTGTGGGAATGTAAACATTGGTATTTGGGAACTGATATCCTAGTTTGTGTTTTCCTCCCGGTGTTTATAGTACGTTTTCGCTATAAGAAGCAATTGGGCTATAACTGCGAGGCAAGCGTTCTCACAGATATGTGCGTGCTGGGAATGGCCTTGCGAACAATTAAAACCGACAGCAGAACAATTAAACGAACCTCAATTCGGTTTGGTGCCAATTAGAAATAATTCGAATTATTTACCCTGCTGAAGCCTTCGCCGGACCTTGAAACTGGTTTTCAGAAGGGACTTGCATGGGGTTGTTTGGCCAATGCCATTAATGAGTGTTTGCACGTGTGGAAGGAAAACAGGCTGCCCCCACAAATAAAAGAGTTAACACTCAGCACTGCCATTTCCTGCCACCTCATTTCCCCTCCACTGCAAAACCGGGCAAGCGATGGTGGTCCCTTTCACGAACACTAAGCAGGCGCACTCAGCGTACACTCAGCATGCCCCGGTCACGTCGCAAATTACCTCCGAGTATCCCAGCATTCTTAAGCGGCAATATTGAGAGCACTGCACAGACACGTGTTTGTTTAATAACGTGATTGTAACATGCACACGTGTTTTAAAGTTTGTTTCCTAACGCCCGTGATTGCTACGGGCGTGTTGCCTTCGCCAATTCGATAAAATCATCACGGCTAATTGTAAAGATTTGAGAGAACGAGGAGAACAACAGTACATTTGGCTTATGTGTCTCATCTTGATGTAACTTAATAATAATAATTTAAATGTTTTTTTAATTGCCACCTACTCCTCAATAAGGCTTATTTGTGCCATGTTAGTTATGGCAGTTGTTTGACCATACTTCACCATGCTGGTTGGTTTGCGGGTTGATAAACCGGGGAGCTGAGCTGGACCGGTTCTGGTGTCACGTCACTGATGTGAGTTGTAGCGAGGAGTTGAACTCATGTCACCAGGTTCACGGCACAGCCGCATCTCATAGCATGTTTGTAAACATCCTTCTTTCAAAGTTTTTTTAAATCAAATGCATGATTTCCATGGGTACTCCGTTTTCCTCCCACCGTCCAAAGATACGCTGCTGCTGCCTAGGTTAATTGGCCTGCTGAGTAAATTGCCCCGAAGAGTGTGCCCTGCGATGTGAACTGGCGTCACAACCTGGGTATTCCCCCGCCTTGCGCCCTCTGTCGGTCGGGATAGGCTCCACCCCCCTGCGACCCTGTAAGCGGACATTGGTAATGAATGAATGAATAATTTGCGTGATCTTGCTGCTTTTGTTAATTCTTACAGTTGCCAAGACTCACGCGAGAAGGACGATCGTAATGCTCTGAAAGTGGAGGCAGCACTTTCAGGCTGGCCTCTTGTTTACATCCATTCCTCTCAGTGATCATAATACAGAATATATCAATGGTAATATGGTTGACATTCTGAACAGCCTGTAATTTACGTCTAAAAGCATTTTCAATGCTATAAACGTTATATAACATATACATTTCAATCGTATACGTTTTGTATAACACCTGCACCATCATTGAATGCCCATTAAATACAACCAAGCAGCTCACTGGGCCTTTCCTACCGAAATAAATTAAATCTACCTAACCAATATAAATAATCTAAGTCACTCACCTATTCAAATCTGATTCAAGGGACTTGCAGATAATTCCTGGCCTCAAAGAACATCAGACAGATCGTTCGTACCAAATGGATGGTCATCAGAACAGATCAACTAATCCCAATTTTTACTGTAAGAAAAAAATAGTTTTTGATGTAACGTAATCTCTTAATTGCGTTACACGAAAAGTGATAACATCAATGAATAATAGTTAATCATTTTTAAAAAAATTGCGTTTTGCAATAAATAGCTTGTTTAACAAAACAAAAACAAATTTCAGAAGAATAATAATTGGGGCTAGCCAATGTGTCCATAAGATTAACAAAATGACATCTAAAGTGGTCTCTGGACGCTCGTTTACAAATCCTTATCAGCCACTGTGGGGTTGGTGATCATATACCTGTGTTGTGATATGCATGAGGAAGCATACGTCAAGCAGTGCATTGGTAAAAAGTTTTAAATAATTTTAAATCATTAAAATAATGAAGTAACTAACAAAACATTTAATATCCGACTGATTTGGCCCACTTAGGAACAATTCTCTTGATTAGAAGAGGTGCCTGGGGAAGTATCTCAAGTAAATGTTAGTGTGACCAGTGAAGGCTCCCCGTCTCATCATCTCCCCAATTCCCCCCCCCCAGCCCGCCCTCCTCCTTTCTCTGGACCCCCTATGAACACAACACTGGAGATGAAAATGAAACCCTGAAATATTAGCCTCAACAAATTAGGAGGAGAGAAAAAAAGCCGTGGGTTCCGTTAAGGCTACGCTCGCGAGCCCAAATGGAGCTGTACGCGGGATTCCCCGCAGGGAGAGTTTGATTTGGCATAACTTCACGTCACTGCGTGCACGGGGCCCTCGCGGTCAAGAGTCAGGCGGCGGCAGCAGCAGCAGCAGCAGCAATCGACCGGACCTACGAAGGAAACAGCTGAGCGATGTTTAACTTTCCGTGCGCGCTGAAGACGCCAACCTCTCGTACCCAGATGAAATGCCCCGCGTTCAGAATCGCGACTGTTATCTCGCGTTCACATAATGTTTCTATTCATCACACTCATTGATTATGCAAATCATCAAGGGGATATGATTTGTTGTTCCATAGTTGTGGGAAGAATTTTTTTTTACTTTCTTCAGTAAAGAGTGTGTCTTTTTAATGTTTATTTTATGCAAATGTTGTGGAAATTTCATGAAGCTAAAGCTGTGTTTGTACTCTAGAAGTGGAGGGCATTTTGAATAATTGTTAGCATTCCTATAGTTCTGGGCAAAATAAACAAGCAGTAAAAGAAAAACGTGGCGTCTGTAGCGCCCCACCATCAAACTGTCATTGTAACTCACCAATGTTTACATGAATCAAACAATGCAATGAATGCACAGTTAAACATTTGATGACCAGAAATGAAATAACTGTTCATTTACATGTGCAGCTCATCATTTTCTGTGCATGTATATCGGTGACATTGTACAGTCATTTAGCTGAATGGCGAGCGTACAATTCAACCACACTTATATATTTATCCATTCGTGTCTGGCAAATGTTGGCGCTGGCTGGCTGCGTGACTGCCTTCCCCGCACCCTTCTGTGGCTTCTTTGCACCGTTGAATCATTCTCTCTTCGACACTGAACGAATATGCGCACGTTACAAATCGTATATTTTTACGATATACAACGAGAAGCCTCAGACGGCATTCCATCACAGATGGTCTCAGTAGATTTGAATGGGCGGTCCCAGCAACAGCTGTCACTGTGGGGCACAAGGTAATGCTGCAGCTGACTACAGACGGGCATTGATTACTGCCAGTAGTTGGTGATTACTCCTGCACGTAATCCCAATTGGGCACATTCACGGGTAATTTTCAAATTTGCCAAACTTGGCCCGTGCCCTGTAGAAATATATATATATTTTAATTCAATAAAAGTTAAATATTTTGGGAGAAGATTCTGCCGCACCACAGAGCCGAAACTGCATATCTTCCAGCCAACCCTGTCGCCGCTGAAGCAGTTACAGTCTTGGCATGTAGCCAGACATGCACCTGCAGCGCCACTGCGCTATGTGGTCACCTGGCGCCCGCCTATCTAAAATAGCCACTTGTGAGTGAGACCTCGCGCATGAGAAACGTGTTTCTGATCTCGGTGGCCCGACCGTCGTCTGCACGACTGCCCCCCACCACTACCACCACCACCCAACCCTCCACCCTCTCTACATTTTGTCAAAGTTTGTGCATTAACTGTAGATCGTATCTGCCTTTCTTTCATTTGCAATGGCATGTACGCCATGGGGGTGACACAAAAGTCTCGGTATGCTGTGTGCGTGTGTACGCGTGTATGTACGCGTGCGTGTGCACTGCGTGTGCGAGAGCGATCCGGTGGTTCGAGTATCGCAATATTAATCCTGTAACCGGAGTTTGATTTGCATCCGTGAGTGGAAAACGGTGTCTGGACTTGCCCTGGGTTCTCCCACAGATTGATTTGGTCACAAATAACACCTGGAGCAATATATGAATACAAATCGACGGGAATTACACGGGCATTTAGGTGTACTGCTCACCGACTCCCGTGCGCAATGTAAACCTTAATAGGAATTTGCTAACAGCGCTTTTACTAGCAGTCTATACGGCATTCGGGACTTTCTTGAGCCAATACACAAATATATCGTGTGATTCGACATCAGCACCAGAGAGACAAGGTGAGGGCATGTGTGGTGCCAGTCTCACCTGGAAACACTACTGAGTGGCGAATAACATCTGAATATATGGAGGACGCATTGTCTAGCAAACGTTGACGGCTGCTTACCGCCTTCACCCTCCCGCACCTCTTTGTGGTTTATCTGTTCTCTCCACAGCTCTGTGCAGCGCTTTGTGACCCTCGAGTGAAAAGCGCTCGAGAAGTGCAATTATTGTTATTACAATTATTATCGCGCCTCTTAACCGCTGCTCTCCTCTCATTGAATGAACGAAACTGCCGCGCACTATCAGTTGTATCTTTTATTATTATTATTAACCAATCCTTGCACATATACCAACCTTAATAGAGGTCCACTAACAGAGCTCCCTCCAGAAATTAAAGTGCGTTTTCGTTTCCTATAACTCGTCAGCACGGTTGAATAAGTGAGCACATTTACATTGCGTGAACATTCTCAACGTTTTCATGGTGTTTGACAACATTCGGTGAAAGGTTAAAGTTTGCGTCGTTGCACAATGTGCGTTCACGTCTGGTGTCTGTGTGTGTGTATGCTCAGCGACCCGCACCAACCGGGTGAATGCATAGGCATTCATGGAGCACCGTGAGTGGGCTGCAGTTGTGACAGGCAGTAATTACATACATTAATGAATATTGTACACATTCCGCTGAACCGTGAGCAATTCTGAAACATGTCCGCCACTGCCTGTGAGTCGGGATAATAATAGAGGCTGTTGCCACCTTGCATACCAGATCTCTCGGCATTCTAAAAGACCGTCATGGATCTCACGGCTCCCAGTGGAACATAGAATCACAAGTTGCAAAGGACTTCTCGCGCCATTGGTGTTCGTAGCTGGGATTCTGTTGCCAGAATAACCAATGCAACAGCCTTTAACCGCATCAATACTGGCGAGTATAGGAATACGCAATTGCAGTGCGCCATTGTACATAATGTGCATCATACCCTGTGTGAATGTTGCAGTGTGGGGAACAGTCGTGTATTGGTTTGCTGGTTGTACTTCAAACCCCGCGTCTTCAGTTCCATTGCCTCTCACTATCAACACCGGTGATAATTTTCTTAACCAAACCTGATCCTCCCTTAGGTCGACTCAGCCTCAAATTAGTACCTCGGCGCGGCGTATAAACATCGCCAAAAGAGAGACAAAGGCAGCGTGGCGGGTTGCTGGCCATCCACCCCCCTCAGGTGGCATGCTGGCCTCTACAGTTGCGGAGGATATTTGTATTTGTAAGGGGCACAGAACGTTGGGATATTTGCCTTCCTTGGCCACGTTCAGCTCTTGGCGAGATTCCCACGACCGATGCGCACCTGCCGGGAGATGTGTGGAGATGTGTGGACATGATGGGATTTGTGGAAAACCACTCGTTTTGCCGAGACGCAGCGTTTCAGTTTTTTTTTATAGTGTTCGTCTCACGATCATCATTCTGGAAATCTCTCTCTCTCTCGACCAGACCTTAAAGTGGGTTATCACTGTTAATGGAACGTGATGTGCAGTGTTCCCAAGTGTTTTAGAGTAGAGTATCTTGTTCCGCCCACCATGGGATCCGGGAGATGCAGTCTCGACACGAGTGTTGAGTGATTTAAGCCTTCTACTCTGCTGAGTGCACACTACCCTCCCACCCTCATATGGATTTGACGTTATATATATCTACAACCTGACGTTAGCATTCATGGCTGAACTTCGTTCCTCGGCTCAGTTGCCCGCCTACGTAGCGTCTGTGTTTGTAGGTTCAACTTTAACCGTCAAGAACTGCATTGTTGCGACACTCGGTCACACGCGAAGGTACAAAAAAAACAATGATCCAAGCATAGCCCGAACAAACTACGGTCAAGTGTTATTAAGCAGCACCAATAAAGGCCACCGGAGGACAGAAGGAGAGTGTTTGTCCAGCGCCGCGCCCGGCCGCCTTTGTCTCTCTAAATGTTTACACACCTCACGAGCTACTCATTTAAGGCTGAATCCACCTAAGCGAGGGCGAACACCTGTTCAGAATATTGTCGCTGGCATTGGACAGGAGGGACGTGACGCCAGTAGATCGCAGGGCACCGGGGGATATTTACCCAGCAGGCCAATTAACGTCGACGGCAGAGTGTTTTTGGACGGTGGGAGGAAACCGCAGTATCCGACGAAAACCCAGGCGGACACGGGGGAGAGAGAACACGCAAACGCCACACAGAAAGGCACCCGAGCCGGGATTCGAACCCGGAGACTTCTTGCTGTGAGGCTACAGAGCGCTGCGCCACCGCGTCCTTCGCGAGCGATACAAGAGCGCGTTAATGTTCACTCGCATCGGTGCGCCTTCTCGTAGCACGCGTTAACATTTACTTATGTGCAGTGCTTGGTCAACCACTGCTCCATGAAGGCCTCCCCAGTCATGTG
>JAZEWT010000024.1:499218-523030 GCA_036362905.1 Mordacia mordax | reverse complement strand
TACTTCACCACGCCGATCAGTGCGAGTTAATAAAGACGTGGTTGGATTTCGCTCGGCCCCCCGGTTAGCTGTGGCCGAGAATCGAACTCAGATCGCCAGGGTGAGAGCGCAGTCCCCTGATTAAGGGTCTCAATATATGCATTATATACACTGATGATTTTGCATTTTAACATTATAGTTGATAGTCTGATTATTTTACTTGTTGTACTGCAACGTTGTGTATATAAAAAAAAAACCCAAAAATGTTATTGCTGCTGATTATCCGTGCTGGTGCCGTTGTTGTTGCTCACATGCTCTTCTCTCCGCAGCTCTGTGCAGCGCTTTGTGACCTTCGGGTGAAAAGCGCTCCAGAAGTGCAACTATTATTATTACTGCCACTCCACCTCTTGGTTTCCTCAACGTTAATTCACAAATCACCCATTCTTCCCGAGCGCTACAACCCAGCGGATCCTTTCGACTTCCGTTACATAAGGGGCCCATGCGTCACTCTTCCCAGAAGACGAGGCTTTCCCATTCCCCACGTGCATATCCTTGATGTTCCGCAATGCCTTTAGGTCCCTACAAGGGGAATGTGCACGTCTGTATAATCCTTGGCTTGATCAAGATTTTGTCATTCGGGGGGATTTCTGTGGGGAATGTAAAGAAATGCACTGTGTAATATCAGCTCCAGTGCAGCACAGATCGGCGTTAGTTAATATCCCCACTGCAAACCTCCACTTGGAGAACTGCTTTCCTGTGAATGTCAGATTTCCTGTGAATGTCAGATTTCTCAAATGGGGTCGCGACCTCGTCTGACTCTTTAATCATCTCCCCCATCAGAATTGCTCTCAAGAGCCGCTCTTTCGGGATAGTCGTGTCGAGCGCTCCTCCTCTGTCCTTCGCGACGTTTCGCCTCCCACTTTGAGGGCATCGTCAGCCTGATGAATGCGTGCAACGTTGGTGTCGCCACGTCGTGTAGGAGACAGGAAGCACACTCGACATGGTTATCCCGAACAAGCAGCTGCTGACAGAAATTATTGTGCATTGCGCTGGGAAAAGCTACATCAATACAGCTCGGCATACTTTTATTTTTCTTCACAGTCAATATAATGTCTCTAACTGGCATGCTCCCTAATCCATGGTCCCTCTTTAAGTGTCTCAGCGTAAATCCAAGCATGCACCCATTATAATTGCTTCTTTGTGGGTGCCTCAGCTCTCGTTCCGTATTGTTTGCCAGTTGTCTCCTTCTTTACGATCCATAGGCGATGCATAACGACTCGTTGGACACAGTTCTCCGCTTATTTTCACCATCACGTTGCGTTTAAAAAAATAAAGTCACCTGAACTTAGCTCTCGCTTCATCACAACACGAGCACAGAGTGGCCTCGTGAGGTAGAGCGGCCGCTGCTCTTGGGCTGGTTGGGACGCCTGCAAACCTTACCTGGTCTGCCTAAACAAAACGTATCGATGTATAACTAAACATGTGCATTTCAATGCTATTCACTGTGCCCCTACTTTGTTGTAAAATAAATAAACTTTTTTGTCCACTCTTCGTAGATCAAGCAAACGCTCTCACCAAACTTAATACTACAGTTTGACACGCTAGATAAATAAATAAAACGTTATGGATGGACAGCCACCACACGCTTAAGTTATCTGGTATTGTTTATCGTTTCACTGCCTCGGGACTTACGGACAAGGTCGTGTCAACTCCTTGTGTGGGTTTATAGCTCGGACGCAAGTGTTCTGTTCAGAGACCGGCAAACTCGCAGTCTCCCTTGAAACGTTTCCCCCCTTCATGTTGTCGCTTTTACTGCCCATGACGCTCACATTTCCGAGGTGAAATACGTAATGGGCCTTCAAAAATACTTCAGCTCTTAGTGAAGTCCGTGCTGCGCGACGGTAGTATTTTAGCAAGAGAGTTTTGTTTTTTTTCTCACGAATATATTACAAAGAACGGGACAATTGCAAACGCGTGCTATTGTGTTTGATTGTAATTTTGTGTTTGATTATAATTTTGTGTTCGTGCAGATTGGCTGGCGTTCGTCGAGTGTTGAGTGCGATATTACAATGTATACAATCGCGCTAGGGTTCGAGTCTCTCGGCTCGGGTGCCTTTCTGTGTGGAGTTTGCATGCTCTCCCCGTGTCCGCGTGGGTTTTCGCCGGGTACTCCGGTTTCCTCCCACAGTCCAAAAGCATGCTCCTGGATAGGTTGATTGGCTCGCAGACTAAAATTGTCCCGCAATGCCCGGCGATGGACCGGCGTCCCGTCGTCGGGTGTATTCCTGCCTTACGCCCTGTGTTTCCGGGATAGGCTCCGGCTTCACCGTGACCCTATATAGGATTAAGCGGTTTCAGATAATGAGATGAGACAATCGCGCTAGGTGCATTCTCTGTTGTAATACGTAATGCGACGTAAATAAACGCAGAAACGAAATATATAGTTCATACAAAAATAAATTTAATTAATTACAGCTTAGACATTCCTTATATATTTATTTGTATATATATATATATACACTGCCTTTTGGCAACATCTGGCTAACACTGACAATCAGGCTCAAAAGAAAGCCATGTCTGTGTGGATCAATCAGTTTGAAGGACAATGCATATGTTATCAAAGTTTCTGGTTTGAATATTTCGCCACAAGTATGTGTGGCTTTTGCAAACTGGACACTTTGTGAAAGGTATCTATTTGGTGTTTTAAGATCTTAAACGCTATATAATTGCCAGAAATGGTACAAAGCTCTTTTCTACTCTTTACATATATATATATACGCACACACATACATGAGCAGCGGTAGAAGAGTTCGTCTCGTGCATTGCTGCACGACACGCGTTCATTTTCTACTTAAAAACAGTGGCGATTTTCTGAACCGGCCCTCGGCCTTCACGAGATCGACTCAGCCTCAAACTAGTGCCTGGTGTGGTGTCTAAATATGGCCACTAGGGAGACAAAGGCTGCCGGGACCTGGTTTTGGCCACCCACACACCTCGTGTGCCATTCTGGCCTCCATAGATGCTAACAGTGCTTGACCCTACAGTCTATTGAGACTATACGGGGAGATCATTGGCTTTCTTTGTATATATATAAACATCATCAATAGAGAGATTAAGCCAACCGAGCGTGGTGGTAGTAACATCACTCCTATGCACGTGTACCGCCCTTAATAGGTGCTTGTTGAGAGCAATTGCCCCAACAGTCTATGTTATCTACCTGGGGTGCCTTCGTGTCAGTGAATGTATGCACGTGATGTTGCGTGAGGTGCTGTGTCATAACTATAGTTGAGGAGAAAGTTTAAAAAATCGTAATGACAAAACGTCTGGATTAATGGTTTTTTTTTCTTTTCGAGCTGCTAAGTAAGCCTGCAGTGCTCGTGATGCATAATGATCATTCTCAAACTTGACATGCTGTACTTTATTTACAGTCATTTCTCATTTCTTTGCTTGGGGAAAGCCATCTCTAAATTGTGTTGGTCACGGGGCAGTGGCTTGAGCATGCTGCAGCACGTTCCCGTGATAGCTTTACGAAGACGAGGGGAGCCAGGATTAGTTCCGATATCAGTCGCTGTTGATATCGGCCATGGCCCAGGATCAAACTCAGGTTTCCAGGTTCACAAGCGGTGTCTACTAATTAACGCACGACAGCTCCACGTGAGCGAGTGTGGTGCTTGCATGTTGAAGGTTTATGGCTACACGCCAGTAAAGGATTGGAACCGTAGCATACAGAGACCCAGGAACGAGATGTACGATTGGTGATTACCCCGAGAGACGGAGAGAGGACCACATGCATTAGGGGACGCATAGAAAGAGTTGGGATATCGTAATGTCATCGTGGGATGTAAGAGGGTACGGACACGACACGAGTCTAGATGAGACATTGGTCAAAGGAAGGGCACGTGCTCGAGAGGATGAGATCAGATTGTGCGAGGATGAGAATGCAAATGGTTTGGGAAAGAGGGTTTCATCCAACAGTGGACAGATTACGGATTCTGCTGCTGATGATAATGATTGTGTATCTTCAGGTACGTACGTTTACTTACTGTTTTTGGAGTTGCATCAACGTCAGTACTCACAGGCAGAATCAATGTCTCGTGCTGCTTCGGCGGTTTACACACATTCCAATGCACAATGAAATTATTACTTTAGCGTTCTCTCATTTTGCTGCCTCTCAATATGCAACTTTCTTCAACCCTTCTATATTTATTAGCGTTTGACTGAGCTTGTTGGCTACACATGGGAGCCACATAATTGGTGTAGGTGCATTTTCAATCAATATAAAACCCCGAAACAGTAACTTAGCATATTACTTTGTACGTCTCAAGTCGCATGTTTTACAATCCGGCACCCCTTAATTCATTTAAAAAATAAAAGATATTATTAATGCCAGCGTATATTTGTTCACACACACATTCTCAGCTTGTTATGCCTTCAGTTCAATTGTTTACCTCCGATCTACTCTGATATTAATACATCGATGAGAAACGTATTTTTATCGCAGTTGCTATTAAATCAAGACTCTCGTCAACTCCCATCGGTGCGAAATCAAAGGAAAAATAAAATCCGTGGCTTAGCCACTGATAGTTTCTAACCAACAAACAAAAGGATGATTTCCACTAAAACAAACAAATTTGTAAATATCCAAATAAGTCAGCGTTGACAACATAAACAAGCACATCAATATCACCGTCACGGCGAAATAGTTTGCACTGCAAAACCATGGTCCTCTTGGCAATATTTGCTTCATAACATTGTTGGACGTGCACAGCAATAGAGATGATGGTTTAGTGTTTTCAAGGGACAAATAAATGGAACGGAGGAGGCAAATAAAACATTTAAAAGGGCGAATGCCTGGGCAGTTTGCCGAGCCTGTCTCCGAGAGTCTGGACTCGACATGGTGATCGCCGCTCGTTTGGTTGATACAATTGATGTTTGAAATAACATGGGGAGACAACAAGCAGGAACGGAGTATACACGAGAGATAAAACATCAATATAAATGACAATAAGGGTAAGTGGGCAGGAGACGTCGCTATAAAGGATGACGACGGGTGAGCGAGAATGATCGTGGAATGGCAGTCGAGAGATAGATGCCAGGTGACGGGATGTCCGCTCGGGAGAGGCAGTGATTAATTACATCAGCTCGTGTGCAGATGCTCGGTAGAATGTTACGCCGTGGCATCGCGAGGAATGAAAACGGCTTGGGGAGGGGGATTCATCTAACAGTGGAATGATCACGGCTGGAATGCTGATGAATGGTCCGAATTTGCCTGGCCAGTGTGTGCGTGTGACCACTGTGTGACTTTCCCTGGTAGACCACACAAAGCCCTTCCCACAATGTGGTAAATTGAAACTTCATTCAGCCACCCTCCACTTACCGAGAGGCTTACTGAGTGAAGGCAAAGTACAGGTTGATATGCGGTCTCCTGAAAGGTTACTGAAAGTCTTTAAGCCCGGCTGGGAAAGCATGCTGACTGAGAAGCCTGTCATCATCCAAGCTGCAATGGAATAAAGGTGGCCGCACATGACGCCTGTCTTGTCAAACCCCAATAAGCACATGGAGTAGAAATCGCGGAGAGCAGAGATCAATGCAACATAAATCCAACTTCACCAAACCGCACTGACCAGCGTAATGAAGTTGCTGTCGTTGGAGGTTTAAACGGCTGGCATCCTGGTTGACACGGATTTATCGGTTGCCCTAACGTTGGGAGTGTTGGAGTTGAACTTCACTGCCAGCTGCGCTTCCTGACGCCAACCTCGTTAAGTCGAAGAGTCTTCGGATCGTCAGGTGCCTTGAACCTCTTCCAATACCTCTTCACCAAGGGAGTCCCGAGCATGGGTACTGAACTCCAGATCAACAGAGCCCTGAGGTTCACCGAAACTCAACAAGCAAACCCCTCCACCACGATACGGCTCTAATCCAAGATGATGGGTCATATAACCAAGCATACAGTATCGTCAAAGAGCCTTCACTGCCCGAGCGAGCAGCGTGGGGAGATGCTCATCCATTTAATAAAATATAGATAAACTGCGGTATATGGAGGAACGAAATGACGTTTCTCATGGTCCCCGGTATAAAAACAAAGTTGGATACACATGTCAACAGGGCAGGTCAAAACACGCACACGATATAGACTACATGTATTAGAGTGAAGTGGCCAGTGCAGGTATGCGTGTATGTGTTGGGGGGTGGAGCGTCTGTACTCGTACATCACGTGCTTAGTAATTGATGGTGATTGATTAATCGATGCACCGCGCAGCGACAACTCAACACAGCGTACGTTATGTCTGTGACGTGACGATAACGGGTGAATGCCCCCTCGGGTGGATTTCACGTGGTCATGAAAGGGGGCTGCCTGGTCCGCGATGATATTCCCAGGGCAGTGCCTTGAATTCAGCGAAATTGCAGAGTCGCGCATGAGACAATGTTGAACGACTTTGTTGAACTGTGTGTTACGGCATTATTAGTGGAACTGGTGGCGTGGTGGTGTAGCAGGGAATGTTGCTGCCTCGGAGCAAAACTACCCGGGTTCAATTCCTAGCTCGGTTTACTTACAATTCCTAGCTCGGTTTGTAGAGCAGTATGCAAACTGGCATCAATGCATCCACAAACTATAGATAATATTTAATTAAATATCAGAGTCGCCTCGTGCTAAGTAAATATTTATTTGCAATATAACATTATTAAATAATTCTACTGTACGTTGTTTTGATGAACAGTATATTTAAAAGTCAAGGGTAATTTACAACATAGTAAACCAATTAATACAGTGGTTGACTGTTATCATCATTAGATGGGAAAATAATTAGTTGCTAATTGTAAACATGTAACCAAAGTGTTGTTGCTTGATGTCACGAATACCATAACATCAAATAGATGCATTGAGACCCAGCATTGCACAACCCATTATTGACTTTTCATTTGCGCTAGTATATTAACAATCTCTATAAAAGTAACTTAGTGATTCTGGGAAGAAAAAAATAGCAGCGAGTTTGAATAACAATCCATTTCCTAATAATGTTTTTGGCACGTATAGGTTTTTTTTTAATATGTGAAAGGAAATGGTGTTAACTATTGCATGTTCCGTCTCGCTCCAAGCTTCGTAGACATAAAAAAAATATATATCTCACTGGAGTGCCAAATTTATCAATCATTCTCGCCTCCCTGAACAGCTTCAGATCGCGTCATCACATTAACGTCATCAATTCAGATGTTGAAATGTGTTTGACCCTCATTTACAAGTCGGTTACCATTCTCAATGCATTGCTGTATGTCTTCATCCGTATAATATCGTATGAGAATATTGTGAGTTTCCAGTGGCTTGAGAGCATTGATGTTAACTTGGCCAGTCTCACCGATGTACTCTTGAAACCCAAGTCACTCTATGAATGGTCTCAATGACAGAAGGACCAAGCTAAAAAAATACGTACATTTCCATTATTGAACAAAACAGTGCTTCATTTTTATGGACAATTGCGCTAAGGTACAATCCAATGACGTTCTCAGATATTGTCTTGTGACCTAGTGGGTCATCCCATTTGGCTGTATGTGCTGCATGATAAAATGGGCTACTTTGACCTGGTTGACGGGCTATACGCCACGATGGGCTTATGGCTATGAGGTCAAACGGCCTCACCTGTCCACGCTTATAAACAATGTGGTCCAGGGCAGCGGTTTTTGAACTTTTTTCTTGCAACCCAGTTGAAAATAAATATTTATACCTGTGACCTAACGACGTCTTTTGACCAGAGCTTTCATTCCAGTAAATCATGATGCGTTTAAATTTGAACCAGCAAGGCGACCTAGGGCTTGACATTTGGCGATTTAGTACTGGGTCTTGACCCGTATTTTGAAAATCACTGCTCTAGGGGGGCTTATTTGAGCGCTTCAAGAATCAGTGACTGTAATATCTGAAGATTTAACAACAACTCTGACAACAGGTAATTTCCATTACATTTTCTACATGCAGCAATGTTTTATTTATTGCCGTTTATAACAACTCACAGTCATTTAAATGTGGGTTTTTTTGCCCACTTGTCTGTGTTACGTCCAGAGCTCACGCTGTGGCGTCAATAGCCTGATCGAGTCAATCTTTTAGAGTTACGATTGCTGACTTATGTCATGCACATGTCTAGTACTGAGATTACCGTCACGTACAAAACACAGTGTGTTCATGACATGGCTTTAGGTTCTCCCACTTGTCTGCACAGCATTAAAGACTGTTCTGGATTAGCCCATTTAACCCTCTTTATGTACCAGTTGTGCAGTTACACCTGATTATTAATCTAACATTTTCTTTATGGTTACCAAAAATCATCCCTGCTGAAAATCTAGCGTTGTATATTTGATTGTTCATTATTATTATTGTAGGCGGCACGGTGGCCCAGTGGTTAGCGCCGTCGCCTCACAGCAAGAAGGTCCCGGGTTCGAATCTCTCGGCTCGGGTGCCTTTCTGTGTGGAGTTTGCATGCTCTCCCCGTGTCCGCGTGGGTTTTCGCCGGGTACTCCGGTTTCCTCCCACAGTCCAAAAGCATGCTCCTGGATAGGTTGATTGGCTCGCAGACTAAAATTGTCCCGCAATGCCTGGCGATGGACTGGCGTCCCGTCGTCGGGTGTATTCCTGCCTTACACCCTGTGTTTCCGGGATAGGCTCCGGCTCACCGTGACCCTATATAGGATTAAGCAGTTTTAGATAATGAGATGAGATGAGAAACTACTTTAAGCAGAAATACTGCTCGCCACGATTGTGCAGCGGTGTCCGAGGATTTACAGATTAAATCGATATTTTAAGAATGTGTATGCCTAACCTAACTGGAACGTTAGAGTAAGAGTACTTTTTATTTTCAGTGAAAGTGAAGTTAACGTCAAATATAAGTAAAGAAGAGGAACAGTTATCTGAAGTCGTGGAAGATGCACATATGAATGAGTTGGACTGCTGGATAAGAACCAAAACAAAAGTTACCAACAGTGCATTTTACTTAATTGGTCTGGTATGATGTTGTTGACATGCCGTTCTCTCCACTGCTGTATGCAGCGCTTTGTGACCCTTGGGTGAAAAGCACTCTAGAAATGCAAATATTATTATTATTAAATAGGATGCTTCGCTGATTATTACAGTCAACGTCATCAAGTAACTCGCACCAATTTGGGATGATTGGCTCTGGAGCTGACTTCCAGTTTATTTTTTTCACGGGTGGCATTTCATTGTAAATGTCATTCGTTTGCCCTCCAACGCACCTGCGTGCGGAGGTCTTCAAGAAGTGGCACGGTCTGTTCACATGACAACAGCCTTACTGATTGGGGCTGTGTGGCGTGGAGGCGGATATACAAGGAATGTCTAACGTGGCCTCACCCAAAAAATATTTGTATTTTATGGATAACACTGACCACGAAAACGTTCGTGTTCATGTTGTTTAAATAAATCACTCGTATTGTAAATCATGTATTTTAACAATTGACTTATAATTTTAATGACGGATTTCAGTGAAAGTGCAATGCGGCAACAGAATGTGGTTAGCGGCTGTGCTATCTGCTATTGTGAATACAGACGTCGTTTTAAGAAAATATTACATATTAATTTTTGCTATAATTTTCTGCATAAAGTGCACAAATCCAATAATACATCCTTACGTTTGCTTAAAATGGCTGTTCTATGTTTTTTTTTTAATAAAATAAAAAAACAATGTCTCCACATTTGCATTTTGGTCCAACTGCAATACCCAGAGAAATTGCCGCACACACAACGGAGCTCAGTTATTTTACTAAACCACTCGTAATATAAATTACAAAAGTTACAAATACTGACTTCCTTAAAACTGGAAAGAAAATAGTTATTCATTAGTGTTAGCACGTTTTGTAAATTGCAATTAGTAGTTTGGTTAACAAAAATATACATATTTTCTCATAATACTAACATTGGGGTTAGCCCATATGTCCATACGACCATCATCCATTTATAATTCCCATGAATATTACCAATCCCACGCCTCCCTTATCTGCCCTTTCCATCTGTTCCTTAACAATGAGGTCTGAACAAAAGTCCGCCATGGTTCTGTTTCTGTGGCCGGTATGACTACGACTGTGAACAATCCCAACATATTTCTCAAGATCGTTTACCACTGCCATCTATCCCCACTTGCTCTCTTCCCCCACTCCTGTTTCCTTCCAGTCACGCACGCATCGCCAGGAGCCACAGGGGTCTTGTATCCTTTTACTTCGTCTAATAAGGCTGTCGCCTCACAGCAAGAAGGCCCCGGGTTCGATTACCGGCTCGGGTGCCTTTCTGCGTGGAGTTTCCGTTTTCACTCTCGCTCCCTGTGCCCGCGTGGGTTTTCGCCGGGCACTCCGTTTTCATCCCACAGTCCAAAAAAAACATGCCGCTGCATAGGTTAATTGGCTCGCAGACTTAATTGCCCGCAGTGCCCGGTGATGGGCTGGCGTCCCATCGTGGATGTATCCCTGCCTTGCGCCCTGTATCTGCCGGGATAGGCTCCGGCTCACCGCGACCCTGTACAGGACTAAGCGGGTTATGACAATGAGATGAGATGAGACAATGAGATGAGACAATGAGATGAGATGAGACAATGGGATGAGACAATGGGATGAGACAATGAGATGAGACAATGGGATGAGACAATGGTTGGAGCCCCTTTTGTCACTGACCACGCGAGTGCGCAAAGCTGCTGCTCGCGGTCTCGAGCAACGGCATCGCGTGGCCCTGTCTTGCTGCTTCTGCTGTAGCTGCCGCAGTGTGTAGCCCATGCTCAGGGATTGCTCTCTCCCCCGCAGATGACAGCGTCTTTGATATAAAGCGATGTTTTATTTAAAGCGCTTGAGAGCCGAGCACGGGTAAGTCACGAGCAATACGATTATTTGAACCTGACATCTCTATCACGGCGCGCTTGTTTCGGCGAGGGGAAGGTTTTAAAAAAAGAGTGATTCTTGCGCGCATCTGTGGTAGCGCTTTGATAGCGCGCTGCAATGTGTATTATCGCTGCCTTGGCTTTTCTCACAAATAATTCGCTCGACGGTTGTTAGAGTTTTCATTCGTAGCGGTGTCGGCTTCTCTCAGACGATATTGATGAATGCGTCGTGGTTTTTGTTGTTGTTGTTGAACTGATGTTGTGCCATTCAGAGTAGGCGTCAAATTACCGACGGGAATAAGGTTGAGCGATATTTATTAGCTGCTGACAAATGAAGCGATAGAAACTTCAGCGAGTGAAGTAATGCATGTTCACGTTTGGTAATATATTGGCAATACATATAGCGTAATGTGTTTTGTTCGTTACAGGAGTGGCACAGTCTGGACTGATACCTGGAATCACTGTTATTTTACCTTGAAAATACAATTTCCTTCATACAAAACGCACACAGGCAAGAAATAAGCACAATTCAACACGCTGCATATATATATATTTTATATTTTATTTCATTTAAAAAGCAAAAGAAAGAAAAATGCTATCAATAGGACTAAATTTGAGCTTCAAAATTCATTTTGAAATCCTTTTCAAGAATGTGCATTGAGTATTCAAAAACGCATGAATAGTGAAAGTAACATCCTTGATTAAACGTGTCATCAGATGGATAAAAGATGATCAATTGTAATCGGTGGTGATGTAATTCCCAAAGGGACATTTTTTCTTTTCAAAACGCAAACATTTTGATTATTTGAAATTATACGGACCCAGGGATTTCTTTTTCGAAAAGAGTTTTGCTAAAAAAATTTTCTTCCATTCGGCAGCTGCACCTGGGACTGACAAATGGCCTCAGTGCTGCCACCAGGACCACATTTCTGTTGCGACCTCGTGCCGCTCTCGGTTCTTTAAGCTCCTGTATGGCCCCAAGTCAAGCAGGGTATCCCACAGAGCAAATAGCATTTCCACTGACCGTTTCAAAGCCTGAGAGACTGTAACGCAATGTTTTAAAGTCAAGGCTATATATCTTTTATATATATATAATGCAAAAAAAGATGTTTGATACTGCATATTAAATTCCGATAATAATTTTTTTGCTATTAAAAAAAATCACGTTTTTCTTATTTATTTTGAATGAATCACCGATGTACAAAGTGCCAATTGTAAACAGCTGATGCGAGCGTCGAGTCATTTTTATGGATTAGGCTGTGATTTATTTACTTATGTACAACTGCGCGAGATTACCGCTGTCAAAAGCTTGGCAACAATCGCCAAATTGTTAAGATTGTAATCTCGTAGCGGCAAGAGGTCGTAAATGATGCCAGCTCATAACACAGACAATATACAGGCAGGATGAGCAGCGCACGAAACTGGCAGGAGTCGCCGCGCTTGTTCCACTGCTGCGCATAAAATATAAACATGGCTACCTACACAGTCACTGTCTTCTTTAGCAATACAGAACTATCGACAGCCCCTTTCAGCATTAACAAAAAAATTAAGCCAGGCCAAGGCTGGTCTTTGCTGCGATTTCTTTGCCAAAGCTTCTGGCAGTTCATCCGGGCCTTTGTGTTTTCATCAAACACCAAAACCAGATTGTCGAACACAATGCTTGTCTCCTGTCTTTGAGCGGCCCTTCATATTTGCGGTGTTCACAGATCACGTATCCATTCCTACAGCCGATGGATCAGACGCTGTGATATATAATACGTAAATAAAAACAAAACATGCAAATGCTAAGTCATTTTTCTTCCTCCAGTATTTAAATGTAACAATGAGTACATGAGAAACGAAGGTCTATGTAGACATTTTAGGATTAAGCAATACACGTGAATGTGCTTAAAAATCATAGAAAACTGACGGTCGCATTTAAGGGCAATCATTGTTTCATGCGGCAATTGGTAAATAAATACACGTACATGAAATAATTTAAATAAATACACCAGACATGTGCTAGATACTACTGCCTAGTTTTCCATCACCCAGAACTTGCAAGAGGAAGTTAAGAAACGTAACCTGCCAGGTGTGCTGTACACAACACACCAACAATAAACATCTTCAAGCACACTTTCATAAGTTTTTGATCAAATTTTTTTGTTTTTTTGTTGTTGTTGCAAATGTAATATACATGTAATAGATACTAGAAAAATATCAAATATTTATTGTAAACATGTAAAGGTCAGTAACCGATTGATAAAATTACTGACATTTTTTTTTTACATAAGTGCACTTTATATTAAGACATTGAAAAGCACTTCATATCAAAGAAAAGCTTATGTTACACTTTGCAAACAATGTTGAGCGATAAGAAAATCCATACCCTTTTTTTCTCACTACAAACGTCTTTTCACCCTCTAAGACACACTGCACTCGACTGCAATGTTTCACTTGCTTGGATACATTAATCCGTTTGCTCGTGTTGACGTCATCCGCCTGTCCCTTACGGTGAGACGGTGCGTGAGCAGGTGACACGAGCGTCTCAGACGATCTTGCTGCGCTTCCTCCTTGCCATGAGCTCATGTCCTGACCCCTTTGGCCAGCTGCAACCGCAGCGTCTGAATGCTGGTCATGATCCTCTTCTGGTGACCGGCAAGTGTCACGTTCACTTTCTGCAGGTCCCTGCAAGGCGCAACAGTATCCTTGGTTACGCACAGAGTGCAACGTTTAAAGCTTACAGGCGGCCCCATCCGTTCGAAGAATATTAATGATGATAGTGATGCGATTGATAGCGCGCGTAAATTCCACGCTTGAGAAGGCACGAGGAAACCATAGAGATGGGGGGGAAGGGAGGTCAGCTATGCGGTGAGCGAACGCAAACCCAACAGTCACCGCTTCCTATAGATTATGTTATCGGCCGCAGTTCATTTGTGTTTTCTAGTTGTGAGAGGAAACCACAGAATCCGGAGGAAATCCACGCAAAACACGGGGAGAATACAAAAAAACTCCATGCAGAAAGGCAGGAATCGAAATCCCTGATGCAGGATTTTCTTTCCATAAGGCACATGATACCAATGTGCCACCCTGCCAGGTGTTGTTGTCGTCGCTGCTCTGGGCTATGATGTCCCCAAGCTTCACTCCGCGCGCGGCAAACCGCTTCGGAAACTCCGTTTGGTTGGCAGCGTGAAAAACAACGGCTATGCCAGTGAGCGCGCAGTGCAACTCGATAACCGACTTTAGAGCTGTCCAGCGCACCTCCAAACACAGATGCTCTGATGACATTTAGCGATGCTAATGAAGAAAAAAGTGACTAAGATCACAAAGATTCATGGTAATAAAAAAAAATATGATAACTTTTAGTGGGGCTCTTCAGAAAAGCCAGGTTGTAAATGTTGTACAGTCCAAAGCATTATGGACAGATGAGTAATGTGAGCGCTGATGTGTATGGTGGTGATCAACGACTCGTGGGCCTCCCCTACGTAGACTCAGCCTGAAATGACAAGCTGGTGCGGTATGTTAACATCACCACTAGGCAGTCAAAGCCAACCGGGTGTGCTGCTGGCAACCCTTGCATCTGTGTGCCTTACCAGCCTTCAATAAATACCGGCTGGCAAGACTTGCTCCGACACTCTCTTAAAGTCATACGGGGGTTCGTTGTCCTGTGTCGCTGCTGATGGTGGTGTCATTCGTGGACGCGAACCCTTACTCAGGTGTCATCTGTGCGACGGCAGGCCACGACACAAAGCCAGCGTTGGTGAAGTTCTCCTTGTAGCGCCCCATGTTGATGTCATCCAGCCACTCCCCCACCGAGCAGAACATCGTGTACTCCGGCGCCTTCCTCTCCAGCAGCGGGTTCGACAGCCTCCTTTAAAAAATAAAGCGTACACGTATAGAGCGCAACCGTGAGACAAACCGCGCTCTCGGCGCAACTCCGTTTCCCAGGTCTGATGCGAGAGAGTACGTACAGCCATCGTTATAACATGGCTTATTTTTTGCTCCATTAATTCGTGGGTTCATCTTAATTATTCAGGAATTTGCGCAGGAAAATTAACTTTCAGTTTTCACAGGGAAATTTATGGACACGGCAAAGGTCATTACAAGAAAGTTTTAAAAAGGCATTGGGAAAGGGCACATCAGACAGTACTTTGCATTTTGCGCCGCGAACCTGTTGACCTGAGTTTGATTCCCAGTTAAGCGTAATGTCAGTGGTGAGTGATTTCTGATCCAAGCCGGGGTAACCTTGAGCCGAACAACACTGACCAGTGTGTAGATGTATAGTTGAACAACTACAACTTCAATACATACACACCATAGAGGAGGTTATCATCCAGCAGTGGATTGTCATAAAGAAATAACTAAAATCTTTTAAACATGCAAGACGTGTAACTACTCTAATTATAACCAGCTCTCACCTTTCAAAACATCCAAGGCAGAAAGTTCAACGTATAAAAAAACACATCACGCAGAACGCAACAGTTTTACGATTGCAAAAACATCGCCGTTTTTAAAATTGTAACGATGTAAGTTCTCACGGCTCGGTGCATGATGATCGTTTCGAAAAGCTGCTCTCTCGGGACAGCCGCGTTGATCATCGCTCCGTCTCTCTCCATCGCGACGTTTCGCCTCTCACGCTGGAGGCTGCGCCTGACGATTCCTCTAACGTGTGAGGAGAAACGTCGCGATGGGCAGAATTTTTAAAAATGTTTTAAGAAGCGCAAGAACGTCCAGCTCCACGTGTTACTCTCCGTGCCAAGCGTGTGGATTTTTCTCAACGCTGCCACTTCGCGGGCCTCCATTTGTCAACGGCGAATGTGCGCAGGTGCTGTTCATCTACCAATCAACGCGGTGACCTTTTCTGCTCCCGTTGCTGCTGTTGCTCAGCACGCAAACCCCCAAGATCTGCCTTGTCTCATGCCTGGCTCTGTACCTCCCTCCCGGGGTCACCTTAACCACCAAGCCTGTGTTGTCTACAACAGCGAGCGTGCCCGCAGGGACTGATCATTGGGCAGGCAATTGAGTGATGGATGGCTTTCCGTTGCGTGCGCAGTAAATTTCGTGCCATCTCAAACGGGCTATTTGAAAGTCCCAGCCCGATGCCTTCTTTTGCCACGTTTCATACGCTAGTAAACAAAGAGCAGCGCGTACTGCAAACTAATATCATAAACAATGACAATATTAATGCGTAAACGGTTGTTTTGAACGTTGGCACGATTGTTGGTGCACCGCGTTATTAAACCTGGTCACCCGAGTGCGTATCGGCTGCGAATAACGTCAGTGGCATGTGACCTATGAACGGGTCCTGGCACCCCACTCCACTGCCCCCTTCAACAACATGCACTGATTAACGTCGTGAAGTCTGGTCCATATGTCGTGACTGATTTCGTGCATAAAGAACAGTCAAGTACTATTTTTAATGATTCGTTTGTCCTGCGCATCTTGAACTTCAGAACATTGCCCCTCTTCACTTTGCTACTCACGTTTCGTACACGGGGATGTTCTAGCAGACAGAGCAATGACGGCGGCAACCGGAGTACGTAAACGTCACGCAACGTGCGTGCTCGATTCACTCTCAAACCCCGACTGCGGTCATCGCCACGGGCGTAAAGCTGAGGGACCCTGACATCTCTTACATTAATCCACTGAGCAATGCAAGTACACTCACGAGCACCGCCGATACAGCGGTGGCGAATTGTCACGATCAGCGGCCACGATTTACTTCACAAATCGGGTTATTGTTTAATTTCAATGTCACCGTCCCGTTTGTATGGTTTTCTTGTTATGTCGTTTTTTAGTTGGTGGAGTTTTGCTCTGCCATTAGCGTATATAACATGCAATGGATTTTCACCGTGAGAAAAAAAAATTTGTCACTGAAGCAGTCCAGTAATAAATGCCTAATTCATGTAGAAAATGATTTACCCTGAAGATGTGACTGATCTTTGGCCCAAGTTAGTGCATGCCATGTGGCGGCTATATTCAGTGAGCTGCCTACAAACTGGCTCAGGATGCAGTTACCCACCGCTGAACCCAACGTAATTTTATTTATTGTTTGGGCCTCTTCTTCAACCAACGATCAAAGGTTGAATTTGGCGCAAGATACACATCGCGTGCAAGGAAGCTGTTAACACGAACGGGCTGATATAATGTAATATCAACAAATTCCATCGCATTTTGCGCCCACTGCATGTTTACACGTGGTAAAGTAAATCAACCTTTAGAACAATAATGCTTTGCTCACAGAAACACGTGTTTATACTCGCTGTGGTGGCAAACTATCAATTAACAACAAAACAAGGCAACGTATATGATGATTGCTTCGAAACGCTGCTCTTTCGGGACAGCTGTGTGTCCTGTGTACACACAAGACACACAGGACACACGCGCACTGCGCCTGAGGATGCCTCGAACGCATGCGACAAAACGTCGTGATGGAGAGAGAGGGAGCCGATCGACGCGGCTGTACCGAGAGCAGTTTTTTTGAATCAATCATCATGCATCGAGCCGTGAAAACCTACATCATTACAAAGCATCATGTATTTTTTTTTAATCTACATCCTGCTTTATAAGAAAACAAACCTGTTTATTTTTAGTGCACGTAAAAAATATACTAGCCATTAATGCGATGTGTGTTATCTCTGGGAGTTTCTGGCCAATTTGTTGCATAAGTTATGGACTAATGAATAATAAAATATAGGTCGCTATTGATTCAAGCACACAAGCAGCCATAAAAGAATGCAAACGCCCTAAAACTTCTGCAGAGAGAAGTTTTAAATTTCCAGACTACCACGTTTTACACCGAACACTTTGCCAGTCTTACATACGCTGTAAATCGCATATTGTCATCTGTCCCAATTCTGAAACTTTCAAAGTTCACATTTACTGCCACTGAATTTCGGAGAAACTCTCGCCGACCAGTTCCATTTGAGCCAAAAACATCGATACCAACCGAGTCGGTGATGCTGGTTATCGTACAAAACGAACGGTGGGTGGGCTGGCTGACTGAAGGGTAAGACGGATTGCCGGTGAGCTGCTCGACCACACCAGGCACCGTGAGAAATTGCGAACGAGGGCACCCAACCCCGGTGGGTGAGTGGCCGCAGCAGGGCGCAAACAAGTTCGGCAAATAGAGCGCAGATAATAAACTCCACTCCTGCCTAGGAACCTTATTCAACACACACCCATCACCGTGGCCTTCACCTCCAGTTAATGTCAGTAGGTAAGGTCGCTGGAGGGCTCAGAGATGGGGTTTTTTCTCACTGCCATTCAGCCTGGCCCCTATCTGCCCAGCCCTGTTGGCCGCTCAAACACGAACCCACACTCGCCCTAATGGGAGATCAGGAAGGAGGGGCAGGTCGGCTTATTTATTGCACCACGGCCGTGGTGGCGATTAATGAGGGTCGCCGATAGCCATTTAACAGCTTACAGCCGCCGGCTGTACCTTTGTCCCACAGGGGACAACTCTTTCACGCGTTACGGGCCGGCGGTCTTAACTCCACTCACAAAGCCTGCGATGCCATTGGCAATGCAACAAACGCGAAAGAGGAACCTTACAATGACTATTATAATGCGAATAATTTGCGGCACTTTGTGGCGCTCCTCACACCAAATAACTTCCCAAGTACTTGTTGAATCGGTGGAACTGCATAGACCCGCACATTGTGTGCGTGCTTTTATCATTTACATGCTGACTATGCTGCTAGCAGTTGTATTCGGCTATTAGCTATGAAACATGAAAACCTGGCTAATGGTGATAACGAATGCGTATTGAAGGCAAACACACAGATAATAACACGGTACGTGTGGAGCGAAGGCACCTCGGAAACAGGCAGGCCTGCATTGAAAACTCTGAATAGGACATCGCGGATGGACGGTGAGATTCCTGTTGCTGGGAGTAGAGCTGCTTGCTCAGCGTGAGTTCTCCAACAGCAATGTTAGGGCTCGATCACAGCCCCAGCTGGAAGCCAACGAGCACTATGCTGCAGATTGTCCTGACGTTAAACTGAGGTCTCGTCTGATGCGCAGGCGTTAACCACTGCAAATCGCTCAGCAAAGTAAGCTTGGTTATTAACCACCCCCTCCGTCCCAAATAACTCGCCCGACTGATTAATCCGAGTGAGCCAATTCTCAAAGTCAAGATTTTAGAAATCCTCCTGCTGATGTCAAATATTTGTGTTGGAGATCCACGCAAGAAGACGTGGGGGTCTCGAAGTGAAAATCTGTTAACAAGGCGCGTCTGAATCGCTCCGTGATCGCTTCTGCCACGGTTAGCGTTGCCTCCAGCCATGCTCAGGACCATCAGACCTGGGATGTTTACGTTTCACCTGTACTCTGTTCAAACACCCCCACTGTGGGTCAAAACAATTGTCTTTCTCATTCAACCCGCACACTGCCCTACCCTCGCCCTACCCTCCGTTCCCAAGTCATTGTGACTTCGCTCAATTACACGAACATGTTAACTCTTATCTATCGCAATCTAATAACCGATTAACACGTAGGTGTTCGCAGAAAATATTACAATTCATTGTTGACTTTTGGGTAAGTCCACGTGACGAGCGGCTCGTACAGGTGTCGTTAAGACCACGCCACTACCCGACACAACCGTACAACTTACGGTTGTGGCCTAATCCAACAAATCAACCACGAATTCCAGGAGTGCCATTGGGCTCGTGTGTGTAAACAAAGGCAGAGAGTAATAATACATGCAGAGGTAGGTTTTTAAAGCTCCATGTGTGAAAATTGCCCTCCACAGCTGTTCTGTCAAGATAGCAGTGTCAAGTGTTCCTTCCCACTGCTTCACGACGTTTCGCCTCTCATGCTGCAGGCGTCGTCGGGCGTTGTGACCTCTAGCGTGGACGGCAGCACATCTCGAACGAGAGAGAGGAGGACTGTTAGCACGGGCTGCAGGTTCGGTGCTTGTGCGCTTCACTGCTGCACGAGTATGGGGGAGGGGGTCTGCATGCTACGGCTGACGCGATCCATCACAGACGTGGGGGATGGGGGGGGGTTTATCCAGGTGACGGGTGCAGCGGTGGGGGAGGGGGGATGGGACTCACTCGACGCCCGGCTGCACGACGGCGTGCAGGCTGGTCGGGTTCTGCAGGAGCTTGTCCAGGTAGACGAGGATCTGCGCGAAGTTGGGCCTCTCGGTGCGCTCCTTCTGCCAGCAGTCGAGCATGAGCTGGTGCAGAGCCGGCGGGCAGTCCATGGGCTCGGGCAGTCGGTAGCCCTCGTCGATCGACTGGATCACCTGCACCGTGCGGAGAGAGGAGTCGCGCCGTCATGACGACCGCGCTCTTTGCTCGTCGGCGAACCGGGCGCAGTTTCATGGAACCGTATCTGGATTTGTGGCTGAACGGCTTTCCGAGTTCTCTCTTTACAACGGTTTTTAAATAGATTTAAACCATTGTTCACGTCGTCGGTTTCATAGATGTCTTGTGATGCGTGTTCAGCATCAGTTCGTAAGGGAGTTGAGTACAATTGCAAACATCACAGAGCAGCACACACCGCGTCAGAGAATGGTTTCAAGGAGATATTTCAAAGGGCCTTTTCCTTGAAATATCCTTAACAATGCCTCTTTTATTCTTGACATATGTCTGTGCCTCCCCTGTAACGGGATTATTTTTTTGCTTGACAGCCAGAGCATTTACTTTTAATTCTCAGAGATGCAATTTATCCAAATCACGTGCAAAATCGATTTTAAACACAGCTATTTCTCGTGCAATGTCATTGGCAAATTACAACAACCAACTTGCGACGCTTGAGAACCCAGTTTAATTACAGGCTGCTATCCGGGTTCTAACTCAAGTCGGTTTTTAATTCATGCTGGAAGGAACTGTTGAGCTGCAGAACACATTTCAACAGTTGTCCAGTGGGAAGGGGTGAGCAAGTTACAATACCACAGAGCACCAGGGACAATTGAGTCAGGACAATTAACCTTGACAGCGTGTCTTTGAATTGTGGACGGGAAACTGGAGTACGCGGAAAATCCCCCACGCACACAGAAAGTGCAAACTCCGCACAGAAAGCCACCCTAACGGGGAATCGAACCCGGAATTTCTTGCAGTCGAGTACCAGCGCTACTCTCTCACTCGTGTTGGCTGAGAGCTCTGCTCTGCGAGCCATACTATTGCGTGCCCCAATAACAGCACGTGTCACCCAGTCCGGCGGTAAATATGGGGAGACTGGCAGGTGTGGAATGGTGTTACTACGGGTGGGCTGTGAGGCGTGTCATAGAAAAAAAAAACCTTTCAGCCATCGAGGTGAGCAGCCTTTGTTCCGCTAACAGCTGGTAATGCGTGTGTAATTTTTGGGCTTTTCTTGTAGATGTACGCGGTACTTTACAGTTGACAATCTTTGTTATTCAGTCAGCGGGGCCGACGCATTCGTGAGCCATCGCTCTCCCCTCATGCCTGGGTGCTGCTCCGCGCAGCAGTGGGGCGTAACGCTGACGTGTGGCTCAACTGATGCGATGTTATCAGACCCATAGCCCTGCTTTACACCTGGGTGTTTCAACATTATCACGACTCTCTCCATAAACACTTTTACATGTGATGGCATATAGGTACACAATATTACACGACAAAGAGAAAACTTTGGAGAGAACATTTTTTAAAATATTTTTTTTTAAACTATATTTCACAGTTAAATGAAATATGCGCTCTGTATAGACATTCTTGGATGTACATACATTGATATATATTTGGTTTTCACTCTGCCGAAGCTATTTGTCACTCCCAAAGGGAATATGATGCCTTAATTGCCCTATTCACAATTCTAACTTTGTGTGATATTCCGCATAGGTGCACCGCATTAGACGCACAATCGGTGCAATTGAAGAGATACGCATTTAAACCTGTCCCATCAATCACTGTGGGTGCTGGGTGATCGCTTCATCAGCAGAGTTCTTGTATGTGGCCAAGGGACCGAGGAGACCATCAATTGAATTAAAATGCATGAGCCCACTCGGCTCTTATGTACAGACCTCTCATATCTCAAATGGAATCGCTCGCTTACCCGGAGCCGAGTGTTTTGTATTAAAGTCTCGCAGCAGCATTTCATATTAGAGCAGCGATGACGAACACAATTAACTTTTTTGTTTCCTATACAACTCTGTTGCTTGGCACAATTGAGACGCTCACCACCAGAGAGTGTCTCAGTGCGAGCCATCCAATATTGTACACAAACCGACGCACTGATCAGGTTATCTGGCCCCGCCAAGCTCTGATCGCGCCCAGTGTGTCGTCAGCAGCGGCTACATTAAACGAGAATCAGGTCACTCGTTTTTCATTCCTGTGCTTATGCATTCCTGCGATTAATTTCCACCCGACGCCTCACTCACGTCCTGGTTGTTCATGTCCCAGTAGGGCCTCTCTCCGTAGGACATGACCTCCCACATGAGGACTCCGAAGCTCCACACGTCGCTCGCCGACGTGAACTTGCGGAAGGCGATGGCCTCCGGGGCCGTCCAGCGGATGGGGATCTTTCCGCCCTGCGCGCGGCCCGGAAACGTTCAGCGGTCTTATCGGTTACGATTCATAATCATCATCAACAGCAGCAGCAGCAGCAGCAGCGATAGCATCCACCGAGGCGTCGCCATCTCTCACCGTCTTGCGATGCTTCGATACATCCCAGAGATGCTGATTCGCTAGCGCTGCCTTTTTTTTGTTCTTCTAAGAATGTGTGACATTTATATAACAGTGCCTTTTACCCAGAGGTCCCTAGACACTGCAGAGACGCGATGGCAAAGCTGCCACGCCATGAGCCAGAGCGAACCCGGCACACTGCATCCTGTATATTGTGATGGCATCGGCCGGTTAATTAACGAGCGGTTTTTTTTTATTTGTAGATGCAAAGAACTGTAGAGAACCTGAGAGAAAACACTCGCAGAACAGGAGGAGAATGCACAAGCTCCGCTTTCAGAATGACTTCCACTAGAGGGAGCTCAAGGCAAAAACTCTGCAGGATATTTATCCCACACTTCCATTGCTGTTAATTAACACCAGCATTTAATTGCGCGCACACACTGGCACAGTTACAATTAATTAGTGGTGCGCAACAATAGGCAGCGGTAATGAACCGGACCCTCAAGTCAGCCGAGGGCTCTCCATAGTCAGAGTATTGTGCTGCAGGGCAAAGATCACAGGGAGAGGAACTGGGGAAGGCACTGGGCTCTCCAGTATAATCGTTCGGCGCAGGGTGGCGCAGGGTGGCGCAGGGTGGCGCAGGGTGGCGCAGGGTGGCGCAGGGTGGCGCAGGGTGGCGCAGGGTGGCGCAGTGGTAACATCCGCGCCTCGCAAAGAAGCCCTGCCCGAGGCGGTTCGATTCCTGCCTCGGGGCGCCTTTCCCTGTGACTCTTGCCCGTTCTCTCCCCCTTCTCTGCGTGGGTTTCCCTCCGCGTTCTCCGCTTTCCTCTCACAAACTAAAAAAACACCCACTTGTTAATGAATCGGTCGATACGGCTGTAAAATACGGGATGCAGTAGCAGGCAGATTAGTGCTGGCTGACCACACGGGTTGCCTCCCCCACCATCTCTGCGGTTTTCTCACACATCTCGGTCGTTCTCTTTTAGAGTTAATACCTTCGACATTGAATGAACATGCGCGCATCATAAATTGTATTTATTCATGTTATTACACCTTATCTGAAAGAAAAATAATGGAAATTGGAATGAGAAAAAAAACACGCCTGAGATTTTTTTTCATACCCATTCGGTCTCTTGGCAGATGAAAGAACACAAAAGAAATAACCCAAAGCCAAAAGAATGAGGAATCCGCTGCATACTAATGATGCTCCGCATTCCTGGGAATGATGACTGACAGTGAGAGCCTGAATTCACATTCAAGCACCTCAGTCGCGAGTCTCGGTGATTCCCAGCGAATATGCATTTCCACTCTGTGCCTCGGGTATGCGTGGCAGCGAATTGGATTTCTCAATCGGGGACTCGAGGCTCACCGAGAGACGAGTCTCACTGAGTGTCGGTTCATCTGAAC
>JAZEWT010000024.1:454356-477470 GCA_036362905.1 Mordacia mordax | reverse complement strand
GGGGCGACGTGGCTCACGTACGCGTGCAAGGCGCAGCAGGGCCGTCACCGTCCGCCCGGTAGAAGTCGCTCTCGCAGACGCACTCCGTGGCCGTCTCGCTCGTCGAGTAGCTGTGGTTGGGGCACGGCGTGCAGCGCTGCTCGCCCGCCAGCACCTTGAAGTAGCCCGTGCCGCACTCTGTGCCAGGGAAAACAACGGCAAGCGGCTGCTGTTGATGCGCAAGCAAGGTGGACGTGATTTACATTTCTAACCGGTAAGAAGGGTGGAATCATTAACCACCACCCCCACCCCGACGTCTGGTTGTCTCTCATCTCATCGTCAGAAACCCCTTAGTCCTCTACAGGGTCGCGGTGAGCCGGAGCCTATCCCGGCAGACACAGAGCGTAAGGCAGGGATATACCCACGATAGGACGCCAGTCCATCACCGGGCACTGCAGGCAATTTAGTCTGCAAGCCAATTAGCCTATGCAGCAGCGTGTTTTTGGACTGAGGGAGGAAACCGGAGTGCCCGGCTTGAACCTACGCGGACATGGGCAGAACATGCAAACTCCACGCAGTTGTGTCAATGTAAAGTTATACAGTATCCTCCACTGAATGCTTCGGGACACTGATGACCAGGAAATGACAGGAGGATCCGGACAAATAACGATCCTTTATTACCTCTGCCTCAAATAGGCTGGCAAAATAATCATTGCATTTTTAGAGCACTTTTCACCCGAGGGTCACAAAGTGCTGCACATGACGCAGTGATAGTGTTTGAAAAGTCTTGCACCACTTAACTTTGTCATGATTGGCATTGGTATTTTTTCCCCTTAAATCAAGGCTTTGTACGTATCACGAATCGCATCCGGCCGTAAGATTCTGCTGCAATTCCCTGAATTGTGATAGTGGCTTCTTGTTGTTGTTTTTGTAATAAAGTATAATACATAAATAAACATTCGTGGCGCGATTCCCCTACCACTGAGGGGTAACCGGCAATTGTTCATACATCGTTCAAGAATTATAATTACACGCCCGAGTTTGTTTGTTTTGTTTTTCAACCGGAAAGTTTGAGCGAGCGGTGTCTCAACAGCACATAACAACAGCCGATAACAACCACCCAAGCTGAGACGCAGCCAAACAGCCGGCAGCAGCCTCTGAATTCTCAGCGCGACGCCTGTCGCCAACGGCACCGCTAACGCACGCTGGTTTGGAGGGATGAGACTCATACGGTGAAATTATCATCCCACCATGGGATTATCGACAAGCCCTTCTGATGATAGTTCCTTTAATAAAGGACTGGTACATTCATTGGCGCCGTGTACATTCCTGGTTTACCGCTGTCGTTGTGAGTTATGTGTACTCATAAGAGCATCGCAATGACTAAACGGTACAATTTTCACAAAGGTCAGGGCGTAGCGTAATTTGGGGCAATCTACTCCCAAACAAATAATAATCTGGTCCCGACAATAATGTGAGAATTTTTTTTTATATATATTTTGGTTGATGACCACCATGTGAAAGAGGGTGGCTCGGAGGTTATGTACCTCTGGGATGTCAGGTTTTAGTGAGTGGAGACAATAATCCACAACCAATTAATCACCCAGCTGTAATCACCTGATTAAATATGCAAGTGATTGTCTACACGTATAGCTAATGCCACACGTACCACACACAATAAGAGTCAGATCGGATTGACCTTTTCATTTTTTTCCTGAGGCTTTCCTATGTTCTTTTGCAAAAATAGAAGTGTAATTGGCTTCGCAGAAAGTGCTATAAAGTGCCGGTTTAATAAATGTCAGCTCCTATGAGGCTGCTTGCTGCACCTTGCAATAAAAACCTGTTCGGTTGGGGTGCCTCAATGTGGATCTTTAAGCCACGGGGTTTTGTCAGCGTGCCTCAGCACTGCTTGATAGGGGAGCGACGAACTCCAGACCATTGCAGAGCTAACAGACAATTAACGTAGTATCAATAGTGTGGCACCGCCGCTTTGGTGCCTGTGGTAATGAGTGGCCATGGAATAATGTATCGGAATAATCGTGATGTCATCGTGAGGTACGCCGGCAGTGATTGCCGCTCTTGCGATCGTCAGATATACGATTACTTCTGAGTGTATTCGAAACAAGCCTTAATCACTCTCTTCTTGTTACTCCGGTTTTATTTCTCTCATCTCTTCTCATTGTCAGAAACCGCTGAGTACTCTACAGGGTCGCGGTGAGCCGGAGCCTATCCCGGCAGACACAGGGCACAAGGCAGGGATAAGCCCACGATGGGACGCCAGTCCATCACCGGGCACTGCGGGCAATTTAGTCTGCAAGCCAATTAACCTATGCAGCAGTATGTGTTTTGGACTGTGGGAGGAAACCGGAGTACCCGGCGAAAACCCACGCGGACACGAGGAGAACATGCAAACTCCACACAGAAAGGCACCCGAGCCGAGATTCGAACCCGGGACCTTCTTGCTGTGAGGAGGCGACAGCGCTACCCACTGGGCTATCGTGGTTTTATTTATATTCCTCTTAATTATTGCTATTGTTATCCATTCTCAATCACTGTGTTTTACGCTTCCACTGTTGGGTCCTTCCGTACTGGGGGAGAGCGAGCGAAGCCTCGCCCTCGCCTCCCACAGCAGCCCGGCCGCCTCCACCGCGCAGCAGCTGCAACGGCCGCTGTGGCCAGTACCGGCATCTCACTCACCGCGTAGCACAACTCCACGATCACCCTCACCTCCTTCACTTCATTCTCACGCACTTAACCCTCCTCGTATTTTCCTTATACCCTCATCCGCCACACATACTTGCGTGTCCTTATTATTATTATTATCGAGTCATATCCGGCGATAAGATCACGAAACACGCATCAAGTCGCGTGTATGAAAAACAAACGTTATTGTTGTTGATTTGCCGTTCCTTATGCCGTCGTTGTTGCTGCATGCGGTTCTCTCCACAGCTCTGTTGCAGCGCTTTGTAACCCTCGGGTAAAAAGCACTCTAGAATTGCAATTATTATTAATGTTGAGGTTATACTCTCCCACGATCATGGAGGAGAGTATACAGGTATGGTCCGGTACGGGACACAGTTAAGAAAGTGACAAGCATTCAGTAGTAGAGAACATGTTGGAGAAGGGGGGCTGCTCTACGATGGTACTGGTCAGAAATGTAAGTTACTTTCAACCCTGTGTGTGATCTGCCTTATAATAATGTGTTTGTATAGATGGTCTGATCGGCGAGATGCAGTATTGTCAAACAACCTACCTTAGCCTGCACGGTGTTAGCACTCATCCAGCAGTTGATTGTCAAAACTGGCTGCGCATATTCACACGTGCTATACTCGCGGAGAGACAATAGCTACGCTGTAGAATGTTCACAACACAGCACATTTATTTTCCACAATACGGCTTGTTTGTGCAGCCAGTCGATTTAAATGGCATTACGCACGCTGGATGATGGTGGGAATGGGGGTGGAAACGGCAGAGGCATCATCGCTTATTCCTGCCGCAGACAGCAAGCACACAGATGCAAGGGCACCCATCAAACGATTCCGTCTACAGACACCGCTCCATACTTGACCCCGTCATCCAACTTGAGGAGGAGCGCGTCGTCGCCACGTCGAATTGAGAATGGCGAAGTTGGAAAGAGAAAATAAGCTCCCCCGGGCAAAGATGTTAAAGTCAAGATTGTTGGCTGGAAAAGTCAAGATTATTGGATGGAAAAGTCAAGATTGTTGGCGGCAAAACGTGCGCGGAACGTGCGATGCTGGCGCAAAGGAGCTTACGAAAGGAAACCCCAAATAGAAGCAGGGTGAACGCTGCCATCCGAGACAGAGCTCGCTCTGCCGCTGCAAGGCGCACGTGGCATTTGCTCGAAAGGGGGAATGACGCGAGTTATTATGAAATCATCGCACAAGCGCTCATTAGAAATAGCTTCGTTTCCAACGATGGGATTTGTTCGTTTCAAGCCGCCGCATTTACATTTGAAGCCACACGTTCACAACCGAACGTGTCGCTTTGTACAATTTTGTGAATGAATGACTGGCTCCGTGTTATTTATGGCGTCATACGGCGGGCGGCTCACTGTACGATCAGGCTTAGGTGAACGCACGCTTACATAACGCTACGCCTCGACATGTAATATTAAAATTAATGAAGAGGACAGGAATGTTTGACGTGCCAGGACGCGTAGATTGTAGCGGGTGGAAAGAACGTAAATTGTGGACATGCGTGCGTGTGCTCACACTGGTGTCCGCTAAAGGCCCATTCTTGGCAGACCTCTCTGAGCAAAGAGAAATAAATATAAGATAGACAAGACTGTCTATCGACTGTGATCCTGGTACACCAGACAAAATGAGATGAGGCGACTGTCTACCTTGATCAATCATTTACCAGGTGCGGATTTAATTTCATTGTGATTTGTAAGATGCTATTACGTAAAATCGTCCTAGATCGATCCAAATACTCGATGGATTTGAAACATCACATTTTATCCTTTAATGCAATTTCCAAAATCCTATACGAGTGACAGTTTACATTTGAACACACGTTCGAATTAATTCACCCAAGGCAGACAAACAAACATCCCGGACAAACAAAATGATCCAAGGCCACTGTCAACCTGGATCAAATGTAAAAGTGAGCATAATGTTTGACGTGCCGAGACATGTGAGCAGTAGACGTTGGGGAACGAGAACGTAACGCTTGGAGAAACATGTGTTCGAAACGGTGTCTGCCAAGGGGGCTTTATTGGCACACCTAATAAAAACAAATGAAAAAATGTGTGTGGTCAGAGCAACCACAGGCTAATTGCAGTTAGGTGGAGGCTTGCATACCCTACCACGTGTCCTGAATGGAATCCAAGCTGCCCATGGTCTCAAGCGAGTTACAACAACGGCTCGAAAACGGTTAATGCCAAGATACTCATGGCTCCGTTCATCCCAAACACAGATGCCGCATCTTGAGTTTGCCTTTAATTCACTTCACGCACGAACGTCTCTCAGAACATTAGCGTATGTCAGTGTTATTCACCTGCAGGCTCGAGTAGATGATGATGAGAACAAATGTTGTGTGTTATTTCGCAAACGGTGCAGTTTGCATCGCGCACTACGTTTGGTGAATGTTGTAGTGTGTTTTAGGAAAGACATATTAACGCAAGTAACGCGCACCGTCCGAAGATGTGTGAATAATTCACGAAGGCTTTTAAGCGGGTTATAAAATGTCTCAATCTCAATAGGGCATTCACAATTACAACCGCGAGCAGAAAAAAAACACAAGTGCTAGGTCAGTGTGTATCGCTGCTTGGAGAAGATTTATCTGCTGATGCTGCCTTTATAATCAGCTCTAACTTAAGTCACGTTGAACAAAGAACTTGTTGCCAACAAGAACTCCGTAATGTGCTTTCTCTAACGATTTACGTTATAGCCATTTAAAGTACACAATGTTTACTTCTTAAGTCTTTCTCCGTTGACAGCCACGCAACTACAGCAACTAATTTATAGTGCAAAGCTGTTTGTTAACAAATTCATTACATCTCCGACGTTTTTTTACCCATTTGTACACGGGAATATTTACAAGGGTAATAAAAACTGAGCTCAACAAAAATGCCTCATATTTATTTTTTTTATATAGTGGCATGAATTACATTCTTGGCTACACTACAAAGCATCACTTTAAATGTTCTTTATCTCGTCAGAGAGAGAGAGGCAGAGATTTAAAGGCAGACTCGGTGGTAAGAGTTCCGTATAGAAAACCGCATTATCCATGGTTCTGTGCTGTGCTGGCCGGCGAACTGACTGAGAGCAGACTACCTCCTCTACCAACTCACCACAGCCTCACACCAACACAAGCTCTTCCCATGAGGTATTGCATGCTTCAGTAGACAAGACTGCGCTGCCCGTTTCTGTTGTCCACACACATTATTAGCTATGACCACAAACTATTTGTTTTGCTGCGCCCACACGCAAAACCCGTTTCTGGGGTTGCCATTGCCAGGCTCCGCTTTCACTATGGGTCGGTGAAACGTTTCTGTTCAGCCCCGCGGCGCGTTCGTGTTACAATCCTTGAGCAATCAACCTTTGGAGCTAATTGGGATTTGAGCCGTGAAGTCGCAGGGCATAGCCGCCCCAACCGGGTGGCACTGTGGGGCAGTGAGTGGCGCTGCTGCCTCGCAGTAAAAATGCCCAAGTTCGATCCCCGGCTCGGATACCTTTCTGTGTGGAGTTCCCGTGTCTGCGTGGGTTTTCGGCGAGTACTCCGGTTTCCTCCCACAGTCCGAAGACACGCTGCCTAGGTTAATCGTTTCGACTAAATTGCACCCGGTTCCCTGAGACGTAGTAACGTGCTTACTCACTCCTCGCCGGACAACTGTCAAAAAGAGCCGCATAACTCAACGGTTCCTTTCAGCTTAAAGGCTACCTGAAGCGACCACGACGCGCCGCGCGTTGGAAACGCGTGCCCGGCACGGCACGGCACGGCACCGGCACGGCACGGCACGGCACCGGCACCGGCACCGGCACCGGCACGGCACCGGCACGGCACGGCACGGCACCGGCACGGCACAACGCAGGAACCCCGACCCATGCGGAAACCTAGAGGCAATCGCTAATTGCCACCACCAACACTCATTCATTGGTCGTCACTTACACGTGGAACTCTCGGCGCTCGCTGTAGCTTTCGAGCATGGCGATGCGTCAGCACTTTGGGAATATACCGCGGTGACCATTGCCACGATTAAAAATAAGAGATCACACTCGGTAGAATTAACCGCATATCAAAGAGGAAACGGGACAAACCAGGGAAGCACCGTGAGCGAGACAGGTACTTGCACTCTCTTGCTAGAACCTTGGGTAATTTATACAAAAACTATTGGAATTTCGGCGATGGACTGGCGTCCCATCGTCGGTATATCCTTGCCTTGCGCCCTGTGTCTGCCGGGATAGGCTCCGGCTTCACCGTGACCCTGTAAAGGACTAAGCGGTTTCAGACAATGAGATGAGAGGAGAGACTATTGGAATTTCATGTCAAGTCACGATTCATCACATAAGTTAGCTTCCCCCCTCCCCTCGTGTGCCTACGATGTCACATAGCTTACTGAGTCACTGGCAAGGCGGAAACGCAAGTCAATGGTAGTATCGTATGAACAGTTGCTAAGCGAACACAAAACATCGCGGCGGCCTTTAGTGTTTCCGTGAGTTCCTGCGTGGGTCCACAGTCACAAAGAGACGGGAGAGGAGGCTCTAACCGCAGGCGCATTCCTTGTGCTATCACACGTACCCACCCACAGTGTCAAGGACGCAGATCCGACGAATTATCCCGAAAAGTATCTTGGGGCAAGTGTTGCCTGCGAGCGCCTATTAAAGCCAACCGGCTAAACACCCGAGGGGGTAGGTATCCAGCACCATGACTAGCCGCCTTTGTCTCGCCAATGGCGATGTTTACACACTGTACCAGGTATTAATTTATGGCCGAGCTGACTTAGGAGAAGCCCACGGCCAATTTAGATAATCGTCACTGATATTGGTCAAGAATGGAATTCATGTATGGGTCGCCGGGTTCACAGCACAGTGCCCTAACCGTTATGCTACCGACCTCGATATGCTTATGCATCGCTATATATACGAATAACAAGAACCTTCGCTACATACATCTACTTTAAAAATGTACACCCCGCTGCCCTGCGATGGACTGACGTCCTATCCTGGGTTTAGCCCTGCTTCTGCCAGGATAGGCTTCGGTCCCCTGCAACTCGCTACAGGATGAAGCGGGTACTGGTGACAAATTAAAACACGTACGCGCTTAATAACACTGCGAGCGAGCGCGCCTATTAAGGCGTGCATGCTAAGCATCATCCACAGCCACTGTAATTACCCCAGTGCTGATGGAGGCACGTTGTATGAAACACTCGTAGGTTATCAATTCCCACCTGTGTATGTTTCTAGACTTTCAACCAAGTCACTGGAATAACACCACAGCGGTGTGCGCAGCACTCCTATGAAACACACAACCACCCCCCACCCACAGACTTACTGGCGAGGCAGCGCTGTTTGCGAGCACCTATTAAGGGCTGGCTCAGTATATAAGTAGAGTGATCGTCATCACGTCCAACCGCCTTTGTCTTCCCGATTGGTTTATAATACCGCGCCCGGCCGACCTAGGCAAAGCAGAGGCAAAAGTTGAGAAACTATAACGCAGTGACCAAACCAGCGTGCATCGCTGCCAACGCAAATATCTCCCGTGAATAAACTCTTCTGCCAAATGTTATTCGCGAGTAGCACCTATGTATGGCTGTCAGCGTTTGATGGGATAGTGCTGTCGGTGTCGAGGCTGACCGCCTTTAGTTCCCCCCTGCGGTGATGTTTACATTCTCGACCAAGTACTCATTTAAATCGGAGGCAACCAAAGAAATCCCCAGAACAGACACGAATTCCACTCGCCACTGATGTTGCCCGCGGTCGGGAATCGATAGCAGCTCAATAGTTTCAAAGTGAAGTGCGCTAACCTGCTGTGCCACCGCTCCCCACAGACACGCGCATATCTTTTGAAGTCTGCCCATATCATTTGTCAGCCGCGGCATCTGCCTCCTCCTGTTCAATTTGTGTGCCGAAAGTGACACGTAAGGGATGCGTCATTCTTCTCGCTGCTTTTCTAAGTGGGGGCGAGCATTACAATCGCACAAAGCGGATTTCAAGTATGCTGTTGAAAAGTGACGCAAATATAAGCGGTGCCCATTTGTTTGAAGCTGTATACTGACACACGTCTGCGTTTTCTTATTTTATTTTCCAGCGCTGTCATGAAACTGGACCACTGAAATGATGGATCGCCACACAAGGGTTGGCTTGCCAACTATTATATCCAGGGGAGGCACTATTCAATTACTTAAAAAAGCAATGACTTACGCTTGCGCGTACAAAAATGCAAGCAATTCATTCCGCACTACTTTAAAAAAGAACATTTGTTTGAACGTAAAATAATCAGTAATTTGCGCGACGTCTGTGGGTCTGGAAAAGCTATTTACTGGAAACAGTTTTAACACCATTATTTATATTTGTTTTAATATGAATCCATATAAGCACTTACTCGCTGAAAATTACTTCAAGGGCATTCCTAGCTTGGAAAGACCCTGTCGCCTTTCTATACTGCCAGAGCTCTGACCTCATGCGAGCGGCATGTCATGGGCAACACTTGAGCCAGACTGAGTCTTTGCAGGGCTTTGAGGCCTGGGCTCAACGAAGCAGTGTAAGATGTTTGCATTGGGATTTGGAGCGTTCCTCGGAGCCTTTAGTTCACTGGCCACGCCTAATAGGCATCGTTTTCTACTCTTGCCGTTGGTTTAACTGTGTTCGTAAAACAGACCACAGTTAGAATCGCGGACGTCAATGTGGATCGGCAGCATCGGTGACGGTCACACTTTGCTCCGCGTGGGCATTCGGTCAGAGGTTTGGCGGCAGCTTGTCTGACGCCAGACAGAAACATTCCTTCTTTTACAAGTGGAGTAAATAACTAAGGATATTTAAGTGTAGATAAACGACATGGAAATAAGTCACTGTTTAATCTGTTGGACCATCCTGTGACCATGGAAGTGTAAATATAAGACGTCGTTAATGGGAGAAAATAGACAGCCCTGGCGTGCGTTCTCTTTTATTGTTGGGAGGTGGGGTGCAAAAGGGTTTGAAGAAGGAGGCGACGGTTTTGCTTGGTATCATTCCAGGTGTCCTCTATGCCCACATTTGGCAGCGACCAGTGGCACCATAATCTAAAGGCGCGTTTTCGCAGGTGGCCCAGGTTCGGCCAGAATCGCCTGCTTTCTCACCACTTGCAGTTATGATCGGCAACAGTTTTTTTGCGGTAATGTCAGGAAAATAAAATGCTCTTAAAATAATTGCTGGTAGGGAAACGACGTGACTTTTAAAACTGCTGGACATCGGTGCCTGGTGTCGGTCTTAGCTTAACAAGAGCAAAAAATCTGTAGGTGGTCAGGCGGTTGCACCCAGCAGGCATTACTGGGAGGCTAGGTGGGAATCTATGTACATATATGTGGTTAAACTCTAGTCTCAGGTTCGTGGTCTCAACAAGACTGCACATAGTCCAGCTCGGTCAATTAAAATGTGTTTTGCAAGAACGCAACAAACGATCTCATAGTAGAGTGTCTGGGTTAATGTCACCCCTATAGTTTAATTGATAACGGGCCAACATTAAACCTCTTGTGCTATCATTCCAACATGAATCGGAATATATTTGTGAAAGTAACAACATATATACATACAGTATATGATACATAAAAAAGCAAAACGAAATTTAAAGTCGTGTGTATGGGTTATGGACACGTGGGATACATCTGCTAATGTGTAGTATTTTCTTTACCAGGTGTCATCTAAATTTGGCTAAACATCCAACTGTTGAACGTAGCCCAAGAGTAGCGAAACATCATCACAAAAACATACATTTTGAGGAGCCGCACAATATGTAGTGGCAACGGATAGTTCGAGGAACATATAAACGCGGCTGCAGAGAGGTGTGGAAATACAAGTGCTTGCGTTTGAAATGTTTATGATCCCAAGGATGAGATACAAATGTCTGTGATGGAGAGACGGGCGACATAAACTCATGCCTTGTCAGTCAACGACCGTCTCAGGTTACGGCACAAGATGCGCGAGAGAGATCACCTCACGTATAAAATATGTATGCACTAAGTACAATATAGCTTTCCTGGTAGGTTTTGGGCGGCGCGGTGGCGCAGTGGTTAGCGCTGACGCCTCACAGCAAGAAGGTCCCGGGTTCGAGTCCCTCGGCTCCGGTGCCTTTCTGTGTGGAGTTTGCATGCTTTCCCCGTGTCCGCGTGGGTTTTCGCCGGGTACTCCGGTTTCCTCCCACAGTCCAAAAGCATGCTCCTGGATAGGTTGATTGGCTCGCAGACTAAAATTGTCCCGCAATGCCTGGCGATGGACCGGCGTCCCGTCGTCGGGTGTATTCCTGCCTTGCGCCCTGTGTTTCCGGGATAGGCTCCGGCTTCACCGTGACCCTATATAGGATTAAGCGGATTCAGATAATGAGATGAGATGAGGCTATTTTTTAAATAAAAGTTATTTGCCAGTTGTTACACCGAGATGGAGAAGAAAACTTTTCTGACCCTCCAAAAATCTTAATACAGAATCGTAAATTGGGGCTACCGCTCCACGAATGTTTTTGGAAATGTATTTTTTCTACAATAATAATAATAATAACAATGTATAACGTGTGTTTGACCATACTTCACCACGCTGGTCACAGGCAAGGGGGTGACTCAAGACCAGTGAATATCGATCTCCGCTGTTGTTAAGCATTTCCTGGAATTGAACTCTGGTTCACGGGTCCATGGTTCAGTCCGTGAATCAGAGCAAGACAGCGCACCGCCTTTCTCTACACCATATATCAATCCAAGCCCGAATTGTCCCTTTTACAATTCGGCCATAATTTATCTGTTTAATATTCTGAAAAGAAACCGTCGGGTTCAAAAACCAAAGCACTGCAACAACATAGCATTCAACGAAATGTACTTTAGGGTGGCACGGTAGCCCAGTGGGTAGTGCTGTCGCCTCACAGCAAGAAGGTCCCAGGTTCAAATCTCGGCTCGGGTACCTTTCTGTGTGGAGTTTGCATGTTCTCTACCCATGTCTGCGTGGATTTTCACCAGGCACTCCGTTTTCCCCCACAATCTAAAAAAACATGCTGCTGCATCGGTTAATTGTTTTTCAGACTAAATTGCCCGCAGTGCCCCGTGATGGACTGGCGTACTATCGTGGGTATATTCCTGCCTTGTGCACTGTGTCTGCCGGGATAGGCTCCGACTCACCGTGACCCTGTACAGGACTAAGCAGTTTCTGACAATGAGATGAGATATGTACTTTACCTAAAACTACGACATAGCAGGGAATTCCGCAATTCACGCGGCTTGTTTTTGTTTTCTTTCTTAGGGAGTGGAGGAAACATTTGCGCAGGGGGAAATATTATTTTATTGATTTAATGGGGGGGGGGGGTTATTAGAGAGGACAGGCGCTTCGAGATTCTGAGTCCTTGGCGCCCGTTTCGTGGTGGCAATGTCGCCGGCCACACAGCACTTGTACAGGCGAGTGCCCCACGGAACTCTCTCATTTACATTTCATTTCAGCAGTGATTAGCGGGAGGGATGGCTCAGGTGCCTGCGAGCGATTTGCCTGATTCATTAGCGTCTCGTAATTGAGTATACGAGGTATTGAACGCGGCGCGAGTCGAAATTTATAATGATGTGCATCTCATGATGAAGGAGCGATGAAGGAGGAGTGATGAAGGAGCGTTGGCCGAAATCTTGGCTTCCCTCTGAAAGCTCATTTTTGAGCTGTTGTCATTTTTCATGCACTCCATCGAAACACTCGCCTCTGTAATAAATGCTTTTTGTCACTCGAAAAAAACATACAGAATGCTCCGGACAAACACTATCAGTCGGTCCCATTCCTCAAGGTTGTTAAATGTAATTTTTGTTTCTCTCCCCTCACATCAATGCGCGTTCAAGTGTCGTTTGCAAGACCCACGCGACGGAGTGTGGAGGATGACAGGCCTAGTGACAAATGGGCACCGTCTTGTCACCCATAAGGGCGTCCGCACCTCCCAGCCGGAACGAGGTTCGTCCGGTAAAAACAAAAAAAATCCTCCAGCCAAACTGCGCACGCATTCTACCCCCCTGAACGTGATCAAACCCGATTAATATTCATAATTGCTTTGCTGGAGCGCTTTTCACCAGTGGGTCACAAAGCGCTGTGCACACAGCTGTGGAGAGAACGGCATGTCAGCAACAACAGAGTTAGACCAATTAAGTACAATAATGACTATAAATCACCATCATCCAAGCACACAGCAGTAAGGAGCATCACCAGCCTTAGCCAGAGGACTTCAAGGCCTTATGAAATAAGGGAGTCTTCCGATGGGATTTCAAGATGCCCAGGGACAGCTGACTGAATGCTTTTTGTCTTCATCCAGCTGTATGTCCAACTTATTGCTGACGCTTCCAAAACTTCAGGGAGCCAGAAATAGTCCTCGTCCTCCTCTTCCTAAGACACTGTAGTGCCTGCCTCCTCCACATGTCTAGGATATGACTGCGTTAATGTAACACAGATTTTGATAATATGTTTATGAAAACAAAACCATTTTCTGACTATAATACAGCTGTAAACATGTACGGACACAATAAACACCTTTTACAAAATATCAGATTTGTAATAACTACACATGCTTTTGGCAACACGTGTAGACGTGTTTTCAACACATTTCTTATTATTGCCAAAAAGCGTTAAACCCTCTACATTTTCCCATCGTCTACAGACTGGCAGGAGGTCCCCAAGGATGTATATGTTAGTGACACGATGCTTCTTGTCGCGCTAGACATCGTTCAAACTGTTAATGGGAGTAAGTGGCAAAATGTGTCACCGTTTGGAATGGCCGATGATTGAGAAAAATGACAGCGGCAGCGGATGGAATGCGGCTGAGAGAACGTATGCGGCGAGGTGGAACAATTCACTCAGCTCGTGCGCAAGTTGATTGTCACATCGCACGGGGGGGCAAGAGATGGCGACGGACTTGGGGAGGCCCTCATCCAGCAGTGGATTGATCATGACTATTTATTGTTAAAACCTCACCGCTTCACGTCGCCCTGTCAACGCTTATCCAAGTAAAGCTCTACTCGAAATAGCTGTATGGAAATACAAACACTGCAAATGTTTTGAAAGAAATCTCAAATATAGTTTTGCTTTGAAGTCCATTCCTGTAAAATATTACTGCTACATTAATGATTCGTGAGAAGGCTCTGGACACGGCTCCGAAATTCGATTGTATTCGTATTTGCCTAACCAGACTTGAACAAAAACATTCACTTTCAACCTAAGTGTACATAGCATTTCATGTTACAAAGAGCCAAAACATTGTTGCGGCTAAGAAGTTCAAATGTATTAAAAAGCTTACGTTGGCATAAACTAACATATTTAAAAAGTTGGATTCATTGGATGGTAATGGTTTTATTTATTTACATATGTAAATTAATGGTTTAGACAAAATAAAACTGTGCAATGTTCATGTCTTTGGCAAGCTCTTTCAAATAACAGACGATCGTAGTTTATTTTTTTATTGCGAAGCCGAAATGTCTTGGGCGGACCCACGATGACGCGGTCTTCAAGAGACATTGTTCACCAGCGGCGTGTGGTCGCCAGAAGAATGCACATGGCCCAAGGTAAGCCCTAAAGTGATCTGGCCACCAAACACAAAGATCCCCCGCGTAGCCTTTCGGGCTGTAGGGTCAAGTGCTGTTAGCGAGCACCCATGAAGGTCGTGACCAACACCACGCCCGGCTGCCTTTGTCTCCCTAGCGGAAATATTTTCACATTGCACTCGGTACTAATTTGAGGCTAAGTGGATCTAGGGGAGTCCCAGGACCGGTTCATAAAATCGTCGCTGGTGTTAGCCGTGAGCGGGATTCGAACTCGCGTCGCCAGGTTCGTAGCCCAGCGCGCTCACCGCTGAGCCACCGCCCCGTGTACCGCACACAGTCACCGAACATGATCCGAAGCCTTTTGTTGAAGCGGCTGCTGCCCGACACTGCTCGACATTTCCTGTCACTCTCTTCAGCGTAATATCGTTTTTCTTACTAAAGGGGAGGAGACCGGGGGGGTGGGGGGGGTTCCGCCCGGGAGAGTTGCGACGGATCGGTCTCGTAAGCAACGAGACAAACGCGGCGATCCCACCGGACGAGAAGTTAAAACAACGACGCAAACGATTTCAAACTATTTCAAACTATTTCGAACTATTTCGAAGAAGCGAGAGAGTACGCAAGCGACGGCTGCGATGCACCGAAGCTTTGCACTGATATTCCTACCAGATGAAGTAAATAAATAAACCGAACACTGTCATCAGTGAAACTAAATGAGCCTCGCTGGCTGAGCCCTCTCTGGTGTGAGTAGCATAATGAAGCGATAATCAATGTAAGTGCAGTAATCAGGCGGAAACTGCAGTCTACAAAGCCCACAGCTGTCAGAACAATTTGGATGTTGGCATTGTCCCTCCAAATAATTATGGTCGACCAAATCAATTTCGCGGTCATTCTCATTCTAAAAAAGTGAACATATGTCGAGCACAAACTTTAGCAAGTGAGGTATATCTTACAGGGGAAAACAAACATTATTAAGGTGATAATATGTGTATTCGGTAAATGTTGATATGTACGTGCATAATAACGGCCGGTACATGTGTGCTGTGTGTGATCAAGCTAGAGTTATTGGCAAAAGAAGTTATAAGGTTATGTTTGGGTGAATTCAAAGTTGATATAATTGGCTTCTAACGTATTATTCAAATAATAAGACGCACTTATTCAAGCTGTATTTGCAAAAGCAACGGGACGGTGGAGTCTTATGAACCAGAATGTGTGCGCGAGTGGCCAGAACTATTAGCACCGGACACAAGAAGCTTAGGGTGCATCATGCATTCCTGGTCATCTTATAATCCAGTAAATATGGTAACGGAACACGAAACATCGTGTTTCCCAGGGTGATAATATCTCATTAAAAATGCGCAATTCTCAACTTAAACCATATCAAAGGCAGCAGTTTTCCTGTTCAGCCCACGCAAGCGTCAACACTTCTTTTGATGCTCGAAAATATAAATGTGTAGAAGAGGAACTTGACGGAACGCCTCGGTTAAATAATTGCGCAACGATTGCAGCGTCAGAATCCCAGAGTGGCCGTTTGCCTCTAAAGCGACCAGAGGGTACTGCCCCGAATGGTACCGCAGATTACATTCCGCCTGGCAAGTGGAGCCCCCGAAGCAATAAATACCTCCAATCAGATGGCCACCGCCAGCACTGCCAGAGCAGGTGGTGCGATAATGCCACGAGATATGGGATCAGGTGGATGCCAGCAGTCATTTCGCAAATATTTAACGCTGGCGCCATGAGTTTGCCAAGTGGAATAATGTTGGTGCACAGACATAGAGGTTATAGGAACCACTGCTATTCTTCGTGAGATGCCGACACTCAATGCCATTTATTTACAAATGGTTCTAGGTTGTCCTGAAAGTCAGTACACTCACTACCATGGCACTTGGCAATGGTTAGCAGAGTGGAAACCATGTTACAAGTATCTTAAATCCCACTGCCTCTGTCCATCCAGCAGCATAATATGTACGCTACGTTTAGTTGATCGGCGGGTGGTGGGATACAATGTGGGTACTCACACATCTTCAGCAACGCCTGGCCAGCGTCAAAAAGCAAGCCAAATACCACTCGAGAGGGGCTCTCTGGGGCTGTCTCCAGCAGGGGTCCATCCACCAGCTGTGACGTGAACAAGCAATTGCAGGGCCGCACCTTCGCATTGCTATTTTAAAAAATCCCACCAGAAAATGTTCACAAATCTCACTCTCGCATCAAGGCCCGCTGCATCCTTGTGTTGTTGAATAATCCCTGGATACAGCGCTCTTAGGTCGCTATGCACAAACTCTTCAGGGCCGTACTTTCGGTCGGAAGAATGCCGAGTGGCCAGCACGAGCTGTTATTTTTTAAAGAACTGCTCAGAACCCTGGGGAATGCGGAGTTGAAGGAAGATATCTCTGACTCGCACGTAAAAAAAAACTCTACGATTCTTAGAGTCGCCGATGAACCTTAACGCATCAAGGTCAAACGCAGAGGCATAAATCAACAGCAGTCGCTGAGATGCCTTTAAATCACAGAACAAACCGTGCATATTGATCAGTGAAATGTATTTCTGTGCCTTTGTTATAATAATAATAATAATTGCATTTATAGAGCGTTTTTCACTCGAGGGTCACAAAGCGCTGCACAGAGCTGTCAACAACGACATAAGAACGGAATATCAGCAACAATAACTTTTTTGGGGGGTTTTTGTACGTTATAAGTGTAAGTTAGCACATGCTTTAAAAAGCATTTCGAATAGAAAAGTAGACACTGATAAGACATTAAGCTCCTGCTACATTATTGCCTTAGTATAATTATTACTGGGGCGCTCGTGACAGAGGGGACTGCTCGCTTACTAGCCATCAACGCTCTTTGTAAATGCTTTGGTTTCGAGCCTGAGGCTTTTCGGGAGGCAATCAAGAATCTTTGAAATCTAAATGGTGCCCAATTGTTAATGCGCAGGGCTGTGAAAATGATTCTCTGCAGAGCTGCTGCGTAATGTATCGATGGTCTGGTGAGTCTCACCCTGAACTCTGCCCCCCAATTACACCCACGGCTAACATCAGCGCCGTGGTGAAGTATGGTCAAAACCCCCAAGAACGACTATAGATATGAGAATGTATGAAAATTAGCCTGGTGATGCCTCCATTGTGGAAGGTGAAACGTCACAAACGAGAGGCGGAACGCTCGACGCGGCAATCCTGAAAGGGCACCTTAAGAGACACTAGCAGTTATTCAAATGTATTATTGTAGAGCTATTAAAATCTGGCGAATCGAAAACGATTGCTCAGAGCAACGAAATATGTTGTGGTCACAAAGAGGTGAGGCTGAGATTTCTGAAATCCTTGGCTTGATGTGGATGGGAAATTCCAAAAGTGTTTCTGCATAGGTGTGCATGCGGTCATCCGAGTCTCCAGACACTGTATATTCAATAGAGCCGTCTCCCGGGCTCTTGTAATCTCAACCCCGACGATGTAAAGCACTTTCTGGGTCACCATAGCTCATCGTTTGCAGTCACTTTTCTAGGGGAATTGTAGAAACAGAGGCACCATTTCCATGCTGTTAAGGTATGTAGACTCTTACATTCACGATGTGGCTTTTGATAAGATGTGTACAGAATAGACTCAACATATTCTATTCACTATAGCTTACTGACTGTAGCGTGTGTGACGTCCGTCTCTTCGCCATTATGACTACATGACCGTCTCTCTGTGTACTCTCGGGTATCTATACCTCTGTCTCTTTATTCGACTGTGTTGTTCCTATCCCTGCGTGTGTCCGCCTACCTCTGTCTCCGTTCGTTCTGTGACAGTGATGTCGCCTATGTATCTCTTCCAACGATCTCGCCTCTTTATCCCCCTCTCGCTTTGCTTCTCTACATCTCCTTCTATCTCTCGCCTCTCTTGGCTTCTCTCTGCATCTCTCTATCACGAGGACATAGAGAGCAGGGGACATCTACATTCATACAGCTAGGATGAAATGCTTTTATACAGTGAGTGTGTAATACTCGTTTAAGCTAACTAAGCTTTGGCTAATGCCGAATCTGCATTCATTATTGCCATGAGAATTTGTAATTTTATAATGAGATAAACACACACTCATGTCACCCTAATAGAGTCTGATAATTGTTATTACCGGTTATGCAATTAAAAGTTGTGCATTTCAATGAAATTATTACTCTTTTAAAAATATTTTACAAAATTAATTGAAAAGTGATGAAGATGTTTTCTATGCATCTTTGAGTGCTTATTACCACTCAGGTTGATAGACTGTCCTTTGTTGACTACGAAATTCGACACGGCTAGACCACATTGAACCACCACAAAATAAGTGAAAAGCTTTATAAGAAATGAATGAAATATTAAGCATAAAGCGCAATTCAGAAACACAGTGTCACTGCATCATCTACATATGTTCCTTTATTACGTGCAATGTCAGTGGCGCGGCTTGGCTTGTGCAGTGGAAAAACAACCTGGCCACTCCGGACCAGTGTGCCAGGATCTCGCTGGCTATAGCCTCAGCAAGTGTCGGATGTGCGGTGGAAAAGAGGCATCGGTGACCAGTGCCGCCGCTGCCACTCACCTCGGCACTCGTGACCGGCGGCCTCGTACCCCGAGCGGCACACGCACTTGCCGATGGGCACGAGCCACTCGCCGTCGGTGCTGCAGTGCATCCTGGGGTCGCCGCTGGCGACGGCGTTGCGCACGCACGAGCCGCGCACCTCGACGAGCGAGGACGAGTCGGTGCCCGTCACCGTGTCGGGGAAGCGCGCGAGGCCGCGCACCGCCGCCGGGCACTTCTTGTAGTAGACGCGCACGGAGACGAGCGCCACGCAGGCGCCCACGTCCTGGAAGGCGAGGTAGAAGCCCGGCCAGGAGAGGGGCGGCAGCTCCCGCACCTCCGTGTTGAGCCGGAGCACGCGGTCCACGACGTCGGACTTGTCGAAGTTCATGTCGGACGCGATGGTGCCCACCTTGGCGAACTTGGCGTCGTCCACGTCGCTCTCGGCGCCCGACTTGGCCTCGTGGTAGAAGAGGTTGAACGTCTCCTTGCAGGTGGAGGCGACGCCGGCCATGCTGCCGCAGTCGCGCAGCGTGAACTTGAGCTCGACGTAGACGCGCTGGGCGCGCTCGCGCGCGATCCAGCGCGTGCGCAGCCAGTTGTTCTGGTTGGAGCCCATGTTGCACACCTGGAACGTCTGCACTGGGGTACTCTGGTTCAGCATGATGGTCATCTCCTCCCACTGCGGATTGTTTACAACAGAAAAGGAGGGGGCAAAAGACAAGTTACGGCTTAAACGCAAATTCGTGGCCAGATTTATTTGGGTTTTTGTTGTTGTTGTTTGCACGGTTATTTTTGCAACGTCTTTCAAGTGAGCCTCCGTAACGTTTCTGAAACTCGTCAGTGTGACACGATGGTATTCCTGGGATAAGAAATTATAAGCAATGTGTTGAACATGTGTGCATGCGAGCGTATTCCAAAGCAACTACTTGGCCAGGAGATGGAATGTTCAACAAAAATCTGAATCTCAGAGAAAACGGCCACAAAGAGCCTACACTAGATTTACAGACTGTCAAGTAACGTTAGAATTAACCACACAAACATGCGCAGACAAGCAAATGTGTGCACATTCCTACCCGCCCTAAGCACGTGTACACAGTGAGCTTTTACATTTTGACAAACACGATTTGCACACCTTACCAACATGCAGATATTTGGGTTTGCCACTAAATTTAAACTGAAAGATACGGCAGTTCCAATGGCTTTTCCCCAGTGTTCGACTGAATCGCGAATTACATAGGCACAACCCCAGTGGTGTTGAGTTGCACCAGTCGCTCCACGCTGATCCTGAAACCAGTTATGTATATATTGCCGGATTCATTTCAACCGCTCCACCAACCACCGCACTAATTAGTTCTTGGTTCAACTTTCATTTCCTATTCGACCAGAAACAGCTGTGCCTGGTAGTTGAGTGCTTCAACAATTGTGTCTTCGGTGGAAATATATTTTTCGCACAAAACTCTTCTTCCTTTTACCAAAATAGGCAAGCGTACAAAGGCACGTTTGTACATCATTGTGTAAAGAGGCATGAACTGTCGCTCCGCCGACAAGGAAACGCGGTGGTGAAAGGCACTTTAACTGAGTGGAACTAAAATATAATTATTCGTTGATCGTAAGGAGCATATTTCTTTAATATCACAAAAGGCAAACAACATACATTTATAGATATTCCACGAATGCAAAGTCATTCCATGGCTTCCATCTCAACAGGTAGTTGATGTGGTATTTATCCAACATTTTGCGGAGCACAGTCAAAGAAGCAGTAACAAGTGGTGGGAAATACGGTATAGAGGTTCTCATCTCTCATCTCATTATCTGAAACCTCATCTCATCTCATCTCATTATCTGAAACCGCTTAATCCTATATAGGGTCACGGTGAGCCGGAGCCTATCCCGGAAACACAGGGTGTAAGGCAGGAATACACCCGACGACGGGACGCCAGTCCATCGCCGGGCATTGCGGGATAATTTTAGTCTGCGAGCCAATCAACCTATCCAGGAGCATGCTTTTGGACTGTGGGGGGAAACCGGGGTACCCGGCGAAAACCCACGCGGACACGGGGAGAGCATGCAAACTCCACACAGAAAGGCACCCGAGCCGAGAGATTCGAACCCGGGACCTTCTTGCTGTGAGCGACAGCGCTAACCACTGGGCCACCGCGCCACCCGGTATAGAGGTTTTGACATCAAATTTAGTTATCTATACAATCTACCATGCTTGTTTCATTGTTATTTCATTACTTTAACAGGGCATCTGTAAACAGGGAAAACATGACAAAGAGGGAAAAGACTGATCCGTTGTAACGACCTACCCCAATGAAAATTGAGGAAAACGCCTTAATCATAATGATGATCATCAACATATGAATCACCCTTGTATAAGTATATCACCCCGGATGACGATTCTCGACCGTCAGCCCTCTCGTCCCATTTCGTGACTTATTCCGCCCGAAGCCACTCACATTTCGTCACCGTGTGATTGATATAACCGAACCCCCTGTACGTAGACAATCCAAGCATTCCCCTGCCGATCTTGCAACATCAGCCCAGGCGTGGGTCGCTGCAAAATGCGTTTCCCATGGTGGCACGAGGACCAAATTGTGCTCGAAAAAGCAAAGACTCGTTTTTCCAGGCCTTCACAATGCGTTGAAACAACCGAACCGTGACGGCATTTGAACTCTAGGTTCTGGAACCACTGTCCTGTTGAGTAAGGTGTCTTGGTCAGAAGCTATTATATACGTATATACGTTCTATGGATTGGCAATGATTGAGTGGTAATGTTGAAAAACAGTGTTATGCAGTGTTTAACTCTTATGCAACCATCTATAGTGGTGTAGCTGTGACGGGCGGGGCACTGGCAACATCTGCGCCTCACAGAAAGTCCTGCCCGAGGCAATTTGATTTCTGCCTCAGACACCTTTCTGCCTGGCATCTGTGTTCTCTTCCCCCCCCCCGTTCTGCATGGGTTACCTCCGAGTTCTATGGCTTCCGCATACAAATTTGAAAATGCATTAATGAATTGGCCCGTAACACCATAATTTATAACACGAGGTGTACGGAAAATGTTGGCGCTGGCCTGCTGTGTGGCTGACTTCCCTCTACCTCTCTGCGGTTTCTGCGCTACGCCTCCGTGTCTCGTCCATGACCAAGTGTGGAACTTGGCGTGCGTTAAAAGTTCTATCACTATTCATTAATTTTTATATTATCACATGGTTATAACTGAGTCATGAGGCCTGGAATAAAAAAAACACCCCTATAATTCCAGCGCTGACGTGCCTTCCTGGTACGTATCACGTAATTAAAGTACATGGGATGGGCACGTATCCCGTTGCTAGGTTTGTACTGTTTGGTTTGTATGCGACCTTACGGCCCTGGTGTCTGTAACGTGTAGGAAGCCAGTGGCATCGTGGATAGACTATCTCCATGGCTTGCTTGCCTTGCCTGAATAATTGAATAGCAATTCAACGCACGTGACAAGGTTCGCACCCACTTATCTGAAATCACCTACACTGCTTTAGATAATCTTAATGGGATTTTACACTTTCGGTGCAATTATATTCCAAGTGTTTGTTTCCAGGGGGATATTGTACGGTCCTGCTGTGGAAATGTAAATAACGCAAATAAATAAGCAAATAATCGATACAACAACTTGATGTTCAAGATAAACAGAGAGCGGTTTCATTAAATAGTGAAATAAATTAACTGCACGGCAAGTAAATAAACGAAAACAGGGCATTAACAATATAACGTAATGGTGCACTTACAGTCAGTGTCATAGCAACCGTGTAACAGCCGAATATTTACGAGAATATTAAGTGGGCAGGGTGTTATTTAGAAAAGGAAATTTACACTTCACATTCACTGCCCGTTATCACACGTCGATGCTCATCTGGTCATGTTCAACTGTGCTTGCTTTTGATAAGGGACATACAATTACAACACAATTGGCTGGTTATGACACAGGTGGACAGGGCAGAGAAGGGTGGAGCCGTTTTTTTTCTTTAAAGAGGATAACTGATAACCCGCCGCTGACAACAGTCACGCAATTATCGGCTAAGTTTTAACATCACCAGGTGGCCAAAAACGCGTCGGTACATCACCACCTCAACGAGTCTCACAAAAGCCCTTTTAAGTGCCACCCACGTTCCCGCAGCCACAACAACAGCCAACAAAACAGCCGCTGGCGCGTTCACCCGTGGCGCAAGTCCTCTGGCCATTAGCGCGACACATTTGGCCAAAGTTTTTAAAACCGGCGATATGCGATATTCCAGCTGGGGGCTAGAGGCAAGAGGGGGCCTCATAATACTCGACTGTCCCATTAAAAAAAAAACCCACTCGTCCTTTAAATGGTATCGGGTGACCGGTGTCCCTAAGGAGGATCCGGTGCCGGTCCATCGGACTG
>JAZEWT010000024.1:438342-452266 GCA_036362905.1 Mordacia mordax | reverse complement strand
TCCGCACCGCTGTGACTCCCAGGCCAGACCATATTCTTGCGCGCCGAAAACAGTGACCTGATCGTTACGTATTGCAAAACAAGGATGCGGAACACGACGGCACACGGACATTTAAACGTGACCAGCCCACGAACTCTGCTGCTGTAAAGAGCACGGCTCACTCCATCGTTCCACTCGTGTGTTTCATTCTCGCAGAAACGGTACAATGACAGCAACGGGCTCATTTGCTCCAAACCGCATTTTACATTAAAATTCCATGTTTGAAATGTTCCGTGTAATTTCTGTAACTTCCAGGAATTATTTTTTATAAATATATTATTTACGAGCTCGGAATATACAAAATGGAGAGGGGGGGGCGGTGGTGGTGGGGTCCAATTCCCAGTGGGGTGGCGCAAACCAGCGCGGATATTGAACGGCTCAAATTAAATGGAAAATCCGCGCACCTGCGTCGTGGTTGTTGCTCAATCGCGAGCAGGTGTGGCACATTCAATTAGGAATGTGCCATGTTGTGCAAGAGTGACGCAGGGAGAATCAAACCCCCCTCTGAGTGTTGTCCAGGTTAGAAAACCCACCCATTCCTTGCGCTGTACTTTGACTGTTCAAGGGCGGTTGTGATCCAACGTCACTGACGCTGCTGCTGCTTCGGTTAATTGGCCTGCTGACTAAATTATCCCTCCGTGCCCTGCCATGGACTGGCGTCCCATCATAGGAACAGCCCTGTATTGCGCCCTGTGCCTGCCGTGACAAGCACTCCCCCGCGACCCTGCACAGGATGAACGACTGACGTGTTCATATTGTTGGGGTGTTTGAGTGGGCAAGGGGTTAATGCACTGAGCCCGTACCGTTCAAAGCCTGGGTTTTATTCTGGGTTCCAGTCACCCACGGTTAAACCGGGCTCTCAAGTGGAGTGAGTTAATGAACTCAACCCAGTCACCAGTGATAGAATAATAATAAAACACAATATCTCAATGTTCCACTTCATTTTCCTACGTATTAATTGCAATTATAATGTAATGCCCTTAATAAACTGCTATATTGAGGCATGTCATCGCCTAATCAGCTATAGGGATTATTTGATCATTCTTCACCACGCTGGTCAATGTGGATTGGTAAATATGGGGAACACCAAGATTGCTTCAGATATAACCAGACATTGTAATCTGGATAAATTAGCAAAATAACGCGTGTAAGTCTGAGTGACGTGTGCTGAACGCACTTTGCCAAAAATAAAGATAAAATACGTGTCTCTCAAATGTGGATAAAGAGGTTCTGTTGAAATAACTTAAAATAGTTTCATGAGGTCATCTTCGAGGGTCGTTATCTTCCACAAATTGGTGGTGACACTATTGGCTGCAAGTCTTCCACAGAGGGGGTTTTGTGTGAAGTAAAAATATAAATTTGGACGAAAAATGTTTGTGACTCATGTGACGTGACATGATGCCAACAGCAAAACTGGAATATAGAACTGTGGGATTTTTTTGTTTGCACGGTGATGCAATGAGTACTGTGCCTGCCTCGTAGCAAGAAAGTGCCAGGTTCGAGTTCTGACTCTGCTTCCTTTCTGTGTGGCGTTTACAAGTTCTCCCTGTGTTCGCGTGGGTTTTCACCGGGTACTACGACTTCCTCCCACATTATCAGCGGGTACTGATAATCAATTAATAAAAGCACAACAATAAAGCAGGATCTGCTACTTTCCAATGAAACTCTCTATACTCACGCCAGAGGGTGGAGTGGACTTCCATTCGAGTTCCCCCATGACCGTCGTGGTGTCCATCAAGTTCACTGTGGGACGCAGAAATGCTGTGTTAATGCGTGTTATTCCAAGAACAATAAACATGCCGTGGACACATGATAACAACACGTCCGCTGACATTGACAATCTGGTTCGGGGCACGCGATGGGATATAGGCCTCCGTCACAAATATACGTAGCCGACGCATGTTAATGTGCATTCGTTGCGCAAAGCTCTTGAGGAGCACTAATGATTTTAATTAGATTTTGTATAAATGGGTAATTTATTTCCAGTTATAGTTTGTACTTTGTTACAGTAATTGCTAACCTTTATTTTGGCTCGATAACTTGGCCTATTTCCCAGGTTCTGCTGGAACCTTTTTTGTATGTTTTTAAACGGTATTATTTTTATTTATTTCTAGGTAAATTATTGCTGTAGCTTTTGCCTGCCAAGTAGATGCTTTGCCGAAAGCACACACAGATTTAGTTCTTCGTATATATATTTAAATAACAGCAATAATAATATAGTACATTATTATTCACATGAAAGTCAACTGAGCATGCTAATCTTTTGTATGTATTGTATAATTGGAGTTGGCATATTTAGGCCATATAAATTTTAAATAAAAGTGAGAAAATATATTTTCTTTGTCTGGCCAACGTGTTAAAATTTAAACCTTAAGTACGTTTTCATCAAATCTTTACAATCAAAAGCCATTTAGATTCCCTGAACTTTTCTGCCAAGAAACACGCACGTGTCCCGCTCCCGTAAGATAAGGCGACTTCTAATGAACCCCGTTTGGTTATTTTTTTTTTCAAACGGACCGCGACAAAAATGGGTAAAACACAAAGAAAATCTATAATTCTTTAGCATTCTATAACGTGCACGAGCTACTCAACACGTTAGGCCGCGCAACAACGCCGCTAATTCCACTGGAATGCGGCAACTTTCCGCACAGTTCCACAATGTGCTGCTCACTTCCCCACATAGCATTGCTAAGAACGGCCAGGGTTTATTTGCATAAGCACATCACACGGCAGACAGGAAATTATACAAGCAGACCAAACGATTTGTCCAGTTGACGCCCTCTTTACGTCGTCACCACTGCCGGCGGTGTGAATCACTCGCCAACATGGAAGTCATTTCTGCTGACTAACTTTATTTGCTGATCCAACAGATTACGCGGTGACCCACAGGATGGGTGACCGCAAACATCAACTTGAAAAGACATTTAAAAAAACACCACCAAAGCAACTAAAAACTAAACATTTTAAGATAGATTATTAAATGGGTTTTTTTTATTACAGTATATATTTTTAAAACGTTGGATTGTTGATAAGGTTAATAGGATTAACCTAAACCTAGAAAAAACGACTCGATTTTTTTCCCCGAAAGCACAATTATCTACAGATTAGACAAAACTCATTATATACAGCGATGGAGAATCGTACCATTTAGTTTCTCATCAGCCCATGGGTTTTCTCAATCATTTGTAAAATAATTAAAACCACATTTTAAAAACTGGCTTCAACATTCAGGGTCTCATCAGCAGTCAGACCTGTTAAACGACAACTACCAAGCAATAGACTGGGCTGTCGGCTGTCTACGCATCTGTAAGGTGCGTCTGCGCCCACAGAAAGAAGGCCCTGCCCGAGGCATTTCGATTCCCACCTCGCGTGCCTTTCTCTGTGAAGTTTGCCGTGTTCTACCCCCTGTTCCGTATAGGTTTCCTCCTGGCTTCTGCGCTTTCCTCCCACAACAAAAAAACCCCACCGGTTAACTAATAAACCGATATCATCGTAATTTATAGGACACACTGGCACGTGTTAGCTCCGTCTCCCCTCCAGCCTCTGAAGTTATCTCGCCCCTGTAGAGTTGCTTCGTCTTCAAACAAATACTTTCGCCGTTGAGCAAATACTGTGCCACGCGTAATCGATCGCGACCTTAAATTAATTTGTAATCCTTACCGGTGTTTTCATAAATACGTTCGCCGTTTTGTATTTGTTACGCGCGATTTTTTTCATGAATTAACTTTCCTTCTCAACCATCAATCAAAAGACAAGGAATGTGGCGTTTGCTTTACTAACCAGATAAAGTGCTGTCCCCCGCAATGGCCGTTGTGATGGAGCTTTTGTTTAAACAGAATCCGTGGTTATATTCCAAGTCGGCTGAATTATTACCAGCAGGAATTTACAGCAGGACAGGCACGAATCAATCTAAAGTTCAACTTCAAACTCGCCTAGTCACAACTTTACACCCGAGCCATAAAAACCGTTTTAAAAATGATCTGCAAGGGTGTTGGCTTGAGCGTGTGACATGAACAAATAAACTGTATCCTGAACAAATTCCTTCCTTTATCAGTATCATGTGTGTAACTCAAAGGGCGTTAAAGTACCGCTACATCATCCTGGCTCCTACATTGGTCTCTTTTCTGTTTTGTACTATTGAATTAGCTCTCGGCACAAAGGCTAATGTGCGCCGTGCTTACCCGATGCTTAAACTGATAATACTTCATTTGACTGTAATAAGACTTTAATTGGACACCAACCTTGATACTAAATTGACAGCATTTCCAAATAGATTTATTGGGATCGTTCGGGGCCGCGTGCAAGCAGGGCAGAATTACCCCCCCCCCCCTTTTGACTGACAGCAAACTAATTTTATGATGGCCTTACAGCACAGCGGCAAGTGACATCAAAGTAATTTCAGATGTGGAAACAAAACCAAAAACCTCATTGAGTCAAGTTAAACCAACACTGAAAAGCACTTCTCTTTAATGCAAGGCTAACAACGGCAACCCGTCTAGACAACACCAGTTGTTTAATAAATATTCCAACGTAAATGCGGGTAAAATTAAAACATGCCATTCGTGCATTATGATGCGTTCATGCACATTGCTTTGCGCGGCAGTTCTTCACAAACGAAGTGAGCTTTGGTGGGAATCCAACATTGCCCACTTTGATAAACGACCCGGGGACACGTGGAATTGCACTTGGCACCAGTGTCAAATAAAGATGTAGAACTCGTACACCTCCGGTTTCCTCCCATCGTCCAACGACACGCTGCTGCCGAGCTCTAATTGGCCTGCCGAGTAAACCGCCCGAAAAAGCGTGACCAAAATTATGTACTGGCGTCACATCCTAGGTATAACCCCAACTTGTGCCCTGTGTCGACCGGGAGGGGGTCTCGGCCTCCCGCAACCCTGTACAGAATTAAGCGGATACTAATACTGATGCTCATACACGCTTCCCTCCCAGGACTTTCAACCCCATTCTAATCCAGCAGTGGCAGCAAATCTCAATCTACAATGCATGCTTTGAAACGAAGAAACACATTTTTCAGGTGTGTTTTTTTTTCATGAATCTTCGACTACATTTTTATCAGGTATTTCCAAACTTTTAACTTACAGGGGCAGATTACTAATTGCGATGGAATAGCCGGGTTTGCCGTGTCTGTAGTGCAGTGCCTGCCATACCAGTTTTGCTTAACCAGGTCTACATTTCACAAGAATTACGGCTGATGTATGTTATTGCAGCTATTCCCCCAACTTTGGCCATCCATTTCAAAAGTGAAGTCTTCTCTCTTCTTTTCAGTGAAAACTTTGTATTAGAATTCATAACCTCCGTCAGCATTGAAATTAAAAATCAATGCGTCGTAACTTTTGTAACCAGCACTGGTGGATGAGAAAATCTAAAGATTCTCACATTGTTTTATGTTTATGATTCAATACTGAAAAAATATATATATACACGTACAGTACATACGGAGGGAACGCATTGTAATGGCTGGGTATAATAATTGTACTTCGAGAGCGCTTTTCACCCGGGGTCACAAAGCGCTGCACCAAGCTGTACAGGAATGTGAAGTTGAATGGATTTAATTTTGGTGGCGTGATGCGTTTATACAACCAGTGACCTGAGCTGAATTCCCAGTCAAGGCTGATATGAGTGTGATGTAATATCTAAACTCACCTTTGCCCCCCCATTACCAACCCTCAACGACCGGTACGATGAAGTATGGTCAAATAACCTCCATTCACTGACAATCTGTGGAGACCTTAAACAACGGTATATAACCTATTAATTGTATTAACCTATTTATGTTCCGATTTAGTTAATCCACTTCCCTATTATACACTTATCTTTTTGCCAAGAAAAACATATATACATTTTCTTTTCCTTTAAAAATCTCAGTTAATTTCTACACACGTTAGAATGTATGGGCTCCCAGCTTTGGTGTACAGTAGAGACAGTGGTGAAAATTCCACATTCTTCTGGCAGGGGGCGAGTTTACCCACAGGACAATTATGGTTAACGCCTCGCTTTGCGACGCTTATGCTATTAATCGCGGGGGAATGAAGGAAGAAAACGTTTCTCCAACCGGGATTTGAACTCAAGCTCTTCAGATTGCGATCCACGCTCTCTAACCACCGACCACGTGTGTTTAAATAAGCAGTGTGTGTACTCGCTGATCCCGGGAGTCATCGAGTCCAATGCCCTTTGGTTTCCTTTAATGAAAGGGTCCAGTTATCCTCGGTCAAAAGCAATCAATGCTAACTGGCTCGGTAATCCGTCCGAGAAACTAAAACTGGCTGCGTGATCAATCGGCAGTCGCTCGCTGCGCGTTCGTTAGTCCTCGGGCGAAAACAAAACAAAGTTAAGACCGCAACGCAACGTTGTCAAACAAAAGGCGGCTGCTTAGTCGGTGCGTCTCTTCCAGAGGGACGTGAACCCGCCGTTGTCTTGTGGACAACAAACCCGCGTCGGCGGCATCCCAGACATGATGGCGAAGAGAACGGAGCGCGACGCTGGGTGCGCGCGGAATGCAGACGACTGTGGTGCGGCTGCTGCCGCCGCCACGGACGACATTTACTCGCGGAATGCGTGATGCAGTTCATAACTAAACAAACACGGTCAGCGATTACCAACGAAAAAAAAACATGAGAAACGGCGGATGAAAAAAAATCGCTCTTTTACGGCAGAGTTTAGTCGCTCAGAAAGGGACAAATGTTTCTTGTTTTACGAAAGACGAGTATTTTCCTGTTTGATGCCACTATATGCTTTACAATTAAAATCTCTCTACAAATGCCCTATAAACATGCTGCACGGCACCTCGTAAATGAAAAAAAAGCTCACCTCACATCTACCGATCGCGTAAATGAACTGGCGCAGTAATCTATCTGCTGAGAAGTCCTGTCACTATTGAAGCACTCTCTTGTCACATTGATTGAAGTAATCGCCATCTAATTTGAGTGTTTCAAGCTGATGTAATGGGCGTCGCATTAATGTGCGATTTACAGTTTCAGAAGTCTCCTACGTATACAGTAAAACTAGTGTGGTACATGGCCTTGTTATCCGTAACTTCTATTAGGCTGTACAAACCCCCCTATCAGCCCTGCTTCTATTATGCCTAATATCCGCGAATATTCGCGAATATTCACGTGTTTTTACGCGGAGGAGTGGAATATTTTTGGGATAGAATTACAGGGAAAGGAAGCCACGATGTTTTTCGCATTCATCACTGCGGAGAGGAGGAATGTTTCACTTCCATGTCTCACAGCGTTCGCAATGTTAACGTGAGAAGATTTGTATTTAAAAAGCTCCGCACTGCATCGTGACGTTTGAAGCTTGATCCTGTGTCGGACTTTGTGCGGCCTTAAGGGTGAACGCTTGGCTGTAGGGAGCATGTCCTTTCAGCGTGTGATGATGCAGATTATCTGGGTAAACAGGACTATGCACGACGCCTCCACCATTGCGCCGATGACTTTGATCAATGCAGTTCCACGCCTATGGGCCACTTCTAAATGCCTTCATTCCGGAGAGGTCCAGTCTCTTAATAAAGCGACTCAAGGACAGCACAACTTGCATTTGCGACATTACATGACCCAGTTGGCTATACAAGTGCAACAGCTCGTATTATACTCTTCTAGACACTGTGTAGGGCTACATTTCATGTACGCAACTTCAAACACTCCAACTAAGCCATACAATTATACTTATGTCGTTGCTGTTGCTGACATGCCGTTCTCTGCACAGTTCTGCGCAGCACTTTGTGACCCTCGAGTGAAACACCCTCCGGAAGTGCAATTATTATCATTATATATAAGAAAGATTATGGCTAATCTCTGATAAGTACACGGTGGGCCAGAAACAAGTGACACAATCCACTCTGCAATGAATATATATGTCACGAATTTGTGGCCCAGACTGTATAAACATTACAGGCTGCATTGTAGTAACTATTTCTGTATTGCATTCCTGATAACAACTACAATACCGTACTGTCCTTTAGCCGGGAAAGCATACCAAGTATGAAGACTAATTTTCACGAGGATCCCGCAAACGTGATGTTTGGCGAAATCCTTTAAAATAAAGGTCTCGTGTGTGGGGCAAGGCCATGTTTAAGCCGTGCTCCTGCGATCCGCGCAGATGGGTTCATTAACTGTGTGTAAGAGAGCAGCGAGGTGACTGACAGCTACCGCTAAGGTGGCCAAACGTCGCGGTCTGAGCTCTGTATAAATCCGCGTGCCAGTGACGCGTGCACACTTATTGCAATTTCCCAAATTATAATGGCGGTGGGGTTTTTTTTTAAGTTCTTAACTTCGTGTAAGGGCGGCACGGTGGCCCAGTGGGTAGCGCTGTCACCTCACAGCAAGAAGGTCCTGGGTGCGAATCTCGCACCCTGCATAGGTTAATTGGCTCGCGGACTAAATTGCCCGCAGTGCCCGGTGATGGACTGGCGTCCCTGCCTTGCGCCCCGTGTCTGCGAGGATAGGCTCCGGCTCACCACGACCCTGTACTGGACTAAGCCGTTTCTGACAATGATGATGATGAACTTTGTTTAATCACGGCATAAGATGCGCTATCTGCAAGGCAGCAGACAAGAGGCCAGGTTGCTATAGATACACCACGTGTTGGATTAGGTACTGCAGTCGGAGTAATAATTTAGAATCCTTTGTCAAAATACTGCCCGTAAAATGACAATGCTGGACACATTGGTCGCTGTGAGCTGTGGGGGGTGAACGGGTGGGAGGGATTTACAGGATGCTTCAGATGCCAGTCGCGACTGACGTTGGCCGTGAGCGCTGATTCAAGCGTCAAGCATAGCGCGCTGACCACTGCACAGCCGCTGCGTTATACTTCAGTTTATAAAGACAGCGCTTGATGCGCGATAAGATCAAGTGACGTTAGCGGGCACATATAAAGGCAAGTACGGCCAACACCACGCCCGGCCGCCTTGGTTTCCCGAGTAGCAATGTTTACATAGCCCACTAGATATATATATTTCAGGCTGAATCAACCTAGGGGAGGCCCATGACCGGTTCAGAATCTCGTCACTTATGTTGAGCGGGGATCGAACTCGGGCGGTCGCGAGCGTAGGGCATTGCACGAACCGCTCCCTACACTTCCCACTGTGTCTCAACAGAACAAGTGACATAAGCTTACACCGAATTAGAATAGCACCACAGGGTCTTTCAGATTGGATTGCACAGCTGAAACGCTCGTCCGGAGTCTAACCGTGGCTTCTGCATGGTGTGAGGCGGCCCCATTGTGGCAGCTACAGCAACAAATACCGTTCGCCACTAAGTGACGTCCCAACGGCGCCTGCTGTGCCAGGCCAGGTGCACGTTGAGGCCACGCGACGTGTGCAGTGCCCGCTGATGGAGCGTCACGGGACAGACCCAGGTGCAATGGGCTCACTCACTGTGACGACATGGCGCGCAGATGACAAGTGGCGTCTCCTCACACGGGGGGATGTTTTCCCCCGTTGATCCGCAGCGGATACGCTGCAAGCAGCACGCGTGGCAGAACAAGCCTGACGAACACCAGCAACAGGCAAAGCCGTCCCAGCAACCCACTCACTTGGCTGTCTCAGCGTTGCACAAGCGCAGTGCGACAATGGCATTTTATATATTTATATCTTACAGAGCGGCATCGCTCCTGTAATGCACGGACGCGGTAATGACACGTTCGAGTCATTTCTTTCCGTCCCTTATTTACAAGCGGCCAAGGACCAATCAGGAGGTGCATTACGACTAATGTATCCCAATACTCAAGGTTGCACTTACACAATTAAAGCCAATTAAAGCTGAATTCCAAAGCGCCGTGTTATCTGCGTGGGTGTGCTGTGTTACCGCTGGGAGGTGGTGCAGCGATAAGCGAGCAGCGCGCTGCGAACCGTGCCACCAGAGTTCGATTCCAACTCGCGGTCAATACCGGTGACGATTACCGAGGTCGACTCCGCATCAGATGCGTGCCTGATGCTGTGTATAAACATCACCGCCGGGGAGACGAAGGTGGGCGTAGTTGCTGGCCACCCACTCCCTCGTGTGCTGTGCCGACCTTCATAGCTGTTTCATAACAGCACTTGACCCTACCGTGCGTCAAGGCTCTATGGGGCATCTTTGCCATTGTTGTGCATGCGACTCCGTGTAAAGTTGTCACGATACACGTAATATTTTAGAAAAAGCATTCAGCCCTGTGGTCATGCGTTTGAAAACAAAAAGGGCAAGCCCGGTAGTTTTATTAAATTCCGCGGTCTGATTATCGATAATTAATTACTTGCGCTCGACAATGGTTTATTTTTGCCAGGTACCTCGGTTTCCTCCCAGAGTTCAAAGACATGCTTCTCAGATTATTTGTCCTGACATGTTGAAACGTGCTAACCCCCTCCCTGATGAACAACTGTTAATAATAGCTATGTAGCTAAACGGTTCCTTCCAGCTTAAATAAAAAAAACTGGATTTATTGACAGGACGTGAATGGAACAGACGCGTTGAGTCTCTGCACACGATCGCAGTGGCGCCTACTGGAGGAGAGCCACCGACTACTCTTGCAGAGGTTAAACACCAGAGCTACTCATAGTGGCTTTGAGAATGACATCGTTGCGAGACACGGGATAAACAATTAAACAGTGCGCAGAGAGGTCAGCTGGAGGTGCGTGCTTGGAATTCTGACTTAGTGAGACAGTGTGCATCAGACTTGTGAAAAGTGGAATTGAGTAGGAGAGAGATAATGTTCCGATAGTTAGATGTTTATTACTATCGTGGATATGCCCAGTGAGCTTGCAAGCTCTGGATGCAGAATTCAAACGATGAAAAAAAGTTCGAACTTTCCAAGACAAACAACACATAAAATCACAAGGTAAAACAGCGAATTGACAGCATTAAACTGTGCAAAGGCGACAACCTAACCATGATCATAAAGAAAACAGTCACGCACAGTACTGCGCAGGACGAAAAATGTAGCAATAATTTCAATAGTTAATAAGATACTAGAGGTGCAGCAGTGTAACAGTGTGAAGAGAATAAACTGAAGAAGTTTACTGTAAAATTAAAGAAACGCTTATAAGCAGCCCTTCAAAGCACTTGCAGCTCAGCATAATGTTGAAGAAATATTTTTTCCGCATACCTTATGTCCTAGAATTTATTACTATTATTTGACTTTTAGTTAAATTGTCCTGATGTTGTTGTTGAGATGCCGTTCTCTCCACAGCTCGAATTTGAAAACAAAAAATATAACGTTATTGTTGCTGATTCTCCGTTCTTATGCAGTTGTTGTTTACGTGCCGTTCTCTCCGCAGCTCTGTGCAGCGTTTTGTGACCCTCGGGTGAAAGGCGCTCGATAAATCTCATCTCATCTCATTATCTGAAACCGCTTAATCCTATATAGGGTCACGGTGAAGCCGGAGCCTATCCCGGAAACACAGGGCGTAAGGCAGGAATACACCCGACGACGGGACGCCGGTCCATCGCCAATTACTGCTATTATTGGCAGCCAACGGTTGGCGCGCGTCTGAGAGAACGTTTCTACGAGAGACTAAGCGTAGAACTAAGCTCATGGTTCGAAGTGAATCGCTACATCGCAGGATCGCGGCGGATGAGGCGGCATTCATCCAGCAGTGGATTGATCATGGCTAATGATGACACCTGCAGAAAATCTCAAACCCCCCGACCCTCAATACTGCCCATTCTGCTTTTTCACGAGCGCATGAAAACACGCACATCATTTCGTACACCTGTGGCATCGCCCTTATTCCAAGCCATCAAATGGGCTCTTTGAAACAGAGCAACACTTAACACACATGTCACGCTAGCCCTAACTCACTGATAACTGGAGCTCAATTCCCATGCAACTCCCATCGAGTAGAAGTCTACATCGACGCTCTCCTCTGAATGGGAAATGCCAGTACTTAAGAGACTTGGCATTTCAACACATTCAACAGATAGCCTGATACCAACGGGCCAATCGCCGTCCTTCATAGTTACACAGCAGCCCGACCGTGCGGATGACTCACTTGCGGGGCCTTTGCGGAAAATGTGCGAGCCTCGCCAACAAGTGAGCTTTCGCTATTACTAGCACATAGCCGCGTAATAATCCGGCCGGTGTGAATCATAAGCCTGCTATGCGGCATCCGGTGATCATTGTGCTCGTGTTAAACCAACATTTTTCACTGCTAGTCTACTCTCGAGCGCTTGCTGGTATTAAGTTTGAATATGTTGGCTTGTGTCTGATGTATGGCCAGGCGCCGGTACTCGGGAAGAACGTGTGTGTGTGTGTGTGTACATTGGGGAGCGGTGGCTCAGCGTTTTGCGCGTTGGGCTGCACATCCGGTGACCCGAGTTCGAATCCCGCTCGCGGTCGACACCAGTGACGATTTTGTGAACCGGTCCCGGTCCTGGGCCTCCCCTAGGTCGACTCTGCCTCAAATGAGTGCCTGGGTCAGTGTGTAAACATTGCCACTCGGGAGACGAAGGCGGCCGGGCGCGGTGCCGGTCACCCCCACCTCTCCTCGTGTGCCGTGCCGACCTTCATAGGTGCCCGCTAACGGCACTTGACCCGACAGTCTGTTGAGGCTACACGGAGAATCTTTTGTCTCGGACATTATACACATATATCGCAGCATTAGTCCTATTAACTGTACGCAGAGGAAGCGTGGTGGCGAGAGCAGCGCGTTATGTGCAGATGGGAGAGGGATGAGAGCGACATCGCATGTTCTCCCCGAGTCCCCGTGGGTTTTCACCGGGTACTCCACTTTCCTCCCACAGTCCAAATTCATGCCGCTGTCAAAGTCCATTGCTCTGCAATGGACTGGTGTCCCATCTTGCCCATAGCCCTTCCTTGCTACGCCCTGTGTCTGCCGAGACAGCCCCCCCCCGCCCGTGACGCTTTAGAGGATTAATCGAGCACATACAATGATGATAAAGGAAAAGTGTAATGTATCTTGACCTAACATTGGAATGACCATGGCTTCTGATGACAATACGATATTAAATATTTTGTGATTCGGCGCCCTACCTTTTTTTTTATCAACTTGACAATGTCAGAGTGGCAGATAAACACGCGGTAATGAATGTACGAGCAATGACAAAATCGCAAGGCTAAAGTTTGAGGTTTAGCGAAATGCCCTGTTTGCGATATACGTTGGCAGTGGTATTGAAGATGACCAGGTAACGCGCCCCTAGTTTCGAAGCGGGAGACTCCCGGGGCGCTTCCACCGTGGGAACTGATGAGGCTCATGTTGTAATGGACTCGGCGCGTTGAACAGATCAATTAACCACGCGTGGCGCCCTGGGCTGTATCCTCAAGCAATGGAACGCGTGCATCGAGTACTACACGTGTACCACAGCGGATACGTCCCGGGGATATACTGCATGTGGGCTACATGTACTGTACTGTATAAAAGTGAGTAATTGTAAAAAAAATAAAGTATATTAAATATGAGTTAACGTATCTATGTAGGTTTCACAGCTCGGTGTATGAGAATTGGTCTGAATAGATGCTCTTTTGGGATAGCCGTGCCACTGAGCATCCTTTCGGTCGCTCGACACCGCTAACATGAAAGAGCAGCTCTTCACAGCAATTCTCATATATTATTTAAATCGCTGCCAATGCACTGCTACAGGTCCCGTGACCACGAGGTGTGGGTCATGGGGGTTGTAGGAATATAACTTCACCCCGCTGGTCAGAGTGAGTTGGTAAAGCGGTCTCCCAGTTACCGGCTCCAATATGGCATCGCCACTGATTTCAACCGGTGCTTGAAATCGAACTCGGGAGCCGTGATTCAAAGCTTAGTTCGATAACCACTGCACCACCCCGTGTGAGAGCGCGTGATGCAACACCATAATTAAAGTACATACTCGAGTCATCATCGAGAATTATTGATCGGAAATATAGAGGCTTCACTACTTGT
>JAZEWT010000024.1:361330-373399 GCA_036362905.1 Mordacia mordax | reverse complement strand
TCGATCGCTCCACCTCTCTCCTTCGACGTTTCGCCACCCACGTTGGAGGGGAAACGAGACAAAGGGGCAGCTTTTGGAAGCAGTCGTGCATTGAGCTGTGAAAACCTGCATCAGTACATCTCTCTGATCACGTTCATAACTGAGATGACCAGTGGTGCTTTAGTTCACACACTGCGCTCTGAACCCGGAAACCCAAGTTCGAATCTCAGACAGGGCTATCGTCAGTGGTGAGTGATATCAGAACTATCCTTAGGCCACCCTTCCATCATCCTGCACTGATTATTTTGGTGGAGATTGGTCAAAGAATGCCCATGACCAATAGGCCACGAGGAGACCTTCATCCAGCAGTGGATTGATCAAATCCTGAAAGGTATTTATTTTCTAATGTCCTGTGTATCGACGTTTTAGATCTCTTACATTGCATTCAATAAACGAAATCGATCTTAAAATAAATATCCTCTTTAATTCCAAGAGTTGTATAAAGTCAGCCGCGGTCGGGATGAGGTTTGCTCTATGTCTCCTTTGAGAGCTCAGGTTTATGGTAGCGATAGTAAATACACCGTGTGTGTACCCTGCATGTCACAGCACCATCTGTCCAGTTGATATCGTGGTCCAGATGGCAGGACACGGTCATCGCAGAGCCTCTCTGTTAACTATGGACAGGCCAAGTCAATGACTTACTTTAGTTGTATTTTATCCACGTTTCAACATAAGATAATGTTCGAGCAGCATATAATGGGACTTTTTTTTACATTCAATAGCTTCATCTTTCAGCTAGATAAGAGCGTATGTTAGTGACGGCATTACGCAATGATTGTCCTCCTTAAGGTCAAGAGCTCACGTGCAAAGCTCTGCGCTTTGGCAGCTCCTATAAAATATGAAGTAGAGTACCCAGTGCTTATGTAAATTAACCGTGTGTGTACCTACACGCTTAAGCTCAAACCACGTGGTTCGCTCAGTGATTTTTTATTTACGTCGGAAGGAACCGTTGAGCTCTGTCACTCTCTTGTGGGAAGGGGGGGGGGTAAGCAGGTTGCAATATCACAAGGCACGGGGTGGAAGATAGAATTGGGACAATTAACCCACACAGCACGTGTTTGGACTCTGGGAAGAAACCAGAGTACCCGGCGAAAACCCACGCGGACACGTGGAGAGAACACGCGAACTCCACCAGAGAGGCGCCCGAGGTGGGACTCGAACACAGGTGCCCGCTTCTTGCTGCGAGACATGCAGCGCTAATCACCGCACCACCGTGTCACCCTGGTTCCCTTAAACCCGAGGCCCTTTTGCCTCTTGCACCATTCTCTCCCTCCCGTGGATGCTGTTGCTGCGCCAAATGGTGGAGCTGCGCGGTCTCTCTTCTCCGACAGCTGCGAGGCTCCATCTCGGGCTGTTCCGGTGAAGTCATTGGCACAATGTGATCCATTGGCTCATGGGGGGGATGCGCGGTCGCTGTCGCGCAGCTGTTGGTGCAGAAACCGTTGTCTCACCGTAACGGGCACAGACGAGATCTTTGTTCTCCTCCCAAAAAAAAAAGAAACCCCGCTACCCCCCCCCCCAAAAAAAAAACTCGGTAGCAGAAGCGGCGGCGACGCGGGCCGACTGTGGCGATGGCAGCTGCCAGCAGCATCACGCGTGGCCTTGGAAAGCGCTGAGCGCCTCCGAGAGCCGTGGCTCCATCGCGCCTCCGGCCCCCGCCAGAGACGGCGACGCCCACGCCGCGCTCACACGCGCCTGTCGCTGTTGCTCTCGTCAACCTGTTGGGCCCGTTCTTTCAGCGGCCTCTGCGGGACGAGCAGATGTCTGGGAGATGATAATCGCCTTGCGAGTATGGCGAAATCTGCAAATATCTGCTCGAGGGGAATTACGTCTTGTGTGTTGGCCTTGTTTGTGTCTGCGAGGCGCAATGCGTGCGTGCATAGTCGGGTTACACGCATATCCAGGATGCTAGGGACATGTGTAATCTAGAAGCGAAACCGTTGAATCTGTTTACATTTTGAATTCCTTTTAGAACGTTTGAAATTCTTTTTTGCTTACAGCACGTTAATTGTAACGTTGTGGCATGCGCACAATTGTATTGAAGTATGTGTGGCTTGTTCATAAATTACATTTGTTTATTCCAGCCTGTTTATGGAATAAACTTGCACAATTGATTCATGGGGCGACACGGTGGCTCAGTGGGTAGCGCTGTCGCCTCCTCACACCAAGAAGGTCCCGGGTTCGAATCTCGGCTCGGGTGCCTTTCTGTGTGGAGTTTGCATGTTCTCTCCCCGTGTCTGTGTGGGTTTTCGTCGGATGCTCCGATTTCCTCCCGCAGTCCAAAAAATATGCTGCTGCATAGGTTAATTGGCTTGCAGACTAAGTTGCCCGCAGTGTCCGGTGATGGACTGGCGTCCCATCGTGGGTATATCCCTGCCTTGCGCCCTGTGTCTGCCGGGATAGGCTCCGGCTCACCGCGACCCTGTACAGGACTAAGTGGTTTCTGACAATGAGATGAGAGATGAGAATTGATTCATGATCACCACTTAGCAATTGAGTAAAGCGGTGACGAGCTGCCTAGCAAACTGCGCTGTCAACCCCGCGACTCTTTAATCTTCACCCACGGCGAACATCAGTGTTGAGAAAACTGAACCAGTCCTGAACCCTCTCCTATACACCAATCCACACTGACCAGTGTGGTGTAGTATGGTCAAACGTCACCAAAAACCAACATGGCATGTGGAGACATCCAGCGTTGGCTTTACAAAGGGCTCTACATTATTATTATTATTACTACGATAATTGTCGTCATAACAATCAGTCTTTATTTAAGCTGCAACGAAGCGATGAGCTATGCTGCTCTTTTTAGGTCTTTTTTTACATATAAGAGCACAGCATTACCGCGTCTGTCATTTCAGGTCATTTTCAGCTTATTGACCACACTCTACATTGAGCGCTTTATATAGAACGTGCACACGTTGAGGATTGTTACTTTCACGATCATCATAGGAAAATGCTTACCAGATGAAAATGCTGCGATGATGCGCCATGTGCTCTCGGAGACGAAGTGAATTCAGGCCAAGTTTAGGTTCATGTGTGATGGCCCGCGCCATCTGTGACATGGGCCATGTCAAGTTCAAAAAAATAAAAGAAACTCGTCAAGACCGCACGCGGGGTAAAGGACACCACAGCTGCTTGAGGCAGACGTCCTATACACGTGCTTATATTTAGGCTGCCGTTTTGACACAAATGCCACTTGGGAAACATTGAATTGGATGCCCCTCGCGCTGATGGATTAGACGTTATTTCTATCTTAGTAATTAAGTTAACCTCGCCACGCTGCGTGCGTCGTAGGGGTTGTTTGGCCATACTTCGCCGTTTTTGTCAGTGCGGGTCAGTGAAGCAGGGTAGCCTAGAGGTACATGACAAGAACGAACTCTCCTGCGCTTGCCCATGCAGCCTGCCACGTGATGTAATTGTCTACTTGTAATTCACAATAACTGTCTAAATGCTAACTCGAGTCGAGACCCAGTCGTCCATACATTGAACGACTCGTAAAGCCCCATCCTCACACCTGTCAATAGCCAAAGGGGGGCTGAATGCAATGCATGATCCCATACAGCTGTCAGGGGCATAACAAGGCCCTGACAGGAGCCAGTGGCCGATGCTGGAGGTGCATGTTGGGGCATGCAAAGGTAACGCAGCAGCCTTGCGATTGATTGCCCACGTGACTGCTGGCGGAAGGGCCACCACTAGCTTTGGAGACCACCTCCAGAAGGAATGTTGCCGTTACTTCTGCGGTGGACAGACGTCGTTGAAGGAATGGGAGTACCCACACTTTACCCCACCACAAGCGAGCTGCAGAGGAACTGACTGAAGCCGACCCATTCACAATGCTGGGTGGACCGATAATGAACTTGCACCATTGTTTCAGCTGCCACATCAGGAGTGACATTTGCATCGTGAACGCATTGTGCTAATTATTACACTACGGCACCATGCTGGGGTTTGAAACACGGAGAGATAAATATAATTTCATAGATAACAACTGTGCACTAGTAGGTGGTCTTTATTTAATATTACATTTGCCAATCATTTCGATTCGTTATTCTGTTAGCCTACACAGTTTTTACGTTATATATTGTCTGACGAATGGTGATTTCGGAGTCTCCTAATGCTTACATTACATTCTTACATTTTCTGTTGCAGCTCAGCCATATGAAATACTCAGTCATCTGACCGTTGGTTCCCCTGTGCAGATTTTATTTGAAATACGGGGACGCAAATTGGACAAAAGCCGCACAATGTTCCTGCCCAAGACCAAAAAACCTATTGGCAATTTACGTCGCGCACATTATATTTGGAGCAATCTTAGAGATATGTTCTAAAGCAGCCAGCCTCTAATTCAAGCAGAAAGCACAAATCCATTAGACTGACCTGCAGGGCTGGGCCATTCCTGCAGAAATTGTGCCCAAAGACTGCAAACTCCATCACTCGTGGACAGGAATCGCACCTGTCAACTAGGATCCTGCCAGCTTCCCAAGGCTCGTCTGTAGATAAACTCAAAAGACCTCTGATAAAATCGCATTCGTTTTCATGGAGACGTTATAATTGAGATCGAAGCGAAGGAGAATTTTCTGAGAGCCTAAGAATTGGCCCTTGCAACCCCCACATATTTTACTTGTGATGGCATGAAGTGCCGTGGACATTAATGTAGATCTTTCAGAGCATATCAATCGTCCACCAGAACCTACGACCCTGAGATTAAGATTCTCACGATCTACCGAGTGAGCTCACCGGGGCTCTTCTAAATTACACTGTCTTAGGAACTGCTCTGATGTTGTTGTTACTAACATGCTGTTCTCGCCACAGCTCTGTGCAGCGCTTTGTGACCCTCGGATTAAACGCGCAATTATTATTATTATTAACACTCATTGCGGTAGCTGTGCCGACAACTGCTGTTGAAATTAAAGGGTATTTCTTTGAGTCCACATCCGAGGTACTCACCAGAATAGAGGAGTAAAATACCAGCCACACAGGTGAACTTGTTCCAAGCGTGCAACACGTTCTGCTGACGTCATGACAAAGGCGCAAGAGAGCTTTAGAGCGTTGATGGTAAAACATGGAGCGGGAACTAAGAGCAGAAATTATGTTAAAGTTTGAGACTAGTAATCGAGAAACGAGAAGCAAAGCTGAAACGAGACAAAAGAATTGCTGTTGTGCAGATAAAATGTGTGCTTATGAAGAATGTCAAGCCTTCAGTACGCACGTATATACATGCACTTGCTCCATTTTATATACAGATTACCTAGACTTTTGACTTTGCTTTCCGGTGGTGATTCCACCAAATCACACGAGGCTTCCGTTCCCCATCTCCACCTCGGGCTCGACGGAACCCCGATTTTGCAGACCTCGCTCTGCTTCTTCAGCGTCGTATTTTGGAGGCAGAGAGTGATGCAGTGACAACGTCCGCGTGCCTCACGGAAAGTCCTGCTGCCTGAGGCGGTTGGCGTCCCACCTTGGGTTAATCCCTTCCTGTGTACCGTTTTTGTCTGCTCGCCCCACCTGTTGTTTTGCGTGGGTTGCCAGTGGATCCTCCGGTTTACTCCCGCAACTTAAAAAAAAAACCCCATTACTTAATTGGAATACAATAATAATAATAATTACATTTTTATAGCGCTTTTCACCCGAGGGTCACAAAGCGCTGCACAGAGCTGCGGAGAGAACGCATCGCTGCATGGCGCTAATGCCCTTCTGATTTGATTTCAAAATACCTGACGAGGGGAGAACTACCACATGTAAATGCATCGTCTAAAAGGGTGCATAATTATACATATAAGGACAATCATAACATATACTCTCACAATCAATAGGGTGTAAGTGCCGAGAAACTGTTGGCATCAGCTCACCGCGTGACGACCTTCCTGCTCTCCGTCCCTGTGCTTTCCTCTCGCATCTCTGAGAGTGCGTCTCTCTCCCTCCCCCCTCTCTCTCTCCCTCCCCCCTCTCTCTCTCTGACATTGAGCGACTACGCGCAAGTTATACATTGCAAGCATTTGAATATCATAATAATTACAACAGGGGTCACGGGAATAACCCAGGTGCTATGGGCTGCCTGACTGAGATGACTAGCAGATGTACCACCTGTGTTCCCTACTATTCCAACCTGCTGTGTTTTAGCCGCCCGGCGCTCCGCTCGTTGTTGTGAGCGTCGCTCCTCCACTCTGCCTTGCTGTTGGAGGGTGTTCAACACAAATCTATACACACATTGCACCATCAATAAAAGTGTCATGTTAAACCACTTGTGATTTAAAATACAGTCCGAACTTTAATTTTACAATATAGTTACCAGGTAAACATTTAATTTTCCAGCTACTAGCTATGTCATTGTTTTGTTGTCATAACACGACTCAATTTTATAGTCCAAAAAAGCTATGCAGTTGATATGTGTTGCAGATATTTAAAATTATGGGTAATACTAACCACTGTTTAATATTTAACCATGTAAATTATTACAAACTATAGAACATTTTATCTCATTGGAATAACTTTTTTAGACATCTTTAGTAACTTAACTCTAAAAAAAGAATATGTAAAACCATGACGATAATGGAAATTGTACAAAGTGTATCAACCTCTGCATAAATGATATCCTTAGTATAGTGGTTATCACACTGGACTTGCGCGATTCACAGACCGCCAGTTCAATTCGATTTCCTGGCGTGGCAGTTGAAACAATGAGCTACTTATTTAAACATCGAAAGACAAAACTCCACCTTATAGCTTTAACATACTGTAGGGTCAAGTGCTATTCGTGAGCACATTTCAAGACTGGCACAGTACATGAGACGGTGAGTGGTCAGAATCACGCCCGGCCACCTTTGTCTCCCAAGTGGCGATGTTAACACACCGCACTAAGTGCTCACTTGAATCAGAGTCGACCTAGGGGAGGCCTAGGGGAGGCCTAGGACCGGTTCATAATATCGTCACTGGTGTTGGCCGTGAGCAGGAATCTAACCCGGGTAACTGGGTTTTAGCCAGTCTGGCAGAATAGGCCAAATACCTTTCAGAGGGGTTTCTCTAGAGCGCCCTCTAGTGGAGACTTTTCCAACACCAGTTGCACGTGCGAGTTATTTTCGAGCTACACCTTTACTTATATATAATGCTAACAAATCTCATCTCATCTCATTGTCTGAAACCGCTTAGTCCTATACAGGGTCACGGTGAAGCCGGAGCCTATCCCGGCAGACACAGGGCGCAAGGCAAGGATATACCGACGATGGGACGCCAGTCTATCGATGGGCACTGCGGGGCAATTTAGCCTGCGAGCCAATTAACCTATGTAGCAGCATGCTTTTTGGACTGTGGGAGGAAACCGGAGTGCCCGGCGAAAACCCACGCGGACACGGGGAGAGCATGCAAACTCCACACAGAAAGGTACCCGAGCCGAGAGATTCGAACCCGGGACCTTTTTGCTGTGAGGCGACAGCGCTAACCACTGCGCCACCGCGCCGCCCACGCTAACAAATGTCACGTTTATTGAATAACAAAATTACACGCATAACCCAAACTTACGCACGTTGCCAAAGCAAAGTTAAACATTATAAAATGATACATAAAGCAGATATTATCTGCCCTTCACAAAACACAACTTTATGGATGCAAACATGTTGATGTTCATGTAATGTCGTGAGTAAATCAATATTTCCTTGCCTCCAATGGAGTAAAGACCTCCCCATGCTGTGTTGGCAATTGGGCCAGGACCGGTTCTGATATCACTCACCACGGATTTTAGCCTTGACCAAGCATCGATCTCACATTTTCAGATTCCCCACAGTGGGCTAACTGCTGTGCCACCACTCAGCTCCATGTCATATCTAAGTTGTAGAATTGCTATCATTTTTTTACTAATTATTATGAACATAATCAATTTAGTTTACCCATCAAATGTTTCAATGGCCTTGTTCATTACAATTCTGTTGAGGGATATTTTGGCAGTTGCTCTGTGAATCGAATGTTGAACCCACGTTTTCCATTTTCATGTAGATTAAACTGTGATTGCAGTACAGGCTGCAATACAGCCGCACACTTTGGTCACGAATACGTGATGTGGCTGTAAAGCGAAGCCTGATTAATTCAGTCTCGGCGCCCCAAACCATTCAATGTTGCTTGCGTCATGCACCGTACAATTTGTACCGATGTCACACGTGACTACATTATGGCATTAGAGACGCATTGTGTTTTAACCAAAACTATTTCACCGCCGGCTCTTGCCAACACGTGAATAATGTTGCTGTGCACGGTCAGGGGGAGTGGTGGTCGCGCAGTGAGCAGCGGCTGCTGCCTCACGGCAAGAAGGACCCGGGTTCGATTCCTCACTCGGGTGCCTTTGTGTGTGGAGTTTGCGTGTTCTCCCCCATGCCCGCGTGGGTATTTGGCGGTACTCCGTTTCCCCCCCACAGTCTAAAGACACGCTACTGCCCAGATTAATTGGCCTGCTAAGTAAATTGTCCGTAGTACCATGCGAAGTACTGGCGTCATATCATAGGTATAGCCCTGCCTTGCACCCTGTGTCTGCAGGGATAGGCTTCGGTCCCCGCGGGTCCTATACAGGATTTAGCAGCCACAACTACTGACTGACTGACTGGTCAGGATCAGTCAACAGTGACAGAAAGCACATGAGCTGAAGCGATGGATCCCAGGAGTACTCACTCTATCGCCCACTATGAATGGTGTGTGTACACGAAATATGGGGAGCAGTGGCTCAGAGGTTGGCACGCCGGGCTGCAAACCCGAGTTCGAATCCCACTCACGGCCAACACCGGTGACGATTTTATGAACCGGTGCTGGGAGCCTCCCCTCCATCGGCTCATCCTCTTGGACCTGAGCGCTGCCTTTGATACCGTTGACCATCTGATCCTACTTGAGCGACTTTGAGGGTATAGGGGTCTCTGGCTGTGCCCTGCATTGGCTGAGCTCCTACCTGTCCGACCAGAAGCAGTTTGTCAGCCTCGGAGGACAAAACTCAGGATCCATCCTGTTTTGTTTGGAGTTCCTCGGGGTTCAGTTCTTGGCTCACTCCTCTTCAGCATCAACATACAACCTCTTGGCCATATCCTGCACAGCTTCAATCTCAGCTACCATTGCCATGCCGATGACATCCAAATCTATATCCACGCAAAGTCATCCATCAATGCGTCTGGTCTTTGCATGTCCTCCTTCCTCTCAGCTGTGAAGGTCTGACTCAAATCAAATTTTCTAAAACTAAATGGAGACAAGACAGAAGTTTTGCTTGTCAGAACCCCGCACCAATTGTCCAAAGCTGAACCTATCCAATTAATGCTTGACGACCAGACAATTGAAGTTGCTAAGGCAGTCCGGAGTCTAGGTGTGACTCTTGATTCCTCACTCACCTTCGAGGCACACATCAACAAGGTGACGAAGGTAGACTATTTTCATCTTAGAAATATAGCCAGACTGCGCAACATCCTGTCACCTGCTGACGCTGAGAAGATAATACACATCTTCGTCTCCTCACGAATCGATTACTGCAATGCACTGCTCCCTGGCACCCCTGCCTACCTGATCAATCGTCTCCAACGTGTGCAGAATGAACTGATAGTCCTCACTTGCACACCCATCCACGATCACATATCCCTAGTACTGATGTCTCTCCACTGGTTACTGGTTAAATACAGGAGCAAATTTAAGATCCTCCTTCTCACCTGAAAGGCTCTTACTGGCGCAGCTTCGACATACATCCGTGACCTACTTCATGCACCCTCCTCAGCATGACAACTTCGATCCTCCAATACAGGCTTGCTGCATGTGCCCAGGTCGCACCTCCATTCGATGGGTAACAGTCTTCTCGCTCTGCGCTGCTCCAAGACTCTGGAATGCCCTTCCGCTGGAGATTTGCTCAGCCGAGTCCTTGGCCATCTTCAAAACTCGTCTCAAGATTCACTTGTTCCGTAAAGCTTTCAAGTCCTCCGGCTAGGACTATTGATGCGACTCAGTGTTACTGTGCTGGGATGTTGGCTCTCTTCCGATCTGCGCCCGCTCGGGAACATTTGTTCCTTCCTTGTTTGTTGAAGAATGATTTATTTTAATTATTGTCTTCTGACTTTGTGTCCTTTAATTTATCGCTACTGTTTGACTTTCAAATGAACCGTTGATATTATTGACGTGCCGTTCTCTCCACAGCTCGGATTTGTACAAAGGAAAAAAAGCCCAAAAAAACGTTGCTGATTTTCCATTCATTGTCGTTGTTGACGTGCAGTTCTCTCCGCAGCCCCGTGCAGCGCTTTGTGACCCTCGGGTGAAAGGCGCTCTATAAATGCTATAATAATTATTATTATTAAACGAGTACCTCGTGCGGTGTGTAAACGTTGGCACTAGAGAAACAAAGGCGGCCGGGTGTAGTGCCGGTCACCCACCTCCCTATAAGTGCTTGCTGATGGCACTTGACCCGACAGTCCATTGAGGCTATACGGGGGAACTTTATTCTAGTACACGGAAGATGAACGATGCGTCAGACTGTTAAAGAGAAAGACACCTTGCCCGGGGCGTTCCAACTGCAGTGCTGCGAGTTATTATTTCATATGGCAACCTCCACCCTGCACATCGTGGGAATATTATTTTATGGAGCGCGGCATAGCCGGTAACGAGCGCTGTTGTCTCACAACAAGAATGATCCGAGTTCGATGCCCGGCTCGCGTGCCTTGCTGTGTGGAGTTTGCACGTTTGCGTGTGCGGGTTACTGGCGCCTCTTCTCACCGTCCAAATACATCGCCGCCTATTTCACACGAAGGCTTTTTGTGAGTCAATATTATCAATGATTATGCTAACAATGTGAAAGACCCCTCCATAACATTTGTTCATGGTGCCTCTAACGCAGCGGTGTGCTGAGGCTGTAAAGATTTGGCACGTTCTGAACACCGTGACAACCCTTACTGATTGGCTGTCACGCGGATGTGCGTATGCGACACTTGAATTTTTACGTGACCAAACCAGAAATTGCTGCAATAATAAAACTTGATCTATCTATGTATAATGGGCATTGCTGTGTCTTTTAATTGGCCTTCTGAACAAATTGCGCCCAGTGCCTAAGTTAGACTGGCGTCCTATCCGGGGTTTAGTCCTACCTTGCACCCGGTACCTACAGAGATAGGCTCTCCTCCGCCCCTCCACTACCCTGTGCAAAATTAAGGCGGCATTGATTTTGAAAATCGTGATTATTTTATAGTGCAATTGGCGTTTGTCAGTAACAATTGGTCATTGTCGAGCACGTCAACCTTGAAACGGCTTTAAATAAACTACGGTAGCATTACATCACTGCCCAATCACTCTGAGAGTTGCAGCTTCTGACTTTCAAAAACCCGGGAGAGGTGGCAACCGCGGCCACTCGACAGCGGTTATATAACACGCACGAATCGCTGAACCAAATGTCTTTTGAAACGGGACGTGGCTAATGGTCTTTGTGGACGTGTCCGCGTGGTCTTGGTGACCGCTTGATGCGTTGTAGGGCTGCGTGCAAAGAGAAGGCATCATCACCATTCCTTGTGTGTCTGAGACTCAGCGCTTCGTCCGGAGATTAAAACCCTGGCATGGCTTCTCCCAACGGATGGGTTGAGTTGGAACGCCGGGATGTCATTTATTATAAAGATGCGCGTCCTTAAAGCGGTCAGTGCGTATTAATATAATAATAATAATGACATGCATTGAAGCATCCATGCGGGAAAACGTGAGCAGCTGTGAAAAGAAATAATTAAATAATACCCAGCTTCGCGGTGGTGCATTAAAACAAATCTACAATACGAACAATGATGGTCATTACCACTGCCATATATATACACATTTATAATAATAATAATAATTGCATTTATAGAGCGTTTTTCAGCCGAGGGTCACATAGCGCTACACAGAGCTGCGGAGAGAAGGGCACGTTAAGACCAACGACATGAGACAATGTTTCTAAATATAAGGCGAATATTCCTTGTCCGTGATAGTTTATACAGTTTTCTCATTTGAACCTGTTATATAAAATCCATGACGTGGTGCGATGAGTTTTCATTTTTTTAAACAACAATA
>JAZEWT010000024.1:341661-356885 GCA_036362905.1 Mordacia mordax | reverse complement strand
GAGCCTATCCTGGCCGACAGAGGGCGCAAGGCGGGGGAATACCCAGAAATTTGTAACGAATAATTCAAAAGCGCTCGAAACCCCAGAGAGACGGAAACCAACCAAATGTTAAACCGACGCCAACCTTTGCCAGACACTGCGTCCTTTTTATATGACGATGTTATCAGACGATTAGTGAGTGCTTATTTCAGCGGTGGGAGGAAACGAGAGTACACAGTGAAAACCCACGCCCACATGGACCATACGCACAAACTACGCATGAAAAGAACACCCCAGCCAGGAATCGAACCCAACACCTGTGTGTGAGAGTGTGAGGCAAGAGTATTGTTACGGCACCAATCGTGCGGGAGACTGTTTCCAAAGCCTCTCTTGTTGTTGCGGGTGAAGTTCACTGAAGATTGCTGGGTTCAACGAAAGTGCGCACGAAAATTGTTGCCAGCATTGCAATCACAAGCAGTCAACAGTGGATTATATAGCGCCTGTGACCGAATCACGCGCAATGCTGATCTCATCCGCTCTCAGAACTGAGCAGCTCGAGCCTGGATCATCGTGTTTGGATTGGTCGTCGCCGCGCACACGTGTCAAACTACACACACGTGTCAAATGCCATCGCCAATTACGGAAGAAGTGCATTCTGGTCCTCTTGTCTGTGGATCACAGGTTTGTGTTCTTTACACATATTTGCGTGTTGCATCAAACGTGTGGATTTCTGGGGCGTGCATTGTTATTCTATTGCGATGCTTGGCTTTTTTGAGTGTACAGATTTTAGTTTTGCTAGCGCTAGGCCAGCTGAGAATTTCTGGTAAGAGCGATTAAAGAGCAATTCTCATACATCGAGCCGTGAAAAACATACATCAACAAAGCCCAACGAGAGCGCCTCGTAGCGTGGAAGCGAGTAGTCCCGCAAAGTATACTTTTCAGAGGCAGACTTTTCAGCAGTAGGCATTTGTGACTATACTGTGCTGATGAGTACATATAAGGGCCATAAGAATCCACAGTTGTATATTGACTCCATCACTGCTGCAGTCAATTAAATTTGCTAAACATCTGATTTTAATATTGGCCCAAGCCAAGAGAGCTAATATGCCACTTCTTCTGGGAATGCAAATGGCTTTAGCATATGCTTAGAGCTGTGTTGCTTTTTTCCACATTTGGCACATTTTGAGCGAAGTATGGTTTAGTGCTTTGTGACCCTCGGGTGAAAAGTGCTCTATAAATACAATTATTATTATTAAAGAACGACACTCGCATAGTATTATTGTAATGAAGGATAGCATGCACATCGTCCATTACAAATTGTATTATGCACAGACGTATAATAATTATATTTGCACTTCTAGAGCGCTTTTTCACCCGAGGGTCACAAAGCGCTGCACAGAGCTGTGGAGATACCGGCGTGTCGACAACAACATCAGAGTAGATCAATCAGATGAAAGCAATGGCTATAAATCAATGGACATAAAATAACAGATAAAATAATTGTGAAACAAATAAAGGAAGGAATAAGTGTTCCTGAGCAGGGGGAGATCAACAGCGAGTCATCACCCAAGCACAACAACAGTGAACAGCATCACCAGTTCGAGCCAGCGCACTGGTGATGCTGCTCACTGTTGTTGCTTTACGGAACAAGTGAATATTATCCATTCATAATAATGTTTTTTTTTAATGTACGTTAAACATGCAATGTGCAATGGCACGTTACCGTCACCCCGTGTCCTTGCTCCACAGTGGCATAATTGTGTTTTTTAATGCCATTTAAAGTGGATTTCTCGCGAGCGTAATTCATTCAGCTGGTCAACATTACGAATGTTGAAAAGGATGCGATGCATCAAGTTTGACATGCACAACTTCTTTACTTCCATTACATCACCTATTGAAAGCACTTGTCGTTTCATTATTATTATCCGAATCAAATCAAAGTACCGTTAAGTTCATTCAGGCCTAAAAATATATACGCATTGCCTCGTATAAATTATCACAGGATTTGTCTGAAACACCAGGAAAACACTCTTCCAGGACTGTTCAAAGCACAATGTTTGACAATAACAATAATAACACGACGAAGCTTTGTTCAGGCAAACTTCACAGACACTCAAAAATACTATTTATTATTTTTTTTAAACCAACCCGCTTGAGACACCTGCCCAGTTTTTTGTTTGAAATTCTGTGCTGGTCGGTGGGTATGCGAGGGTCTGGACCAAAGAGCCCCGGATTAAAGGGTGGCACAGTTGTGTGGCGAGCAATGCTGCTGCCTCACAGCAAGAATACCCGAGTTCAATTCCAGCTCTGGTGCCTTTCTGTGTGGAGTTTGCGTGCTCTCCCCGCATCTGCGTGGGTTTTGTGTGGGTGCTCTGGTTTCCTCCCACAGTACAAAGACACGCTACTGTCGAGGTTATTTATTCTCACAAATTTGCTTCCGGTGCCTTGAGTTGTTGTAACTTGCTTACCAATCCCCGCTGGACAACTGTTAAAACTAGCTACGTAACTCAACGCTTCCTTCCAGCTTAAATGCAAACTGACTGGCTGACACTTATCTAGAGGAATAGCGCACAAATCTGCCAAGGCCACTGCATTGATTCAGTATCTCACGCACTCAATCACCCCATCTCTCCGTGATCCAGAACCGAGTATAAATCTTATGACGCTACGCTCATGGAAGGCTCCAGACTTATGATGGAGTGGCAGCCAAAGCAGGGAACTTGCCCAAGAGGATATCTAGCAGTGGATGGATCATGGCTGTGTGATGATGATGATGACAAATACACTGTTCCTCCATAGATATACACAGTTCGTAACCAAGAATGTCAAAGCCATTAAAGTCATTCGACTCTTAGGCGCGTTTGCTGCCCTTGAAAATTTCTGTTTAGATCATTTGTTTGAACGATTTCATTGTCTTGAGCAAAATATCTTTGGCGGTGGATCTCTGTGCGTCTGCTTTGCGGTCCAAAAACGTCTCTGTTAAAAATAATCAGGCGACCCCTCTCACTACCAAGCGGTTTTAATTTCCAGATGTCCTTTTATTTTTGCCATGTCTCCCCTCCGTGGCATACCTCCCTTGTGGCCGCGTGGCCTGAATCTTCTCCACGTGCCCTGGAATGTGCCCTCAATAATAATAATAATTGCACTAAGAGAGCGCTTGTCACCAGAGGGTCACAAAGCGCTGCACAGAGCTCTGTATAAACAAACATTTCTGATGCCCGTCCATTCATCCGGTCAGGTGACGCTGTTATAAACACTCATGCCAAAAGAGTGTCTGAGATTTAGTATTTGCACAAATTTAAAAGTTTTACTCGATTTCCTTCTACTTTCATACACAAACTGTTCATTACGTTATTGTTGCTAACATGCCGTTCTCTCCACAGCTCTGTGTAGCGCTTTGTGATCCTCGGGTGAAAACCGCTCTAGAAGTGCAATTATTATTACAAATGGTTTAACACGAGTTGATTTTGCACTGTTTTAGTCATATTTTTGAGATGTGACCATGACAAATCAGACTACCAGAAGAGAGGAGGGGAGGCGCGGGGAGACGAAGGGGAGAGTCACGGGGAGACGAGGAGAGGCACGGGGAGACGAGGGGGGTGAAGCGCGGAGATGATGGGAGACCGGGAGAGGAGGGTCGACACAGATAACGGGGTCTGAGCATCAGGCCCAAACCGCCTAGCGTAAAAATACAACCAGTACGCCTGTGAAGTTATAAATATGGGGTGTTTAAATGTTAATCACTAAACTTTAGATTAAGGCCACCTTGTTCAAAGCAAACATTTAGTGCTGCATCACCGAGTTGTCTAGACAAAGATTACAGGCTTGTTGAGCATGTAGAGTGTTCGCGCAGACAGGTGAATGATAATAATACGTGACTATTAACTCAATGTAATCAACTACAATGGATACAACTTTGACCTGGTGACAAAGGGACACAATCCACGGATTTGTTTTTTTTAATCTGAAGCTTTATTTAATGACTTTCTCATTTTATCTGCCTTTTCATCTGTAAACATTTTTTTTATTTTCCGCGCAGCGCTCTGTGAACCTTGGGTGAAAAGCGCTCTATAAATGCAATTATTGTTATTATTTTCTTTTCAACAACGTGCAGCGCGTTGCAGCAGTTGATTAAAAAAGCGCTTAGAAATGTAAATTATCATTGCGCGCAGTACTAAGGATGTATGCGCGCAGCTGTATTGCTACTGCACCACCCAGCCACCCGGCACTGCATTATGTTTCTTCTGCTTACAAAACGTTCACAGCATCTCGTTTCATATGGCATAAACATACCAATGTGTACGTAATGCAAAGTTACTTGAAAAAACATTGCGAGGATGATGAATCGATGATGACGTGGATAGCTATGTCTTCACACGCGCCACGTCACGGCTGTCAAACAACCAAACACAATTGTACATTTGCCCGACAGTGATAGATATTGAATATTAGAGTGTGTCATGTGTGTGTGTTTAATTGGGGATTTTTGGCTGTTGCCATTGATGAATTTGTAGACGTGACAATGCTAATGAAGACTTTGACTAAGTTATAGTTTTGTGCATATGCAAGCTATAACTCAAATTTGTTTCACTGGTAATTGTTTCATACTATAGTGAAGTCACTCACTGAGTTTATTAATACGTCTACATTCAAGGATTTACTTTGAACAATTAATGATGTAGGTTTTCACGGCTCGTTGCACGATGATTGCTCCGAAAAGCTGCTCTCTCGGGACAGCCGCGTCGATCGCTCCCTCTCTCTCCATCGCGACGTTTCGTCTCGCACGTTTCGATGCAACCTCAGGCGATGGAGAGAGAGGGAGCGATCGACGCGGTTCTCCCGAGAGAGCAGCTTTACGAAGCAATCATCACGTATCGAGCCGTGAAAATCCACAACATTTCAACTCAACGTCAATCTAACAAATGATGCCATAAGACTTTACCATCAATTTAACATATTAATTGGCGCATCTTTGAGTGCATAGAATCAATAGTACGTTGCATTTCAAATGCAGTGATATCCGCTCGTAATATGTATAAGCTTGACACAACTGTACATTGCAGTCTCGCTGGTGCGTGAGGTATATAATTGTTGTTGTCATCGTTGGTAGGAAACGCTGTGCTAGCTATGCAAGATCAATATCACCCTGGCACAGTCTCAGTTTCCCAATTCATGGTCGAGGAAATAATTATGAACAAGAATGCCGAACGTAGATACGGGACGTGGCAACCAACCCCCGGTGCTTAGGCAAGCAGTCTTTATTAAATAAGCTCGTGGCATTAGATGGAGGGGTTGTGCTCCCTGACGCGTATCAGCATTCACTGCCTCCCCATACCGGACTCGTCAGGAGGGTTTGACCGTTCTTTATCACAATGTTCAGTGAGGCCTTCGTGAGGGGTGGTCGAACCGGTTCTAATGACTCGCAACTGATGCGAGCCATGGTTCGGGAGTGAACTCAGCAGTGCGCTGCTGATTGTGCCATTGCTCCTACTTCCCCGTGCCTTGTCTGAAAAAAAAACCCACTCTCAAGAGCTGCGTTATCCGTGTCGAGTGTTCCTTCTCTGTCCTTCGCGACTTTTCACCTCCCACGTTAGAGGAGTTATCGAGCTTGTGAATTCAGAAGAAGTGGTTAAGAGCGATTATAACTCCATCAAAAAACGTTGCTCTATTGCATGTAAATTAGTCTCTGCAACACACTGCATGGGCGCATATCGATTGAGGTACGGGCGGATATGTAAAATGGTCAGCTATATGAACATCTTTGTAAAATTACAGTTATTATATGTACCACTATGCACAAAGGCTGCACTCAATATGGGCGGTTATTTAATCAGCGCAGCTATGCATCGGTCGGATATGCAACACTGTAATTGCTGTACAATTACAAACGTATCAAATAGGTATCCTGCTCTTGGCATTGTGCTGCACAATTACGTGCACAGATGCTCTGCACATAATTACCCCAAGGCAAGGCTTTCACGATGATGAGTGATGGCGACGGCTATCAGATGTTGACACGTGTGTCAGTCTCAACCGGAACCACCGCGGCAGCATTGGGCGCGCCACGAAACCAACTGCTTTAGCCCAAGGAAGTTGCTGTTGACTGTGGAGCGACGCCAAGCGCCCACGATGTTCACCTGGGCACAGAGGTTGCGGCTAAGCGAAGGACATTCGTAGGCGAGAAAAGAGAGAGAGAGAGCAGAAGAATCCACTTGGCGGTGCTGCCGTGGATGGATGATGTCCACCCACCCCCGCCCGTCAGCTCGGCCGATGATGATGTGGCCCCGATTTACCTTTGCCCAACATCTCTCCTTTTGTGTGCAGGGGGAGGAGCGGTGGCGCAGCGGTTAGCGCGTTGGGCTACAAAACCGGCCACCCGCGTTTGAATGCCGCTCACGGCCACCAACACCAGTGATGATTTTCTAAACCTGTTCTGGGCCTCCCCTAGGTCGACTCAGCCTCAAACGAGTTACCTAGTGCAGTGTGTAAACTCTGCCACTAGGGAGACACGCGATTGAGTGTGGTGGCACTGGTCACCTACCTCGTGTGCTGTGTCGGCCTTCAGAGGTGCTCTCTCACGGCACTCGACCCTACAGTCTCTTAAGGCTTCACGGGAGATCTCTGACTTTGTCTTTTGTAAGCACGTGCGTTCCAAGGTCATTGCCACTTAAAAAGAGAGCCTCACCGTTTCGCTTTCATTTGTCGCAGTTGTCAATCTTGGACAAAGCACGGACTGATGGAAATCTCACAGAGGTGACCATTGTACCATTGCAGAGTATTGAGTCATTTACAATTCTGCAGGTATCGTGGGCTATTTACGGCGATATGCAGTCGGCGGGGTGTGTGTTGACCTTGTTGACCTCCCTAATGCTGCTGACTTTACCCAATATGATAATTAAGAGTTAATAGAGAAACGATCACGGAGCCACTTGTTTTGAAACATTCAACGGTATGCGAGTGCATTTTGCTACATCTCGATTGAAGAACACAGCTACTCCCTTCTTGTCCTTGGTGGTTCTCGAAATAGTTTCTGAACCCCGACAGTGGCGGGCCGGCTTCTCCGTGTTGCTCAGTTTCCTCTGCTAAAGCCTCCAGCGCTCCTCAATCCAGGTTATTTGCGCCGAGTAATTGGAAACCAGCCACAAAAGCTGGAGAAGGCTGTGCAAAAGTATTACCCGGTACAATATTGCAATAGGGCGGCAAGTTGGCCCAGTGGGCAGCGCTATCGCCTCACAGCAAGATGGTCCCGGGTTCGAATCTCGGCTTGGGTGCCTTTCTGTGTGGAGTTTGCATGTTCTCTCCCCGTGTCCGCGTGGGTTTTCGCCGGGCACTCCGTTTTCCTCCCACAGTCCAAAAAACATGCTGCTACATAGGTTGGGAGGAAACCGGAGTGCCCGGCGAAAACCCACGCGGGCACGGGGAGAGAACTCGCAAACTCCACACAGATAGGGACCCAAGCGGAGATTCGAACCCGGGACCTTCTTGCTGTGAGGCAACAGTGCTGCCCACTGGGCCACCGTGCTGCCCCCATTGTAGGAATACAAATGTATATATCACATGTGATTACATACATAAATAAACAGGCGGCCCAATTAATGAATAATTATGCAGTTCAAGTTCCCTCAGGAATAAAAACCACTTTTGACTCCATGGCCTAATTTTTTTTTTTGGGGGGGGGGAAGTTAGACATTATTTATTTTGGTGTAATCAGAGTTGAACGATTATGACATTATAACAGGATATGCCATGTCGTGGTATGTATTATGTGTTTGTACAAAACTTGGCTGTATGTGTTTTTCTTCAAGGAATAAGAATGTTATAATGTGTACGGGCGCCTGCTGGAGGCGATTTCTGGTGACCTCAGCACGACTTGTCCAGAGTAATTTGGCAGCTTGTGGGTAAAATACTTCGAGACAAATGATTTGTTGGTTAGCTGCATGAAACAAAACATACTTATTTGTTTTACATGGGTAGCACTTTGCTCAGGTTTATTTGCTTGTTTGCTGTCCAGTGAATTCATGTAACGCTGAGCAAACTGTTAAACCCTCTGGGTGCAGTTGATGATGTCACGGTACCTTAAGCCTTTGTTGCGTTAAGTTGGTGACACAGCCCGTTTAACCGCAGGCTAATTTGTGCAGGCAACTTTAACTGGCTCAAGTCAAAATGTGCCTTAAAAACATGGGTTTGTCTCTTTGACAGTGGTAATTCCGGTTGTGCCACGAATATAATTTCAAGATCATATATATCCATGAAGCTAAAGCTTAATTTCTACGGCAGCTTCATTGACCTTGAGTCGCAATGTACTTTATAAAACGTGGGTATGTCTCTGTATTAATGTTAATTGTTATTGTGCCACTGACGTCATATCAAACTAATTACTTACGGGTTCTACCGCGTACAGTTTGACACAGTGTCTTGACAGTTTTCAGGGTTTTGAAAATTAATGAATGAACATGGAGCGAAACGTCTCACATCATGCCTAACCATACGCGGAGAAACCCACACAACACAAAAGAGATGCAAAGCACAACTGCCAAACCCAGCGAGTGGTTTGGACCAGGTATGCATTTGGAGCCCTTGCTGGGCAGTGCAGAGGCTGCGCTTTAGAGATCAGCTGTGTGGGGGAAGATTTGTGATGACCCTTTGAGATCCCTTCAGGTGATATTTATTTCCCCACATAAAGGGAAGGAGGGCATATATTCTGATAAAGAAATATTTGTAATGTGGCATTTTTTCTTAATTCTCAAAGCCATAACTTGGGCAGAACGAAGTGAAAACCAGCAACATGCTGCAATTCAGAAATCGGAATAATGGAATTAATCGCAGGATCAGTGCCCTGACCCCTCTACCATCCCACAATCGAGACTTAAAGTGTTCTGTCTGGACAAAATGTCCAGGACATTTGCACAATTGAAGATCGTACGCCTTGGGAAACGACTAGATATTTGGGACAGCCAAATCAATGGTATTGACTCGCTGAACATCATTCCATGCTGGCTGCTCATTCAAATCAGCCAAAGGTGAACCCACAGAGTGTCAGCATCGGCATTGGGAAGACAAAGGTTGCCTGGAGGGCATCCGCCGCACCACCGTCGCTCATACAGCGCTGACCTGAATAACTGCTCACCAGCAACACTTGCCCCAAGCTGTCTATTTAGGTTTATAAATGGGGGCCATGTATGCATGCGTTTGCTGAATGCATTGTAGAGCACATGAGTAAATCAAACAAAGCAATGCTATGCGTATATATTTCTCTGTACAACAGGTGGGGCATTCTTTTTTAATGTATAGAAAAAACATTGCGTGTGTATGTATATGTACGTGTACATAAGTGTGGTGGAGCGGTGGCCTCGCGGTTACAAACCCGGCGACCCCAGGTCGCATCCCGCTCACGGCCAACACCAGTGACGATTTTCTAGACTGGTCCTGGGCCTCCCCTAGGTCGACTCAACCTCAAATGAGTACCTCGTGCAATGTGAAAATATTGTAACTAGGGAGACAAAGGCGGCCGGGCGTGGTATTGGTCACCCACCCCGTCGGTGTGCCATGTCGACGTTCATATGTGCTCCCTAATTGCACTTGACCCTACAGTATGTTAAGGTTATATGGGGGATCTTTGTCTTTGTACGTAAGTGTGCCTGTCAGTTTTGCGGAGCAATGGTGCCGCTAGTTAGCGCCAAACCAGGCATGTACATCATAATGACATCACCACCGGTGATCTAAATATAGTAAAGGTGCAGCGCTGCAATTCCTTGCTCGTTCCACTGCTGGCAGAAGGGCCCTCCACTCGAGGGGCTACGACAGTGTGCCATGAGCCCCACCTTGTAGTCCGTGGAGACCAGAGCCAAGTGGGCAAAAGCTTCAGAGTCTCTGCTCCAGAGAAGATATTCACCACAGTTCATGCTGAAGAGATTCCTCAGAAGAGGGGTGATTACATACACTTCACCTCGCCACACGCGATCTGCCAACCTTGGCGCTCATTCACAGCTTCATTACCTCCCTTGCTCTATGTTTATTCCTATAAATACACACGTCACATGTATATAACCATATATACTTGTGCCCTGGGATTGTGCAAACTGTAGTAGTGATGTAGGCTTTCACAGCTCGATGTATGAGGATTTCTCTCGGTATAGCCGTGTCGAGTGATCCCCCCCCTCTCCTTCGCGACGTTTCACAATAATAAATCAACAATAATAACATGTTTGTTTTAAGTGTGTGAAGTAAGCTCCTTAAAGCCGCTCGTTCACCTTTCAGGGCCACGTACACCTTATGAGACCAACAGAAACGATGGAATAATGATTCGCACTAGCCACCACATTAGGCTTTTATTAAAACGCATTAGCTGTGATGACAATCAAGTCGATGCATACATATTGCACTTTATTTGCAGAGCAAGGATGCTTCTCATCATTTTACTTACGACTGGCTTTCAGCCAAGCTGAGTGAGCAAGTCTGGGCATCGCACAGATACATTTTGACAGGTCTTATAACCGTGCACTAAGAGAAAATAAAACGTACACTGTGCTAAACACCTGGTTTCCACAAGTGAAGTTATTGTGTCTTCTCCCCTGCAGCTTCAGCTCACTGTAAGTTGTAACGTACACGGAAGTGTGCATACAATTCAGTTTGGAAACACGATTCCAAAGAACATCCTTGATGTCCGTGCAAAGTGCTGATCTCGTCGAACGTGAGGGAGCTGCTTACTCTTTATTTATTTTTACTGCGGCTTTCTCGTAAACTATATTACGGTGGTGAACTTTACGTTCAGCATAAGACTGCTATAGTAACACGCTGTTTGTCATTAACCAGCATGACTTTATACCCCATGGAAAAAGTTAGCCGCTGCTTACAGCAGTGTATTTGGAGCACGGCTGTAACGTGACTACAGATAAGGGACTGATATGGAATAGTTTCAATGTTGATCTATTTATATACGATAAAAATATCCTCTTCGCTTCTAATTCTGACCTTTTTATTTCTCCTTTTATACATCTGACCTACATTGTTGAAAAAAATACACCGCTCACTAAACAGCCTACCAACATACCATAAAGTCACCGAAGTAATATGATTCATGGTAACCCTCACTTGTTAAGCTTATTTTTAAGTGTACAAAAATCAGAGACGAGCGTATCAGTCAGCCAGTCAGTTTGTACTTAAACTTGAAGGAACCGCTGAGATAGGTAGCTCTTTTTAACAGTTCTCCAGCGGAAAGGGGTAAGCAAGTTGCAACATCTTAGGGCACCGAAAGCAATTTGGTCAGGCCAATTAACCTAGGCGGCATATCTTTGTACTGTGGGAGGAAATCTGAGTACTCGGCGAGCAGACATTGTGCACCTGGGGTATCTTAACAAAGTGGCTCGGGTGAGAAATCAGGAGACCGCCACGAGGAGCCATCTCAGACGAATGAAAAATCAAACGAAGTCGATTGGCATTCCTCGCACGTGTCGCACGAAATTAGAAACCAGCACGGGAAGGGAGGCAATGGACGTGGGAACGACAGGGCTGAGACCGAGACGCGGGCCTTGAACACGGCCATCGCTCCAAGTGGCGAAACCGGCATCGGATGGATTAGGAGAGCAGATGTGGCCCACGAGATCGAGTGCTGGAAGTGCGACACTGCGCGAAGGGCGGAGAAGAAGGAAAGCTCGACACAGCTATCCTGAAAGAACAGCCACGGAGAGCAATTCGTCGGATAAGATGCCTCGGCAATCCGTGGGAACAATGTCAGGAGGAATAAAAAAGTGTGTTTTTCGGACAATAATTTTTCTAAGTGTACCCATATAATCTATTTCACGGATTAGTTTGTATACCTGCTTCATTGTATGCATTTGAAATTTAAGTGGGGGAGGTTCAGAATATCCTATGAACAATGTAAGGAATGCAGGTCTCTTCTCATTGTCAGAACGGTTGACTCCTGTACAGGGTCGCGGTGAGCCAGAGCCTATCCCGGCAGACACAGGGCGCAAGGCAGGGATATACTCACGATGGGACGCCAGTCCATCACCGGGCACTGAGGGCAATTTAGTCTGCAAGCCAATTAACCTATGCAGCAGCATGATTTTTTGACTGTGGGAGGAAACCGGAGTGCCCGGCGATAACCCACGCGGACACGGGGAGAACATGCAAACTCCACACAGAAAGGCACCGGAGCCGAGATTCGAACCGGGGATATTCTTGTTGTGAGGCGACAGCGCTACTCACTGGGCCACCGTGCCGCAGGTAAATCATTTAATTATCAAGTAATTCACTGAACACGATAATCACAAATTTGGAGAATATAAATAACAGAATTATTAAAGAGCAAATACCCCTCTATCCCATATTTGTCTCTACAGATAAACCACATAGGTATGCTTCTGTTTCCTTCCCACACATCCCATGGGCCACACTCACGACGAAGCCACCACTCTGAGAGCCCCGAGTTGCTGACCAAACGCGTCGCACGCGGCCGTGCATTCCACGCTCGGTTTTGTGGCCGACCTAGAGGATTTCCTGCATAGTTTCCAGAGCTATGAGCGTTACCGTTTGTTTTATGACTTGCTCTATGGTTTTCTAGTAAGGAGTCCCTGGTTTTGCCGGCTTGTTTTATTACGGCGAGTGGAGCAATCATAACACAGGGGCCGCGTGAGGGGCGCTGTCGCCTCACAGCAAAAAGCAATCGGGTTTAATACCAGCTCGGTCGCCGTGTCTGCGTGTTTTCACCGAGAACTCCAATTTCTTCCCAGTCAACAGACGTGCTGCCTGGCTTAACTGACCTGTTTAATTGCCCCCGGTACCCTGTGATAGGCTGGCGTTCGATCCGGAGTATAGCCCTCCCTTGCTCTCTGTGTCTGCCGGGAAAAGCTGCGACCTTTCTACAAACGCAAGCTGCCTATGATAATGAATATAAAGTATTTCGCAATGGATGTTAAATAAAATCCCCATACGCCAATAGAAACAAGTCTGCCATTGTGTAGCGGAGGAATGGTTCACATTTATTAAAGTAAAAAAATACCACAAATGACTCAATAGTGATTGCACGTAGCGTAGTCCCCTCCCCCCTCTAGTACGAAACTGCTGCAGACTGCGCCAGTGAAACACAGCGCCCGTGTTATCAACAGAATGGCACGAATGTGCATTATACATTATCTCTCATCTCATTGCCAGAAACCGCTTAGTCTTGTACAGAGTCGTGGTGAGCCGGAGCCTATCACGGCAGACACAGGGCGCAAGGCAGGGATATACCCACGATGGGACGCCAGTCCATCACCGGATTATACATTGTGACGTTTAAAAAATACAGCCATCCTGCCATGGCGCTCGTTGATTTAAATGTGTCCCGTTGCAGGGGTTTCCACACAGTTATAGTACTGTGAAGTGGAACACTCGCAGCGTTTAGCACTGGGACTCAGCACCCGGTGACCTAAGTTTGAGTCCCCCCCCAGCTCTTGCTCCTTTCAGCAGTGAGTTCAGATCTGAACTGGGGTCGTCCTCCACCCTTCCCCCATATTATCCACCGACCTACACTGACGGCAGTAGTGAAGAATCATTTTTTAAAACCCCTATGGAATTTATCCAGCCCCGCATCAGTCAATTGCTCTAACAACAAATTTTGTGATGTATTATTATTATGACTGTTTAAACAAATATATGTTGAGACGTTGCCGGCAAGAATGGCACCAAGCCAGTGTGCCAAACAAACACTTCGTAGCGGACCCGACGCACGGACTAGCTGGCTACGAGCTCCCTCGACAGATGTGGAAGATCCTTAACAGGCGGCGAGCCGGCCAGGGCCGATGCGTGAGCCTCCTCCATCGCGACACGGGTGCCAAGGGACGAACGCGAAGCGCGATTGCAGTGAGCACCGTCGGGCCATGAACAAAGACACGCGCCTCGCAAGAAGATTCCACGGGATGAGCAACGTCACCACCGCCACGTGGCTCCACTCACTGGGCCTGCATTTGCTGGACACTCCGTACGACGAGAGAGAGAGAGAAAAGTCTTTGACAAGAATACTTTGAAGACTAAAATGGTTTTGTGAATTGTTTAATTTTTTACATGAAGGACTGGAAATATTGCAGAAGTGTAAATTTGAAACGCGCATTCTGTTCCAATTATGGAATCTCTGGAAGAATTGGTCTCTAACGTAAAGCGAAGGCTTTATCGTAACACGCTTTCACAATTACAGTACTCGTTATTTCTGCATTATCTCTGCTATATAGTCGTGTTCTATTTGGGGATGTTCTTGCAAAATCCCACATTTGGCAGTTGTTAAGGTGTGCATTTAAGCATAATGCTTCCCCTATATCTGTCATGGTCCAAAACATTGAGGTTTTTAATATTGAATTATTGGAATCACGAGCTTAATGCAATTGCACATTTATTTAATGCTATTACATCACAAAGGGAATGACGACTGTTCATATATCGTGCCCATTCCTCTGGCGGCGTTCATTGGAATTAATTGCAAAGTTGATGTTGAAATATGGCTTTGTGCAGAGTGCATTTTATTCATCTATTAATTTTCAAAACGCCGAAACTTTGGAGTTTATGAAATGACCACTGAGGGCGGTGGCGGCAGCACACGAATTAGACCAGACCGGACTCACTTTCCCCCAGACACAGACTCTAGTTCCTCCTATAGGATTCCCAGGTGCTCCCAGCCTCGAGTCCCACCAGCGAGTGCCTGGGCCCGGCCTCGAGGCCTGCGCCCAGCGGGGCGGGCCTGCTCGGGCCCGTCCGCTGGAGTTCCAGCGGAAGCCTACAGGGGAGGCCGCCTCGCCAGGTGCCCGAACCACATCAACCGGTCTCCTCCAGATCTATGGCGAGTGCATTTCTATTTAAACATTACCGAGAATCGCTGTCTTTCTTGGTGGCCGTGTTGAGTGTTCCGTCTCTCTCCTTGGTGAAGTTTTACCTCCCACGCTTGAGGTATCATCAAGAGTTCCAGTATACGGCAGTGTTCAGCTGAAACGTGATTTCGGGTTGTACCGCAGCTTGTTGGTAAAGCGATATTTCACTCCAGTTCCTTAGTGTAAACGTCTCGTTCAATAATTGAACTCGCATCATTGGCTCTTCGCAAGCAAAGATGGCAACCGCAGTTCCCGAAGAAGCTCCCCCATGGCGTGGGGAGGAACATCAGGCATCCTGCCGAGCACGCCGAGGTACAATCCAGCGGAGCCGCGTCGCCGATCCACGCAACACAACCACAACAGCCCACAGGCTGGTCCACATGTCTCGTGACCCCCCCCCCCCCCCCC
>JAZEWT010000024.1:323917-335947 GCA_036362905.1 Mordacia mordax | reverse complement strand
CCACCGTGCCGCCCACAGATACAGGTTCTTCTTGCAATCACTGGCTCGTGCCACTGCTGGCAGAAGGTCTTCCACGAGATGGAGCTCCAGAGAACCTCTCTCGAAAGAGCATTTTGACCTACTCGTCCAAACCAGCCAAAATATTCAGGCAGAGATGGGGGGGGCGCACACTTTACCCCACTACACACAACCCACTGATCAATTATCGGTGGTGGATTTATTGATGCCACCAGGTGAAGAGGGCCAGTGTCGAGTTCGAGAAGGTTGAACCGGCAGCCTGCACATTGCGAGTTCATTGAGTGAACGATTACACCACGGAAAGCTTATCAAATGAACAACATTGCATACGATTCTGTCGTCATCATTACAACAACATTTTACATCATTACATTTTAATTGCCCTTCATATTAATCTACAGGCATGCACGTAGCCGGGAGTAATATGTTGGCCAATTAGACATCCCACTCGAGCCATTTACATGCCCGGGCCTGACATCACCCACTTACTGACGTTAACCACAGGCAGGATTCAAAATCAGGTGGCCGCGTTCATAACGCAGTACTCTAACCACTGTCGGTCGGTCGCCTCGTTCATAACGCAGTACTCTAACCACTGTCGGTCGGTCGCCTCGTTCATAACGCAGTACTCTAACCACTGTCGGTCGGTACACCGCGATGTAACTTTTCATCATCAGGTCCACGTTTTTAAAAGCACTCCCATGCGCTCACGCCAGCCTCTCGACTCTGCCATCAACATCCATCCCACGGGGTGGATGTTGATGGGCAGCACAGCATCTGCTCTGCGGTTATGTCAGACCCACCGATATATTTCCATATGTTTAGCGAGCGCGTTGTGCGTGGCCACCTGTCTTTATTTAGTCTACAATAAGTTCCCGGTGATGAAGCGGTTCGGTCATAATCAACTCTGGTCGGGGTCTCTGCATTGGTCCTTGACTCACCATCACATTAATGAGCTGTGAGGACCATGGCTTTGCTCACGGATAGATAACAAAGACAAAATAGGCTTCTCAGGTTCATCTTAACGTTGCACAGAGTTTCTTTGAAGAACCCCGTATATTCAGTGAATCCGTAATCTTTATTCCCACTGCCTCTTATCGTGAGAGGAGTAACGTGCAACCCGTTTAACCAGAAAGAGCAGCTGTTTACAATTCTCATGCATCAAGCCTTAAAAAATAATACCTCAGTTTACCGTGACCTTGCTCAATTCATGAACTGCATTCGCTCTTTTTTGATTACAGCTTTAACCGTGATGTTTTGTTGCTGCCCGTTTATTATCATTGTAAAAAACATAATCTGAGAGCGGTGTTTGGTTCCTTCAACAGCATTCGCTTTGCAGCCAATAAAAAGGAGTTAAAAATGCCCACGTGAACATGAGACACCACCGTCTCCCATGGCTTGTTCAGATATCCACATAACGTTGGCAGCAACTCCGTGAGCGCTGTGGCCCACAGACTTTCCTTTTTCGGGCCTTTGTCCTACATTGCAGTTGTCTGCCAGTGCAGAAGTTTACTTGGCACAAGCCTTGGGCCCTCAAACACACAGCTCAGAGTTGCTCCTTGAGCATCTAAATTTGGACATCTTCTCACGGAATGATACCAATATGAATCACGTGATGGGAATTATTGAATGATTAAGTCGATGCATGTTCGTGGGGTTCATTGTCTTTATGGAAGGAATTATCTGATGGCTTGTGTTATGTGGGCCTATAAAATATTGGTTAGTGTCATTAGCCTCTACTTTCAATTCAGCATCTACTTTCAATTCAGCACTTTGGTCAAGTGTAGGCAGCATAACATACAGGTTCATCATCTCATCAGTGTGGATCTTTACATGCCATCCCCTCATGTGGAAGCTTCTCTGGGTACTCCAGTCTATTGTCACATACCAAACATATACCGACAAGGACTTGGCCAAAAATTACAATAAATGTTCCCCAATAAACTATCATGAATGATGGGATATGCTGACACTGCTTTCCTGGATAAGTAAATGACGTTATCACTGCAGTGTGTACGTTTCTCAAAAGTGTAGCTAAGTTTAGGCCACCGTATAACTTGAGCAATGTTCGGTGTTTATGTTTAACCAGGTCAGATCTCAAGAGACCAAGAGGAGTCTTCTTTGCAAGAATGACTTGCTGATCACGTGTAAGTAGGTTGTTTAGATCTTAACCAAAACTCAGCGCTAAAATAAGTTCGGTTTTTTTTTACCGTTTGGCAGTTTCTTTAGCAGAATTCTAGTCATTATAACCTCACACTTAACATTCGCCGTTTTTTCAAAGTAAAGCATAAAAAAAACAACAGCTATAAATATCCACCACGAGCGATTAGTCTGTACATGACTATGTATGCACACGATAATAAATTAAAGCTTTCTGGGGAAAAAAAAGAAGTAACATTTTTCATCGTTGGTGTTGTTGGCGTATTTCTCCTTATTTGGTCACAGCAAACTCATGAACAACAATATTATGGTCGCTCGAATGAACGGTGGTGGTCAGATGAACCGTGCATCTCAGATACGACATCTCTGTGTCCCGGAGCGTAAGAAGACTCCGTTGACCAACCGTGCAGTCAGCAACCGCTAATCGCGCGATAGCAGGTCACACTTGAATGCCCTCAGTAAAATTAGACACCGTGCCTTCGACGGCTTATGTGCTGTTTAAAGTGGCGGTGCGGATTGGGACTGGACTTAGTGGATGGAAGGGCGGGGGGGGGGTGTGCTTGGTGGTCGCACTGCGAGGCGACCGTGTTTGCCACTGGCGTGCGGGGCATTCTGACAATTCCCCAGCGTGGCTTGAGTTTCTGCGAGCTGCGTTTCTATGGCAGAGGCACACATTGTGAGGGTTAGCTGGTAAAACGAGCTGACACATTCTAGCAGTCGTTACTGAACTGCTATGCGTTGGTCCTTCTCGATTGACAATGAATAGAAATGTATCTGAGCACCCGCCGTGTTTTGCGTGACTTCAAACCCGACTCTGCTGAGAGCGAGATTCCCCCACGCAGTATTGCTTTTCACTTTTAAACGCTGAAAGGCAACGCTGCATCAAGGAGCAGCGTACTCCAACGGGTTAGCTAAGCCTCGCTGTTGCCAGCCTTCATTGTACATAGTTTTATCCCTTGGGACGTGTGTTCGAGTAACCCAGCATTCCTGCGTTTTCATTCTACCAATCGAGACGCACACAATCCCAAGAGGAACGAGGTTCGGTGAATATTCGCGGAACGCAGTGGGGGCTTCACACCCAAAAAGTGGTCAACGGGCGACCGAATCTCCTCGCACTTACAGTCACCGTCGAGTGCTGCTGTCAGCGGTTTCAGCAGAAGCTGCTCGCAGCCTATGTTAATCTGGAGTTGGCATTAGATTCGGTGCAATGGGAGACACTTTGAGGGGTCCGACAACGTTCTATAATTCTGAGAAATTGTCATACATCGAACCGTGAAAACCTGTATCAGCACGTTCAGCACTCTGGCAAAGATGATCAACTTGATGACTGGTCTTTATTTAGGAACTTGGAGAGCGCTGTGAAGTGTGCTGACTATACATCAGGGTTAATCACATCACACTCGCCTTTACGCTTTTCCATACGGTAGTTGCATCTATCAGGGCGGCACGGTGGCCCAGTGGGTAGCGCTGTCGCCTCACAGCAAAGGGCCAGGGTTCGAATCTCGGCTCGGGTGCCTTTCTGTGTAGAGGAGTTTATATGTTCTATCCCCGTGTCCTCGTAGGTTTTTGCCGGGTTCTCCACTTTCCTCCCACAGTCCCAAAAACATGCTGCTGCATAGGTTAATTTGCTTGCAGACTAAATTGCCCACAGTGCCCGCTGATGAACTGGCGTCCCATCGTGGGTATATTCCTGCCTTGCGCCATGTGTTTGTCGGGATAGGCTCTGGCTCACCGCGACCCTGTACAGCACTTAAGCGGTTTCTGACAATGAGATGAGACGAGACTTGCATCTCTCTGTCGTACGGGTGTGTGCGTTCAACGCTAAATTGTCATGTCTAAGTTGCTGATCCAATCAATCGCTGCTGCGGTCAGATGAGGTGCGATGGCTGATCGGTCGCTTGTGAATTGTGTTCGTGCCGCCGGGCAGTCTTCAGCGCCACCGACGCGATGCATCGTCCGAAATGAATGGCGGTCGCACAGCGGTGAGGTTCAGATCTTCCGTTTGTCGGGGAATATGGTTGCATCTACGTTCACCCATTCTAATGCGATTTAAGCTGGTTCACTTGCATGATCTAGGTGCTTGTCCGAGCAGATGATTACGGTCTACATTATTGGTGAATGTCACTGACCTTGACTTTAGTGATGATGCGAATCACTGGACTCCCTTGTGATGGCTCTTCAGCCCATAGAGATGCAGACACCTCGATGGTGGTGTCAAGATGGGCCTCTGTGGAGGAATCTTACCAAGGACAGTTTGAGGCAGTGACCCTCCAACGACAGCGAAGGGCAGAAGAGAGACGCTCAGAACAATGCATGGAGTGCCATACGGTAAACACAGCACGTTGGAAATATAGAGAACACTGGTAGTGCATCTGTCGATCATCTCAGGCAACCTATGACACGTGGGCCTGTCCCGTGACCTGCCAGCAAGCTTTCGACACTTCACGTGGGCTCAAAGTGCATGCGGCCTGTCACAAGCACTGTGGTAACGTCGCCGCCTCTTAGTAGCAAATTGTAGTGGTTGTTGTTGTTGTTGCAGGCTGTCCAGATTTGCGGTGAGGTTGTTGAGGGCCTGAACATGTTACCTTACTAACTTGTCAGCGTTATCCGAGTAACGGATATTGAAATCGACCGTTTCACCGGAGACCTTGGGATATAATAGATGGGAGCTCGTCCATGAAAGTCATTTTTGGTTCAGGTCACGTACAAAATTATAAAATAGTGTCGTTCAACCCTCCACCACCCGACACGGCCAATCAGTAAGGAGTTATCACGTGAACATAAAGCACGCCAATAGCGACCCCACAATATTTGGCGCGTTTTCTGTTCACGTGACAACCCCCTACTGATTGGCCGTGTCGGGTGATGGAGGGTTAAACGACACTATTTTATAATTTTCTACGTGACCTGACCCAAAAATGGATTTCATCGATAATATTGGTCACGAAAGCCTTCGAATGAAAGATGGGAGCTCGTGTTCAGAATTTCCCAAGAGGAACTCAAACAGTTGGCAATGTAGAGTAGCATCCGTTACGCACTGTGCTGGTGTATATCCTCACACATGACAAGTGTGGGTGTTGTTGTTTAACTGTGAATGGGTGCTGGAGCGATGGTGCAGTGGCAATCACACTGCGCTAATACTCGAACGGAACCTGAGTTTGAGTCTTGTCCATGGCTAATTGTGTGTGTGATGTGTAAACTATTCCCGGACAATCACCTCTAGGCCCCCAGAGACTAACATTTATGTGGGGAGGCCTTCATCCAACTGTGACTTGGCAGGAGCGTCTGTAAAGTGTTAGTCGTCTATTATGACGTGTAAGCAAATCGAAGCGATGCGTTTTACTTGCTGATTTCATCGGTCGCTCGTGGCGAGTGAGGTGCGGACACGAGACCGTGTATTGAGCCTCCAGTTCCCTATCGCGATGCACCGATCCAGAGAGAAGGATCGCGCGGATGTAAATCTTTGCATCGGGCATCGGACGGATTCTAACGGCCGCTTGCTCTCGTTGAAGGAAATAAAATAGAACGCAACGTGATGTCTTGGTCCTAAAGCAAAGCCGTCAGGTTTTTTTGTCATTACGACAATTCGTGTGGGTGTTCCTAGAGGCTCAGCGCGGTTCCTCTCGAGAACATGTCAGATATGATCGTTCGTTATTTAGCGCGCTCCTCCGAGCGTGCACAGATTTGGTCAGTCTGCTGGATTTATGACAGGCCTATTTCATTTTGGCTTCAAAGGCACGAGTTAATTGAAAACCATTGATTTTTTTATTACTCTGTAATAACATTATAAATTCAATTAAAGCGTATTATTATACAGCAGCGCATGCAGATTTACATAAGGAGCGCAATATGGCGACATTAAGAACACAGATGTTTCGTTGACATTGCACTTGTAAAATCTAAGCACTCTTTTGAAACGCTTTGGACAGATTCCTTCTTTATGAATTTGCCACGCGTTCAAAAACATCTCTTTTAGGGCCACTTCATGAGAGGGCACTCTTTTTTGTTTGTTGGTGATTTTCACTCAGCTCTATCTTGTATGGGGCCGAAGATGTTGGTTCCTCGGCTGTGATTGACGGTGAAAATGAGATGTTATCATCGAGGCTCATTAAAAAGAATGCGGTTGCCTATGGTGAAACCAATACAGAAACAAAACATCACTATGTGTACGAGTTTTATTGAGCTCATTGAATAAGACACCAGGATTGCCTGCTTTTATTCAGTTTGTAAAGCTTATAAAAGGTTTGAGTTACTTCTGATAATAATAATATTTTTACATTTATAACGCGCACATATTCATTCGCTGTCGAAGGTATTCATTCAACAGAGAACGACTCAGAGGTGCGAGCAAAGCACAGAGAGGCGGAGGAGGAGGCAGCCAGGCGGTTTGCCGGCACCACATTGCCACACACTGCTTCCTACATAGTAAGATGTCATCGGTCAATTAATTCATGAGTATTTTTTCTAGTAATAATAATAATTTGTCAAATGACTGTAGAAGTAAGGCTCTCCACACCATGCCAGTCATGGGGGTTCTTTGACCATACTTCACCAAGCCGGTTTGTGCGTGTTAATGAAGGTGGTGGGAGAGCAAGGCTGGTTCAGGATACCACCACTAGTGTGAGCAGTGGCTCACACTAGTGAGCCACTGCTCACACTCTGCTCCACGTAACTTTGTCTGGACTGTACAGCAGCCTCTTGATGTATGAAAATGATAATAGTTGCACTTCTGGAGCGCTTTTCATCCAAGGGTCACAAAGCGCTGCACAGAGCAGAGAACTGTATTTCAACAACATCTGAACGGCAAAACAACGTTTTTTTTCTGGAAGTGGCCGCTATCCCAGCGTGCGCCGGCTATTAAAAACGCCAAACGAATTTCATGAGTGTATTTGAAACAGTTTGAGAATTGCTCCCTCGAGCTGCTCTTTCAGGATAGTCGTGTCGAGCGTTCCTCCTCTCTCCTTCCCGACGTTTCGCCTTCCGCGTTGGAGGCTCGACACGTCTATCCCGAAAGAGCAGCTCTTGAGAGCAGTTCTCACGCGCGCGAATCACAGGACACATTTTTGGGGGGCGCAGACATGCCCGCGGTTGTCATCGGAACGTTCAGCTGAACTTTATTAAAAATCCGAAATCGATTTTATTAAGCCTAATTGTCCACTTATGGGGCGGCACGGTGGTCCAGTGGGTAGCGCTGTCGCCTTACAGCAAGGAGGTCCCGGGTTCGAATCTCGGCTCGGGTGCCTTTCTGTGTGGCATTTGCATGTTCTCCCCGTGTCCACGTGGGTTTTCGCCGGCTACTCGGGTTTCCTCCCACAGTCCAAAAAACATGCTGCTGTATCGGTTAATTGGCTTGCAAACTAAATTGCCCGGTGATGGACTGGCGTCCTATCGTGGGTATATCCCTGCCTTGCGTCGTGTGTCTGCCGGGATAGGCTGCGGCCCACCGCGACCCTGTACAGGATTAAGCGGTTTCTGACAATGAGATGAGCTATCACTTTTCAGCTGGGAAACCTGGAGCCGCCTTCTGCACAGCTCACGGGACGGTGGGGGGGGGAGTGCTGTGATCTCAGTGATACACGCAGAGCGCCGTGCTGTGCTACTCATGAAGCCATCACGTAAGAATAGCACCGATGGCCCAGATTCCACCGCGGCTGGAACACTGACACCTTGCAGGGGCACGCGCACGACCCCTCTCGGACCATTAGCGAGCGTTTACCGTCGCATCAGCGTTCTCAAGCCCGCTGGATGGGCCGGGCGAGCGGTTGGGGCAGGGAGGGGAGGTCACCCACGTCCCGTGGCACGCGTGGCGAGGGTGAAAATGCGCGACCTGCGTGCGCACGCTAAAGAACGAGGCGCTGAAGCCGCGAGCGTGCGGACGAGTTGCAGTGGAAGCTCCATGCGATGGACCTCCCCCGCCCCCCATTCAACGGACTTGGGCAGCAACGAACGCTGACCCGCAGACTGCATTGGGAAATAATGGAAATAATATCGTTTTCATTCAGTGTTGTTGCTGCTGCTATAAGATACCTCCCCTAGGTCTCAAATGAGTACCTAGTACAGTGTGGTGCTGGTCACCCACCTTCTCATGTACGTGTCTACCTTCTGCGGTGCTCGCTAACAGCAGCACTTGACCACGCCAGTCTGTTAAGTCTATACGGGGGATCTTTGTTATGGTTTTCGCCGGGTTCTCAGATTTCCTCCCACTGTCCAAAGACACGCTGCTGCCTAGGTTAATTGGTCCGCTGAGTAAATTTCCCCAAAAATTGTGCCGTGCGGTATGCTGGCGTCACATCCTGGGTATAGCTCCGCCTTGCGCCCTATATCACTCGCTTGCTATCCCCGGTGATGGCCAGTTTAGACTCGGGCCCACTGACTAATTAAAGCCAATTAGTGAGCTCTTTCGACGCATTAAGTCACGTTGAACACGTGCGTTGACTTCAAAGGATAAGCACAGACTTGTACCGCCGTTATGAGATCTGGCACTCACCGCCACGTCAATCCTCTTGCCTAATTAACATCACCACCCCCTAGCTTCTACGGGAATGACGGAGTCCGTGTTGCTTAGGGATTTTCATGAATTCCTTAATGTACTCCCTCGTGATTATTCACAAATTGTACCTTGCGAGTCTGCACATCTCAATCTGCACAGCGCGTACAATTGTTTGGTTTAGTGAAAAAAAGATGAATTCGATGTCACGGGAAACATATGTTAAAAATGCATCATTTGTAATTGCATTTCTGGCGAGTAATCATTTTTTAATATATAGTTGCTTTAAATGAGCCATGATTGATGATATATTTATGTTAAGGATAGCTTCTGTTCGCACTGCCGATGCACGCCATACTTGCTAATAATATTAATAAGCCCAGAGCTGGTATGCTGTATATATGTGTATACGACACCCACTGTCATATATCCCATGCAGATTGTATAACGCGTCTGTCTATATGGCGCGGCTTGCAATGAAATTCAAGCCTTGTAATTGAATCTCCTCAAGGTTACCTTACAGTGCGACCCACTCATCCAAACACATCACGTGTCGGCCCGTCTGTAATTAAAAGACAGCACCCCGTGAACCGCTGAGCTCAAACAGTTGTCTGCCACCACGTTCGTTTAGACACGCGAATTGTTTGACAGCAGCCATAAAATACAGCAAGCCCGAATACGGTCGTGAAATAAAGAGACACACGAACACACATAGAAACGCATACTTGCGAACATTTCATATTTTCTGGCCACTTCAGTTCTCCTCACCAGAGTCGCAGTGCCCCCCCCCTCCCCGCTAACCCCACACCTCTCTCTGCCCGTATATTTAGCTGCCTCAGCACCCAAACAAACGGAGCGGTCGCTATGGTGTGGGGATGAAGTTGTCTCGCACGTCCAACCATGCTCCGGCTCCCGCGTACACTGCGACCAATGGTCACACTGCGCCTGTTTCTGGGCGAAGCCTTCCTTCCCCCCTGTAACCCAGCGCTCAGAGTGAAGACAGGGACCAGGTCGCCCCAGCGCGTGTGCGTAGAAGCTGCTGACGACGGCTAATCCTTCCAAGAATTCTATTTTAAATGGCCCGTATCAGCTGACAATAAACATACGTGTTTGTGTGGTTTTTTTTTAAATCTGGAAGCGCTAGAGAGCACAGTGGCAAGCATTGTGGATGAGACGGGTTAATGTCACGTTTGTTTTATGCGGCCCTTCTTTGTGTTCAGTCGTGGTGTCACGTCTGTGTGTAAAGTTACACTCGGCTCATTTTGAATGGAGGCTCTCGAGTTTGTCATTTATGGCCGAGACCACATGAACTCGGTATTTTGTTCGTTCCAAATGCATAACACAGTGCATTAAATTAGTGTTCTTTTTAGCGATTAATTTTAGCTAACTTTCAATGTGCGATGCAGTCCAACTGCGTATATGCTATAACTCTGTGATGCAATTACGTGCAGCGCTATAATTTGGGAGAGTAATTCTTATTTAAATCTCCCTAAAATCCCAGAGGCGAAAAGCTTTTTTTTTTACCAAAGTTGATACCTCGGTAACAAAATGGGCAACGCGCAGCTTTGAATAATCACCCAAAACAAAAACATGCTGGGAGAAAAAGTAATTTAGAATAATGCTGTCTACGAAAAATAGTAATATGTACGACGTTATTGCAAACATTGTTTGCAAAACTATCATGTTGTACAGGACATTTTTCAGGGTGAATTGGTGGTGCAGTTATTATCATATTGCGATGTGAACCCGGCTCAGTTCGATTGCTGTCCACGGCCAATATCAGTGGTGAACTCAGTCTGAACTTATCATTCGGTCACACTGAGCATCATGGTGAAGGATGACGCAAAGCATCCAAAAGCCTTAGGTGGGGCGACCTTCATTCAGCTGTGGATTGACACATTGCTCAAAATGATTGTGCGGTTTTCAAGTTACTTGTTTGTGCAAAGGCTGCGAAGAGAACTGCAGTGTAACCTTGTTCCTGTCCCAGCCTACGTCATGAAACAGCTTCAGTGAGAAAGCACGGATGCGAGATATTTTTGGGTTGAGTAACAACCAACCTTGATTGCTTCAAGAAGTAGCTCTTTCGGGATAGCTGCGTCAATCGCGCCTCTTTTCTTTTGAAAGCAATCATCATGCATGGAGACGTGAAAACCTACATCAGTACAACAACCAACCTTGATGAGCCTAATGGTGTCTCATTTGGCGCACATTTTCGCTACGAAAAATAAGTGCTGAATCACATTTCACAACAGCTTGAAATAAACAAACCATCCAATCCTACAAACAATGGCTCAACCCCGTAGCCCTGTGTGGAACGTACCTAGTGGAATCTTACCATTTGTGCGTGTGGTGAAGGGGTTGGGTTATTCCTTTCATACGTCTCCATCATTGTCATTATCAATGCCCGATTAATCCCGTACAGGGTCGCGGAGGACCGGAGCCTATCCCGGCAGACAGAGGGCGCAATGCGGAGCTGTACCCACGATGTTATTCCGGTACATCGCAGAGCATTGGAGACAATTTACCCAATAAGCCAATTAACCTAAGCAACAGCGTGTCTCTGGACGGTGGGAGGAAACCGGAGTACCGTGCTCACAAAGCGAGCCCGTGGTTCGATGCACATGGTTCCACGGAAAGCTCACAGCGGAGTTACGTTTTGTGAATTTGGAAAGAATTGTATAGGCTGTCGGTGGACATCAAGTGTCAGTTTGTATTTAAACTGGAAGGGACCGTTGAGCTGTTTAGCTCTTTTTAACAGTTGTCCAAGAAGGAGGGGTAAGAAGTTAGATTATTTCAGGGAACCCGGAGCATTCTAGTCAGGGCATATAACCAGGCAGCCCGTCTTTGGATGATGGGAAGAAACTGTCGTACCCGGTGAAACCCCATGGAAACATGGAAAGAACATGGCAACTCGGCAACAAAAAGACGCCCGAGCCGGGAGTCGAACCTATGTTAGTCTTACTGTGAGGCCTATGTAAGTCGAGCAGAAGCGTGCGGAACTAAGTAGCTCAAGGGATACCGGATTTATTAAAATAGTGGCGCATCACATCATCATTATCAACCTTGGGTCAATCTGCTGGCTAAAAGCCCCCCCCCCTCCCGAAAATAAATCCACCGCCACATCTCACAATCCTGCGGTGTAATAATCCACTGGACGCCTGTACAGAAACATCGCTCGCTAGGATGTCACTAATCGGAACGTTTGTGTCTCGTGGCACAAATGTCCGCTCCTGGTCCTGGACGAGACAGGAGGCGTCGCGAGGAAACCGCAAACAGGAGAAGTCTCTCAGAAGGTTGACTAGCGCCAGCCTGCTTCCTATGTCTTGTTATCGGACAGTTAATACATATGTGGGTTTTAATTGCGG
>JAZEWT010000024.1:306355-317589 GCA_036362905.1 Mordacia mordax | reverse complement strand
GCGCAAAATGCGCGTAATCGGATTCATTTACCACAGGGCTCCTGTTATCCGCAAAAAAAAAAAACCGTACAGGCAACTAGCGAACCATTCCGCAAATCAGGAAGGGGTATCGGTGGGAAATTGCGTATAATAGGAAGAATAAATAATAGATGTTTGAGTTCAAATATGACTTGTGCATCATATGGCTAATACGGTCAGTGGTCATAGGACCCTGGAGATGGACTCATGACGTACAGCCGTAGGTCAGACCTCATTTTGTGCTGATGTAGGTTTTCATGGCTCGATACATGAGCATTGCTCTCTTTATCTGTTTCTGAACGCCTGACGATGCCTCCAACGAGGGAGGCGAAACGTCGCAAAGGAGCGAGAAGGAACACTCGCCATGGCTGTCCCGACAGAGCAGCCAATAGCGAGCGACTCTCAGGCGTGATTTTGTCATAGTGGTCGTAAAACACAAGCCTTGTGTTTGACAGCTGTGAGTGTGTACACAGAGGGCGTCTCTGGCTGTGGAAACGGACGTTTGTTAACTTTCCCACCGTGACCCTAATACCTGAACGATGGTAACTGATAAATAGCCTGCACGGTCTCTCGCCATATCTACTGCTGCTGTCGTGATTTTCACTAAACTGCCGCGGATCAGGACAATTATTGTTTATTAATCACACTCTCCAGGGATTCAATAACTTCACATTTTCACCATTACTGTGGCATCGCAATCCTTCTCCCACCTGTACTCAAGCGAATGCTTGGACCACTTTATTACCGGTGCACCAGACTGTACTGGCTTGCTTGCACCTCTCACGATTCATTATTCATAGTCAACTGGATAGGCTTTACGATGATTATTTCGCAAGATTGTACAACATTAGGGGACATCAAAAAGTTGTTTTTCTTCCACATGTTTTTTTTTCAGTTAAACTTTTAGAATAAAAAGAGTAGATAATGTATTACTGGGGGAAGCAGTGATGCAGTGCTTTACAGTTTCCTCGTTAAACCTTGCGACCTGAGTTCGATTCATAGCAGTAGCTGGTATCTGTGGCATGTGATTTCCTTGTCCTGGGTCCCCCATCATAGCCACCATACGACACTGAGGTGTGAAGAATGATTCAACCTCCAATCTACTCACACGGTGCTGCGAAGCCATCGCTAGTCATTGGGGTCGGACAATCGTGAGTTTGTGACGACCAGCTGGCGCATTCAAGTTCCTCGTAGCATTATTTAAACAAAGGCAGCTGAAACGTTTTTTGACTACACTGAGTGTCATCAGCAATGTGTGGCCTCGTGAATCAATGGCAGTGGGTTCCGTGATGTAGGCAAACCTCATCCGCAACCAATGTGACACGACCCGTGGCATTTCAGCAGTGAACCGTAAACGTTTACTCATTCAGGTGGGTACATTGTGCAAGTGAGCGTGGGTATGAAGTCCAAGCTACTTGACTTGTACAGCCGTTCTCGACGCGATCAGCCCATCACATTTATGGCCTTAGATCATTTAAGAACGTCTGGGTTCGATTCCTGGCTAAGGCGCATTTCTGTGTAGAATTTGCATGTTTTCCTTGCGTCCGATTGGGTTTTCGCCAGATATCCCAGTTTCCTCCTACAGTCCAAAGACATGCTGCCTACGGTTATTGGCCCAACCAATTTCCTCCAGTGCCCTGTCATAGACTGGCATCCTATCATGGGTATAGACCTGCCTTGCGCCCTGTCTATGCCGCAATAGGCTCTGGCTTCCCAAGACTCTCGACAGGCTTATGCGGGTCCCCTCACAATGAACGAATGGAAAAGTCTCATCTCGTTGTCTGAAACCGCTTAATCCTATACAGGGTCACGGTGAAGCCGGAGCCTATCCCGGTAGACACAGGGCGCAAGGCAAGGATATACCGACGATGGGACGCCAGTCCATCGCCGAAGCCTACAACACCTGGTATTCCCAGGCGGTCTCCCATCCAAGTACTAACCAAGCTCGACTCTGCTTAGCTTCCGAGATCGGACGAGATCGGGCGTATTCAGGGTGATATGGTCGTAGGCCGAATGGAAAAGTGGTTACAGTTAAATGAATGTACTTTGCATAGTGGCCTAGTTTTACAGTGTGCCGAATTGCCCGTACATTATGTGCTCATGAACCTGGCCACGTGGTGTAGGTGGGGAAATTTTCAGACGCGGAGAACAGAGTTCAGGCAGGTCACTCGCTCGATCGGCACGACAGGAGGGGCCGCGGGGACCTTGATCGGAGACGTAGGCGGATTTGGCAACCGAAGGAACATTGCCAAACTCGCATTGTTTTTTTTATTTCTCCCCTAAATTGGCCATACGTGTATTTTAATATGTGACCCATTTCCTACGACAATTTGTGAGGAAATTTAACCTTGGACCCATTGTTATACTGCGGCTACAAAAAAAATAAGTGGGGTCCCTGTTTATATTGATTATTGTGTGGGCGTCTCCAGTTGTGTCTGATCTCGGAGACGATCTCCAGCTACACTGCCGCTCGATGTCCCAGCATTTGTCTCCGCGGTGACGCGTGTCCGTCTCTTTAGTTCACGGAGAAGCTCCCGCGAAACGTCGCCGCGGCGGTGAACAGCTCGAGGTGCGAACCGGAACGCTGGCGCGTCGGAAAGCTTCGTGCCACAACCGCAGCGGCATCCGCCGCTCGCCAGCGAGTGGCGGCAACGTCTCCCGCGGCGTCTGTGCCAGGGCAGGTGCGCCGTGTGAGGCCACGCGAAGTGTCGATGTCCCGCTGACGGGAGGCCCCGCTGTGTGCGGCATGGCCCCAAAAACTCCACGCAGTGGGACATTGCATTGCATCAGCGCATTTCAGTGCCGGTTTACCTTGTGCACCTGTGAGACTCACGCTTACCAGGTGTTAGAGGCTGTGGGACTGCTCCGTGAGTGCAGACAAATTCACGGTTATACTGTACGTCTATGCGTCCGACCTGCACCAAACCAACCCATTGAAGTATGGTTAATAACCGCACGGCCCCACACAACTCTCATCCAGCAGTAGATTGACGAAAGGTCATCTGCGTGTCAGGATGCACAGCTATTAAACAAAAATAAATGGCTTACGTAAGCGTTTACGTTTCTAAATGCGTACTTGCGATGTACGGTATTTACTGAACGGCTGAAATTTGCTGCTGTGTTTATTTTTGACGGCTATTGATGAGAGGTTTTTAATAGTTGCAAGGTGAGTACGACTGCATTATGAATCATTTCGTTCAACATGCCGGACCTAACGATCACAAGATCCAGCTCTTCAGTCACAGGATGAGCGCTTGCTTTTGACGTTAGTTATGTAATGTGATGCATTGCTGCTCCTGTCGCAGTAAATAACGCAACAGCCCAGACATTTTCACATGAGACCTTCTTGTCGTTCTGGAAATAGTTTGTATCCAGCAGAAAATATTACGTGGGCTCAGCTGCTGTGCTGCTGCCAGTGATGCCTAATAGACTTTGAGGATTTTGTCAATACAACTGCTAGATGAAGCGACCCCCCCCCCCCACCTTGTTGTGTCGTTCAGACAAAGTTGCGTTGACCATACTTCACCAGGTTGGTCGGTGCCGGTTGGACCAGTTGACGCTTTCTTAACCATGGCCAGAGATCATAAACATATCACCAGGTTCAAAGGGCACTACACTGATCGCTGTGCCCCCCACTCCACCACAGTGAACAATACATTCATCAATTATTGGTATGCGTTTTGTGAGATTGGTTGTTTGGCATTAGCCTGGCAAAGGGGCTTTCCTCGTATTATCGAAATCCGGCATTAATTTTAAAGATTATCAACAGATTTAGACAAGTGCGTTGTTTGCATGTTCAGGAAATTAGCACACAAGGGCTAATGATGGCATAAAGTGCTGTTGAATGTAATTGCAGGGAAATAATGGGATTTGGGCCCAAATGAAACAATAATGACCTATGGATACTGAAATAAAGAAGTGGTAAACATGGGTGGCGAAGTGAGTAGCGCTGCTGCCTCACAGCAAGAAGGTCCCAGGTTCGGTTCCTGGCTCGGGTGCCTTTCTGTGTGGAGTTTGCATGCTCTCTCCGTGTCCGCATGGGTTTTCCCCGGGTTGTCCGGTTTCCTTCCACCGTCCAAAGACACGCTGCTGCCTAGGTTAATTGGCCTGCTGAGTAAATTACCCCCAGTGTCATGCGATGTACTAGCGTCACATCCTGGGTATAGCCCCGCTTTGCACCTTCTGTCTATCGGGACCGGCTGCACCCCCCGCTCCCACGACCTTTTCCACAGGATTAAACGGGTATTGATAATGATGATTACACTTTTACAGACGCAGGAAATCCCTGCACTCAATCGTTGTGAGTCAGTGAACTGCACCCTCACCCGTTGGGTCAGTGGTCTAGAGATTACAATGCGTGGCTTTGAGTCCGAGATTGTGAGGTTCAAACTCTGCCAATCATTTATCATGCAAATTCACTGTGTTGCAAACCCATATTGCGATACCCGTACAAAGTGCTGTAAACATAGGTGATACGAGATTCGCTTCAGTCAGATTTTATTTAAGCTGGAAGAAACTGTTCACCTATGTATATCTTTTTTACATTTGTCCAGCGGGGAAGGGTAAGCAAGTTACATAATCTCAGGACACTGTGGTCAATTGAGTAATAATAGCCAGTGTACGTAGCATCTATTTGTGCTTGAGAAGAGACCAGAGCATCCAGCAAGAACCCATGCGGACACGGCGAGAAGATGCAAACTCCACATAAAAAGCCTGGAGTCGAACCCAGGCCCTTTCTGCTGTGCGGCTGCAGCGCTACTCACCGCGCCACCGTGCCACCAACAGATCTCGGAAGCTGCACAGGGTTGAGTCTGATTATTGCCTGGAAGACTGCCTGGCAATGCTAGGCATTGTAGGCTTTGGGAACGAGGTGCACTGGTGGATGATAGAACGGCACAGAACCCATGAGTCCATGTGGCGTAGAGCTTTGAGTGTTGCCCCATTTTACACGTGGGGTTCTCAAGATCCCCCTTTCCTCACAAATGTGAAATCATCGCCATACAGCATCCTCCTGAAAATGATGTTTTGAGATACAGCGATGATTTATTTGGTAATTGGAGAGAATTACTATTATTATCAGATAAGCATATTACATCATCCCAAATGTCCTCTAAAGACGACACTGAATATGAATATGCTATCACTTACGTCACAATGGATGGTGTCGCTCATAGTGGAAACTATGTTGATGACTAATGAGCATCACTGCATATCACGCTGCACCTCTCACAAGAGTGGGACATTTTTCTAGATAGGATCACCGTAGGCGCTTCCTTCTCAGTTTAACCCTTTGCTTAATTCTTTGCGGATGCTGCCACGTGCGAAACAGCCAGCACACGGGACCTTTCAACACAAAAACCTCTGGTTCGACCTTTAGGTGGGACATTTGCAACAAGTTTGTTCAACCCCCCGTACCTCTATCCATTCAGCAGCACCGTATAAATGGGTCGGTAGATCATAGTCATTCAACAAGTGGCATGTGGTGGGTTAAAGTGTGTGAACTCTCGCCTCTTTCGAGACGTCTGGCCACTGTGGAAAGTAGGCCAAATACCCTTTATGGGGGCTTTCTAGACCTACCCGTAGTGGAGACCTTTCCACTAGCAGTGGCTTGAGCAGGAAATTGCAGAGCCGCATCTTTGCCTTTATTTGTTTGCAAAGGGGTTAAATATGAATTCAAAGCCATTGATTTACCTTCACGGAGGGCCTCATTTAAGGCCATTATTTTAACAACCGAAGAACCGGGCCGGATGGCCGGTCCCCTCCACTCACCCACGCAGCATTCACTCATCACATTCTGCACTCTGACACCCCCGCTACCCCTCAGGCCCAAACCATAAACCCAGTCTGCCTGCCCAGTCGGTGCGAAATGCCAGTCATTCTTACGCTGCTCACCACGATCAGTTCTGCTATATTCAGTAAGCCTGCCCAGGCTATGCTTAGCACTCAGCCCACATAATGCGGGAGATGCCTCAACGCTCCATATCACTTGAGACTAACACTTAGCCCTGACCATTGCCGTCACGCGTCGGCCCAGATTATAGTGGCTTGCATATGTCCATCTAGTTATTTATTTCTGTCTTCCAATGTGCATTTGTCCGTCCTGATTTAATTATTCCGCGAGCGATTTTTTTTCTCCCCCTCTCTCTCGCGTTGTTGATTTTAGCGTTGTTGTAATTCCAAGTGCATTGTTGTTTGGAGAAAAAATGTCCAACCAAAGTCAACTTGTGTTTCTGGTCGCTAAATTCAAATGCCACGCGGAAGAGGTTGACAAACAGGCAGTTGCAGCGACGCGTACGAGGCTTGTAGACCAGGAGAATTGTAGTTGAGCGGTCGATCAACCTTTGGAACGAACTTGCGGTGAGAGCTCTCTCGAAATATTAAGAGGTTGATCATTTCAGTCAATCGGCCACCTGTGTCTGAGCGTGACGACGCCACAGCTGTTAGCCGTGACATAAGTGAGGGCCAAATGGTATCTGTAACCACTTTTGGATCTCCACTAGGTCAGCTCAGCTTTAAATGAGTTCCTGCTGTGGTATGTAAAAAAAACCCCGCAACAAAAGGTTATTGTTGCTTATTTGCCGTTCTGATGTCGTCGTTGTTATTGACGTGCCCTTCTCTCCGCAGCTCTGTGCAGCGCTTTGTGGCCCTCGGGTGAAACGCGCTCTATAAATGCAATTATTATTATTGTATAAACATCAGCATTAGAGAGACAACCTCAGCTGGACATGGTTCCGGCCGCTGCACATCCTCGCGCGCTGTGCTGGCCTCAGTGGCTCCTCACCAGCAGTAGCTGCTACAACAATCTGTAAGATGTCAGAGGGACTCTTTGCGCACGTGTGTGCGCGCGCGCGCTCAGTGGTTCCTGTGGTAACTTTTCTGACACCCGATGCTTAAAAGCCATGTCTCGTCACGATGGCGTGGGGAGCGGGGAGCGGTGGCTCAGTAATTAGCGCACTGGGCTACAAACCCGAGTTTGAATCGTGCTCACAGGCGAATACCAGTGACGAATTTCTGAACCGGTGCTGGGCCTCCCTTAGGTGGATTTAGCCTCAAATAAGTATCTAGTGCAGTGTGTAATAATAATAATTGCACTTCGAGAGCGCTTTTCACCCGGGGGTCACAAAGCGCTGCACAGAGCTGTGGCGAGAATGGCATATCAGCAACAATAACGACATCAATGGCAAATCAACAACATAAGATTTTTTTGTAAGCATTACCACTGGGGAGACAAAGGCGGCCGAGCGTGGTGCTGGTTACCCATCTCCTCGTGTGCGGTATCGACATTAATAGGTGCTCGCTAACCGCACTTGACCTTACAGTCTGTCAATGCTGTATGGGGATCTTTATCTGTGCCTTGCGTTCAGTGGCGGTGCAGCAGTTAGTATTAATGCGAGGTGATCCGGGCGATGTAAGGGTGACTCCTGGCCACGGCTAACATCAGTGGAAATTTTCTGAATCATTCTCTGGCCTTCCATGAAGTGGACTTGTGGGATGTGTGACCATCCATATGCAAGGGAGACTAGGGTGGCGTGGTCCTGACCATACGACCCGCTCTTGTGCCATGCTAGCCTTAATAGGTGCTCGCTTATCCCAGTCGTCAGTATCTGGCTACAGGGGAGATCGAGCTCCAGTGACTCTGCAAGGCAAATATGCTTTCTGCGAAAATGTCGTTCAAGAACTGACGGAATAGGCGTCTGCAACGTTCCAGCTCCTCTCTCTCTGGCCTCCCACGCTGGAGGCACAATCCTCATCGTCAGACGCCACTGGAATCCTGACGAAGCCACCAAAGCGGGAGGCGAAACGTCGCGAAAGGGAAAAGGAGGAGCGCTCAACGCGGCTAGCTAGAAAGAGCGGACCTTTGGAGCAATTCTCATACACCTTGTCCTGCAAACGGACAACAATATGAACACGTGTGCCCGGACTTTTCCTTGGACATTCAGGATCGTTTACCCATAAGAGCGCTGATTTGCCGTTCTTATCTCGTTGTTCGTGTGCCGTTCTCTCCGCAACTCTCTGCGGCGCTTTGTGGCCCTGGGGTGATAGGCGCTATAGAAATGCAATCATTATTATGATACGATAAATGTTACATGAAACAATTTCCCACTATATGTATTATTAACACTGATTATTTAGCATTTTTAAATTATAGTCAGATCATATTTTACATGTTCTGCAACGATGTGTATTTAAAAAAAAAACCCAAAAATGCTATTGTTGCTGATTCTCTGCTCTAATGTCGTTGTTGTTGACGCGCCGTTCTCTTCGCGGCTCAGTGCAGCGCTTTGTGACCCTCGGGTGACAAGCGCTCTATAAATGCAATCATTATTAAGAGTATATGCAGCGACCTGCATGCTGTCTCAGTTATTCCACGTGGATTCTTTGGTATTGAGCTCCAACTCCATCTCTCTTCAGATCAATCTTCCCCTGTCCCCCCCCCTCTCTCCCGCGTGTGCTATTGAGCCGCTGCACAGCTTGTGCCTGTAGTTAAAGCGTTGCTCACCCAGCACGCGTGCTTTCTCCAGCCATCAGTCGCTAACGCTGACGTGCGTGCAACGTTGATTTCATTGCCAGAGTGTACATACACCACGCGCTCTGTAACTACATCCGAAGTAGCCGTATGTCTAAATCTATTTTTTTTTGGAATGTGCGGTGGGTTGTGCAAAGAAAGCATTGCGCTTTATTTTCGTGTTTGATCAGTCTCCTACTGTAAAGTAAACTTATCACATTAATTTAGTTTCCATATATATAGGGATGGTCTGCAGTTCGTCAGGATTAGACAGCGTAGGGAAAGCGAATCTATTCGTAGTCTGTGTGGTTAATGTGGGAGGCTATGGGTTCCATTTATGGGCATTGTGAAGGCTGGCTGTCACTGCAAAACGTGCATTGATTGATTTTGTGATACGCGAGAAGCCTTCGTTTCAGCCAAATCCACAGGCAACCTCACTACGATTCGTTCGCGCACGTGGTGATGTCACAGCCAAAAGGCACGTTATGCACACGACTCTCTGCAAAACCAAATTACTTGGGACGCAACAACAACAAAGCTTGCTTTGAGGATTGCTCTTAAAAGCTGCTCTTCCAGGATAGCCATACTGAGCATTCCTCGACATTTCGCCTCCGACGTGGAAGACAACATTGAGCTTGTGAATGCTTTAACCGAAAAGAAAGTAGTTATATATCTGCAGTACACGTGTGTGTTCTTGTGACGGGTACATGCACGCGTGTAGGTTTTCATGTCTTTCTGAATGAGCATTGCTCTCCACAGCTGAAGAACGATTGCAAGATGCTGGCGACTGAATTGTTTCGCTCGAGTACGCGCTTTGACTTCACTCGAGAGGGCTGCGCTTTATTTCCAAGATTCACCCCAACTCCCTCGACCACATCGCCATCACATTGGAGGCGGGCGTCCCGACCGCCTCCAACCTGCGCGTCGTTAACGTCTTCGAGAAAATACAGCGCAAGACACTTCCACCAAAACCGATGTTGGGTTTTTCACGGCTCGATGTATTAGAATTGCTTTTCAAAGCTGTTCTTTCGGGGTGGCCGTGTCGAGCGTTCCCTCCAGAGGAAGAGTGTTCTTTTCGGAGAGAGAGAGAATGAACGCTGGACACGGCTATCCCGAAAGAACAGGTTTGAAAAATAAATCTGATACATCGAGCCGTGAACACCAACATCGGCATAGAATCTCCAGGGGGAGAGAGACAGGGAATGCTGTCGGGATAACCGTGTCTGGCGTTGCCTCTCTCTCCGGAGAGAACGCTCAACAAGGAACAGCTTCGGACAGCAACTCTCAATTCACCACCACCGCCGCCAGTGCCTTCTGGCTTCGTCGCGAGGAGATTCCCTGGAGGACCGAGCGACGGGGGTCCAAACAAAGCATTGTACGGGAGCTCCACACGCTGGCCTGGCTGCGATCGAGTTACTTTGTTGATGCACGGCCTGCCAACGCGCATCATTATGGGCATGGCACGTGGGACACGCGCCTGCTCAGGGATTCCTAGAGCGCCCTTCGTCCAAAGCGCCCCCTCTCTCTAGCTGACCAGTGCTGGGAGCAGTGAATGCCATCACTTTCTAACGGCGATTATTGTTTATCCGGTGGCTATTGACGGATATTGCTGGGGTCAGCAGGTGTCTGGAGAGTGGGAGGTCCTGGTTTATTCCCAGGAATTTGGCAGATTTCCTTTTCTTGAGTGTCACCCGAGCGAGCGAACCTCCTCAACAACAATGAAAGTGTATTGTTGTTGTTGTTATTATTGTGGGACGATGTTTGCAGTTGGTGATTGTCGTAGGAATGTGGAATGTAAAGTGGCGGATCAGTGCCATCAATGCGAGATGGGTGCCGAGCTCAATGCGGATTCGAGCAAGAAATCACTTGATTTTCTTTCTTAGTAATCTTGCAGTCAGGACACCTGCATTCTAGAACGTTTACATACTGCCAGACAAATGTTATGTGTCCGTCCCAGACCAAATCGCTCTCCCGAGCAACGATCGCTCAAATGGAATTGCATTTACAAATAAATAAATAGTCAGTCGGTGTGTGGTGATTATTCGCCTGTGATGTCTTTGCGACGAGGGAGAGTTTGAGAGCGCGGAGCGAGGCATGGCAGCGTTGCTGCCAGTTCGCATTAAATCCTGTTCAGTGACTGCGTATTAAGCCGCTCGAATGAAGCGTGTTGGTTTCCTTCCGCTGCTCAGATCAAAGTCAATTTAATTCATCTGACGAGTCAGCGAGTTGCGCACAAAGAAAATGACGATCCGTGGAGCCTTAACAGACGCTAGGGTCAAGGGCAGTTAGCGAGCCCCTGTGAATGTCCACACAGCAACCGAAGAGCTGAGTGACGAACACCAAGCCCAGCCACCTTTGTCGGTAATAATTGGACGAAATAAAATGCAGCGGCAGATTTATAATTCTGCCGTAATGTCACGTTGTCTCACAGAACAAAACACATTATGTGCTCTGTTAACATTATCGCAGGTTTTGACCAAACTGCGAATTTCGCAAGCGAGCCACTGAGACTCGTGGTAATTTTTAAAATTTACAATTTTGAATGGGCAGGGAATTTGTTCAATGTCGAATGTTTGAAGAGAGAACGACTCAGACGTGCGAGAAAACCCAGAGGCATTAGAAGGCACCCACGCGGTCGGGCGGCGCCAATATATGCCAGACAGTGCGTTCTAGATATGATGATCTTATCGCCTAAATAATGAGGGGGGGG
>JAZEWT010000024.1:280277-306340 GCA_036362905.1 Mordacia mordax | reverse complement strand
CGAGGCGAGACTCAAATCTCAGAGCAGGAATTATTTCCGTGAGGTGCTGAAAATACAACTAGGTCACGCTTCCGCCATTGTTATTCGATATGGACACAGCTTTCAGGTGGCGAAGAAGAACAGGAACTGGAACACAGTGTGCCTGACTGTGAGAACGCTGTACAAACCCGTCAAGTGAAAGATTAATCGAAGCTGCGTTGCTCTCACTGCGCAACAGTTCCGGGGGTGGCATTGGAAGGCCCACTGATTCCACGCGCTACTCTATGAACCCGGCTTCCGAGTTTGAATTTGAACCAACGGCTGACAACAGTGACGAGTGAGGTACAAACCGGTCAGCCCCCCCCCCCGTCCTCACTGCCTCGCGTTCACTCGGACAGTGAAGTATAGTCAAGCGACACCACGTTTGACAAACATGTGGGGGAGACTTTCATCCTGAAGTCGTCGACTGATTTAAATGTAATGATGTCGGTTTTCACGGCTTGATGCATGATGATTGCTTCGAAAAGCTGCTCTTTTGGGATAGCCGCGTCGATCGCTCTCCCTCTCTGTCCTTCGCGACGTTTCGCCTCACACGTTGGAGGCATCCTCATGCGGTGTGTGTGTCACCTATGACTCCTGTTTATATGTAGGTACTATGTATATGTTACATAGGAGTCATAAACGTGACCCACACACACACAGCGCCTGAGGATGGCTGCACGTGGGAAACGAAACGTCGCGTAGGAGAGAGGTGGAGCGATCGACGCGGCTATCCCGAAAGAGCAGCTTTTCGAAGCAGTCATCAAAGGATTTAACTGTAATTTGAACGTTATTTTAATGTTCGAATGCAGTTACTGCCGCACTGCCATGCAGTGAATGTCTCGTTACTGACTTGCATCATGGGGGACTGCACTCTATGAGACTGTTTGAGCCACTGACACAAGCTTCCGCCAAAACTCATAAGCGACACAAGCTGCTGGTATAATAGATTTATTTGTTAAAAACATTTAAAACACACCATTTCTTGAACAAACTACAGTGGACCTGTACAATAAGCCTTCAAAATCAGGCTAAAAAATAGTCTGGCGGAATGCACCAGACAAGAATTGACAGCTACGTTACACAGTGCACCAAACTACATTCGATGCTTGTGTTTGTAAATCAATTGGCATAATTCACACAAAGATGTAATCGTGAAACATATAATTCACTGTACACAATCGACGTAGTTTTATGTACACACACACAGTAAAAAGACTTGCTTATTCTTCAACACAAATTGCTGCATTGTTTAGACAATGCATTCTGGTCTAAGGATTTAACTGGCTCAAGCCAGTGTGGCCTTGGTTATTTTATTCACTTGCTTTGCTTAGTTCACGTTTCTCAAAAGGCCCTCTCGGTACAAACATGCAACGGCACATGGGCGCGAACACAATCCAATGCAGAAATAAAACAAAAGCACTTTCGCCAATGTGCAAAGGTGCATCCTGAACTGCCACAATATCCTTGCCGCTGTTTATAGTGTCATAGCATAGAGCCTTCAGTTGATTTAAAACATTATCGTAATTGAATTCATGTGAGTGTAATGTCTTGCTGCAACACGATAACCTTCAGTAGGTATGTTAGCGCGGTTGTATACTGTGCCACGGACTCGTTTCAATAACATGCGAAGCGACTGCAATCGGCAAAACACGTGAACCTCAATGGAATATTAAAACAAAATAAAGCACCAGCACTTAGAAAGCACTCTTTCTGATAGTATATGGATTCCTGTGTTATGTTCCTAAGCCACCTGTCCCGTTGTAAGTACCAGTCACTTAGCACCTTTAAAATTGGTTAAATTAAACTTTAAGACAATTTCTTGGGAACAGTGGCCAAGCATCCGTTGCTTAAGGTGTTAATACAAGTAAGACAGTAAATATATTCATCCTACTGCAAGTCGACCTCTTGCATATTTAAATCGTATTTTTTTTAAAGCTACAGTGACAAAATCATCTTTGTTAAATTGAACAATCTTGGCTTTTGCATCATTTACTGCGCTCTGAGATGTATTTTATGTAATGGGTATAATATAACTGTAACTTGTTATTAATTACTTACAGTAATGGTAAACTCCTAGTAAATAAGGGACACTTAGAGTGAAAGTTTACCATTGAGTTTGTTTTATCTAATATAGTTCTGCAATTAATTATTAATACTTGATCACTATTTTACAACTCCTTTAGTACAGCCAATTAAAAGCTTGTCTTTCTAAATCAAATCAAAATTTAAAAACAATTATGGTTTTGATGATTGCTTCGCAAAGCTGCTCTCTCGGGACAGCCGAGCTGTGATCGACGCGGCTGTCCCTAGAGAGTAGCTTTGCGAAGCAATCATCACGCATCGAGCCGTGAAAACCTACATCGTTACAATTATGGGTTTGTCATCACATATTCAATATCATAAGTAGATTATTTGAATTGAAATTTTTTGTGAGAAATAGAAATTGTAATGCTTTTCAGAGGAGTCTGTTTTTAACAAGTACGGCAGTCTCTATTTTGTGGAAATTATGACCGAAGGGACAAACCTTCTTGAAATTAAACAAACATATAAACGAAAGAAAACGTGTTTAAAAGAAAACAATGGAATAAAAAAATCCAGTGCAATCATTAAAACTAAATCGTCTAAACCACTATAAACGTACACACATATATAACAAATATAAACACAAGGCACAGTAAGACGCGGATGAAACGTTTAAACAAAACTCCATGTTTTGCGTCTCACTCATTCACGTTACTTAAGTAAATTGCACCTTTTAACATAAGATGGTTCAAGTTTTTTTTTAATGTCTCTTACAACTTGCATTTAATAATTTGACAACAACAACAAATAACGCAAACTAAAGCTGTTAATTAAGGTTATTTGAATTGTGCAAACTGCCACTTCTTAATCAGTCACTTGATTGTTTACTGATTATTACTTCTCATCTTGTGTTTGTTGATTCAACGCCTTCAAAAATAGTTATTTCTTCATGATGCAATATTTGCAACACCCCAGAGTCAATGATTTATCTCCATTCTCACAACAGGAGGGAAAATACACAGAGTCTAACACACATCCCTTCTCACACCGATACAGCAATGATGTCCACGGTTCCCTCACGAACGGCTCTGTTTTGTTAAATTTTAAACCGGTTCACCGTGAGCTGTACATTTTGCAATGTCAGTGCCGCATGATGATGATGATTATGATGATGATGCAGTCAACGGATTTAGCCAGCGTATCTCCTCGGTGGTGCGGATCAGCTTGTAGGTCAAGGGAGCGGAGTGTGCTCCACAGGTTTATGTTGTCATGGCGTTGAAAAGCATACGCGGCATTTCGGTTGAATTGTACACGTTACATTTCTGATAAAATAAAATAAAAATACAGCCGTACTTTCTACACTAGGTGACGTTGAACGTAAACTCAACAGAAGCACACTCGTGAAGATCACAGTCTTATGCACAATGTATGGTCTTGATTGATTACACAAAAGAACAGGCTTTTAAACCTGATAACACTGAGGTAGAACTTAAAAACCTCTGTAATGGCCACTCACTATGCAGCTGAGAAGACTCTAATTGTAATCCTGTGGTCAAACACTTGGCAGATGTTACATATGTACAGAGGGGTAAAGCTTTAAGTCCTCTGGGGATCGAACAAAAAAAAACCCATTTCGACAAGCAAGTGGTTTACGTGGACAGTGTGAGGACAACATTAATCGATTCTCAAATATCTAATGCCGCAAGCACAACCGGTTGGGCCATTTTTTTGTTTGAATCTCACAATCATCTCCTCGGGCGTGCGCACCAGCCACCTCAGCTGATGAGCTTCGGGAGGCAGGTCCTCTGAGGATACATGAGGCCTTCCACGTCCTCCGAGTGGATGATCTTGATGCGCGGTCGGTTCGGAGACAGCGTCTCTGGGAATAGTTTGGTCACGATCTCAGTCTGCACGTAGGAGGCCACGGGCAGGTACTTGACGGTGACCGTCTTCTCCGTGAGGGCCGGTGCCGGCATCGGCGTGGCGGACGCCGTGGGGTTGATGGGCCTCCGACGCAGCCACGGGTGCTTGAGGGCCTGGCTTGGCGTCAGGCGCGTGGCCGGGTCCCAGTCCAGACACTTCTTGAGGAAGTCAATGAAGAGGTTGTCATCACAGCCTGCAGGGGGATGAGAGGGGGCGAGGAGTGTTAGCTTTACGGAGGAAATCGCGGACAGGAATATTCCACAAAGGATTATCGCATCGATGTAGGTTTTCACAGCTGATGCATGAGAATTGCTGTTGCGAGCTGCCGTTATCGGGATAGCTCTTCAGAGCAAATCTCAAGAAAGCGTTGCTTTATTTTAGTTGTCAACAATGACTGAGTGGATGACTATCTCTGAGAGTGATGGCAGCTAACCCAACCAAACATCGTGTAACTGTGACAAGACAACAATAACAAGTCCCCGAACGCAGATGTGGACAAAGATAATGCAGTGATATTATTACAGACTGCACTTCACTGCTGGGGATGTACGTGTATGGTCACTTATTTACTGACTTCACTGATTGGCCACCCTGATAATATGGTGGGGGATGAAGAGTGTTCACCAAAAACACTTGGCTCGTCCAGTTGAACTAGACCAGGTGCCGTGACTGCGTGAATTCCAGCGACCTAACAGCAAAACTACAATTGCACAGGCAGCCATCGACTGGAGACTAAAACTCTGACGCAAAGAATACAAACTGCTGACTAAGCACGAAAACGTGCGATGTTCCCAGTGATTGATCGGCCGTGCCACTCACGTGGCAGTGTTTACGCGCACTGGGTCCTCGTTGAATAGGAGACGGCGCCGTTAGCGATGTCGTGGGTTTGTAACGAGATACATTTACAAACCGGTGCAAGATTCATTGATTTCTCTTTTAAACCACCCGTACACGGCAGACGTTAAACGGTGTGTGTGTAACCGTGTCTAATTACAAGCGTAAGTGTTTTTACAGTTCTATATGTTTTAAGGGTGATACTTTCATAATCATTACTACTCTATTTTAAATGTTTTAATTTGTGTTTGTTGATGGGTATGTTGAGTTTATTTTTATCTTATGTTCTCTCATCAGCTCTATGCAGCGCTTTGTGACACTCGGGTGAAAAATGCTCTAGAAGTGCAATTATTATTATTATTATTAAATGTGGTCATACCATGGCAAACGCACGGCACGATGAACTGGTGGCCCTAAGTCGATTTCCAGCAACAGCTCACATCAGTGGTGGGTCATGAACCGATCCTGAACCTCTGCCACCCCGCAGTAAGCAGCATGGCCGAGTAAATTTACCTCAAAGACCAAAAGCCAAAGTGAGGCCTTCATCGAGAAATGGATTGACAAACGGTTGTTTTAAAAAAAACCCCTATAAATTCTGATTTGAAAAGGCATGGTCAATATACGAGTCTCAAATTCATGAACTCACTTGTGGCATATTTACCGCAGTTGAAACGGACAGAAATAAAACATGGAAAACCCCGTGAATGTCATTGGCGATACAATCAGGTTTTTTTTCTGTATAATTGGGGAATACTGTGGTTGCGCTAATAATAGCATTGTGAGATAAAAATAGCCGAGACGTATCTCGATGTTATTTCCATCGCCCTCTGTCGCACGGGGCACACGTGGCCGCCCTCAATGGTAACGCTGACGATCGTTCCCCAGTATTTCACGACCTGTACGTCCCCTGCTCAACGCTACGGAAACTCCTTCGCGATTTCCGCCGAATTCTGTAAGCGAAGCACATTTCGTTTGAGGAAAAAGCCGACTCGATCTGACTACCAATTATTAAAGAGGCAGAGATGCTGCTTGTCCAAGGCTGGCATTCAACGCACACATCGAGAGCACGTGCTCCTCTCTCCTGAATTGCAAACGCCCGTCGCTCAGTACGGTTATTAAACCGGCGCTGCCAAGCTGCACGCTGAATTCTGTCGACGCGCGCGGATTTGGTGGAATCAAGAGAAGAGCGTGTACTACGTCACGCGTGAGAGCGCATTGTCACAAAACGAGTTAAAGGCGCCGCTTTTTTGTTTGTTGCTTTTGCAGTTGGCGGAGGACACTGTGGTCTCGTCGTGGTGCCAGGGGACGAGGCACGGTTTGAATTTGTGATCTGCATCTCGGGGTAAGGTACCAATTGCCGCGGCTCGCATGGCAAGGAAACGCCTGACGGAGAGACATCTGAACAACTGTTGGAGCGCAGCATGTCTGGAGATGCAGACAACGACATTAACGTCATTCACGTCAAACTGACATGAGTGAGTTTGTTTCATGTGTGCCGAACACCGAGCTCAACTGTACGGCACGGCTGAAGAGATCACTTGCAGCCAAGTATTCTGACCTACCTCGCTTTAGTTACAGACTCCATGACACATTATGATGTATATGTGGAATTCAGATGTATCAAACTCGGCACAAAACTTCTGCGCACAGAGTTGAGAAGGGAGTCGGTTAATTAGCTAGATTTGGGCCTTCAACATTTTTTGTGGTACATTTAAAAGACGTTCTGTAGCTCTCATTCTGACACGAAATCTCATTGGCAGTGGCTTCATCCGTATTGGGAATGTGAAGTGAACCTGCTCTGATCCTCTTTATTTTTACTATAAAATAAATTTGCTTGGCGATACAAATGACATAAATTCGCAGAGACAGGGCATTAGTAGTTCCTACGTGGAGACATTACCATCGCTAATGCGCTACGCTGAACAAGAAAACTCGGGCACGAGATGAGAGCAGTGGAGGGAAAGCTTGGCATATTGACTCATTCATCCTAGCGATAGGAATATTAATTTACAGCCATTTGTTGTAATGCACTGCTGCGGGAAGACTTGTACATGTTAATGGGGTTGTTTGACCATACATTACTTCTAATGGTTAGCAGTGGTAAAGAATAAAACCCAGGTTCTCAGGGTGTGCAGCACAGTGTGTGAACCACTGTGCCACTGCTCCACACTATCATACAGCAATAATAATCCGCGTTGCTTATGCATATATTACTGAGTCTTAGGATTCATTAAGGGGAATCTGCATGGGGGTTGTCTGGTCAAATGTGATGCACCGTTTTATTGGAATGTGGGTGAAACACAGGTTAGGTGTGAAAAAAAAACAACCCATGCTTTCAAGGAAGTAACACTGATAATACCACACAGATGGATTCCATCCATTGTTGTGTTTAAATCTCTTGGCCACTTCACAGCCCAATTTGTAAGATTTTACATAACCTCCAGTCAGTGATACGAATTGAAACGAATCGCACAGACACAGCTGGGGAGGTGTACGGAGCGTGTTATCTGTTTGTGGGGATGCGAGCGTGCGGTCTAATTAAGCGGTCACTGCTTCTCTCCCGCTCGTTGTATTCGGCACGTATCTGTCGACGTGAGAAGATTGTCAACATGTGATTAGGGAGACAAACGCATCTGTGTGTGCGTGGCCAGCACCCCTACTACTGTTTCATCCATCACACCTGCCATAATAGATGCCGACTACCAACACTTACTCCAGCAGACTGCACAGCCGGGCAGGACATGTTTTACATCAATGCTGCCCACACAACATTGTGAGACTGACCGTGAACTTAAACATTCGACAAATTGCTAACGCGTCATTTGTGAAATTTAACTTTCTAGATGTGTGTGTAGACTTTGAGAAATGTTGTGGAAATGTGGCAAAAAATTAGATGTTAAGCGCTGAGCAAAAACTTCTTAACAACAGGAATGAAAGTCCTCAAAAGAATAACACACCTTACGCTGCACAAGTGAGATAGGAGAAGAACCGTCTCTGTGCTGAGACAGAAGACGTCATACTAAGTTGGGGGAGGCTTTGCGTGAGAAGGGGTTTAGATCGTCAGCTTTTGCAGAAAATATTTAGCGAAGATGGAGAGGGCAAGAGAATGGGGGAAACCAGAATAATTGTAGCTGGGCTGCCAGGCAGGACCTGAAGAAAATTGGGGTGAGATTGGACGATGGAGAGAGCCCTGCCACATCCTGTATAGATGTAAGAAGCCAAGAAAGATCCTGACCCCAGCTAATGGGAATACGGGGGACATAGAATACTGCGAAGTGATCCTCGTGTGCACACAAAGCTACGTTGCTTCTGGCATTGTATATGAAGACGAGGTACAGATGCATGCTGCTTGTATGCTTGCCTGTTGATAGCAATGGGAAGGAGAATGTCATTGAAAAGAGAGTGCGCATCACTGCGCGCGTGCTCGCGTTGTGTGGGGAGCGGTGGCTCAGCGGTTGGCGCGCTGGGCTTCAAACCCGGTGACCCTGCTCACGGCGAACACCGGTGACGATTTTCTGAACCGGTCCTGGGTCTCCCCTAGGTCGTCTTAGCCTCAAATAAGTACCTCGTGCAGTGTGTAAACATTGCCAGTAGGGAGACAAAGGCGGCCGAACGTGGGTGCTGGTCACCCATCTCCTGCTGTGCCGTGTCAACCTTCGTAGGTGCTCGCTACCGGCACTTGACCCTACAGTCTGTTAAGGCTACATTGGGTATCTTTGTCTTTGTATCTCTGTTCACGTTGTACGCGCGTGCGGTTCGGCGCGATGTCCAACAATCGGGCGCGCGAGCGCGCGCGCGCGCGCCGGCACTCACCCTTGAGCGCCGCGGTCCAGTCGCGGCTCGCGGGGGGGCCGCGCATCTTCCCGCGCCGCGTCCGTCCCCCGTTGAGCACGACGGCGCCGCCGCCGCCGCCGCCGCCGGGCAGCGCGGTGACTGTGCAGTAGCGCGGGTGGCCCTGCGAGCTGAAGAACTGGCGAGCGCGCTTGCTCTGCTCCAGGAGGCGCACCGGCGGGGCGCCGTTGAGCTCCATGGCGCAGGCCAGCTGGTCGCCCTCGTCCTCGCCCGGCAGCAAGGGGCTGCCGGTCAGCAGCTCGGCCAGGATGCAGCCCAGGCTCCACATGTCGATGGGGAGGCCGTAGCGGCCGCCCAGCACCACCTCGGGCGCGCGGTAGAAGCGCGACTGGATGTAGGTGTACACACGCTGGTGCTCGTAGCAGCTGGAGCCGAAGTCGATGACCTGTCCAGGGAGAGAAGTGCGCTTAGCGACGGTCCCGGGCGCAGGCAGGATGTCCAGTCGATTAGACCGATCGACCGTCCGTCGGGTGGCTCGACCGGCCGGATCGCACGACGGTAGTGGGGGGAAAAAATATAGGTTCGACTCCCTACCCAGCCGGTGCCACTGGACAGGACGTAGTGGTGCGATATCGTCAGGTGTGATATCGTCAGGTGTGGCTAAACAGTGGGTGCGGTTTGTCAGGGTTTCCTGCCTGCGGGAGGCAGGATGTGGGATCTGCTTGTGGCCGCTGTATTTTAAAAGTCCTGGAGTAATTGACCGCAGAAGCAAAAACAGCATGCAACTTCTGCAACAGAAACTGCGTAATCCACCTCTTGAGAGGGCGTCATGCAGTTCCAATCCCTTGCTGTGACATGCTCATTATTTAATAGGCGTTGTTAAGATTTAGAGGCTCCCGCAGGATCCAGCTGTAGACAGCGGTAGGAAAAATATACATGTGCGGGATTAAGGTAACTGCACAGGCTTGCAGGTGACTCAGTCTTTGCAGAGGGAGGGTTTAAAACACTTGCCCCTTGAGGCAGAGGCAAAGGCTGAGAGATTGGCAGCGTCATAATAGAATTGAAAACTCCCGCGGCTGCCAGGATAATGAATCACGAGTACGTGACGCGGCATCCTCTGCATTTCTAACCCCAGCACAAACCCACGTCTAAGACACCTGCATTACACACAGCTGAACGTGCACAGGTTAATATGGTAACACGAAAATGTCAAGGCCTGCGTAGTCTTCAGTTGGTGCAGAGACACTTTAATTTAAAAATTACGAAAATCACATGCGATGCACCTAATGTTAGAAAGGACATCCTGCTCACGTCCGTGGGAATGTTGCATAGCTAAGTTTGTACTTGTGAATGAAGGATTATAAAAATGTAGACTAGCACAGCGCACATCATGTATTCCAAAAGTACCCAACATGAATAATGATTATAATGTACACCCCTTTGACAGTCTACTGACGGATGTAGCCCTCTCCGTGACATGTGCGTTATAGGGCTCTTTTGATCATACTTCACCAGGCTGGTCACTGTGGGTGAATTAAGTGGCTGGGATGTCCCACGACTCGTTCAGTGACCACGGGTGGCAATTGAAATAAGGCCACGAGGTTCATAGGTTCGGTGTAATAACGAGTGCTGCACGAATGCAGCCCTTGACCTCATTAAGGGGAGGAGGAGTATCCTTCACTGCATGTGACACACACTACGAGTGATACAATCACCCCAATGACCACCATGGATTTCATGTACTGTTGCTAAAGCCTGTTGGTCCTATTCTCAGCAATCATATTTAGATGCCGTACCTCTTGGACAGCACCGTAGCTGTTCCGTCCAGTTACAGAGGAAAGTTAAAAATGAAGTGGTGTTTGATTACGAACGAACGGCCTTAAAAATCCCATTCGATAAACCACCAAGGTTATCCGAGACAACCAAAAATAACCCAGTAACACGGGGCTTGTATGGAATTTAAGAAATTAACTCAAAAATGTTGGTGAAGTTTTACTCGGAACCAGAGGTGTAAATGCGCTAACGAGTCTGAAAGTAATTGAAATCCCCCTCTTAGGGGAAACAATGAACGACTTACGGGCCCCACGACACTGATTTCATCCGTAGAAGATGCAAATGGTTTAGGATACTGAGCAATTATTCTGTGAATCGCCACGGGTTATCAGGAGAACTACTGTCAGCGGTGTCGCATTCATTAGCATTGAAACACACACGAGACGCTGACGTAGCCCACTATGACTCACTGAGTCTGGAACAAAGTCAAAACACTGGAAAAACACCCAGGAAGCACTTAGGATATCGGATGTAACTTGAATGTTAAACTATCTCCCTTGCATCATCTCACGAAGTAGACCAGTCATCAGATGCGGTGTTTGAAAATATCATCCTTGATGAGTACAAATATTAATTCATGTAAATAACTAATCTGGCGTCATGTGCTTGGGGTTCTGTGTAAGCTAAATTAGAGTGCATCGGTTGAATTATTCCCATCCGAAGAGCCAGCTTCTTGATCTAGAGTGTGATAACAATCATCATTTCCACTGAAATGCTGTTACCGACGGTTCTCTGTGAGTTGTTTCGCCACGATCCTATTAGCATTGCCTGTGGTAGGAAAGAGCAGCACTCGCAGACAGGTTGGCAGTCCGCTCTGCCGTAAGGCACCCTCACAGGGTGACAGAGAAGATTTGCCAGTTCGCGTCTTGTGTGAGTTTCATGCTCATGCCAGTGTAACTTCGAGGCACCCAGAGACATTCGTATAACAAGCCCCACTACGCTGATGAGCGCCCAAGGGTCGAAACCGGTGGAAACGTTGCTCACATGAACAAACGCTGTTGGATAATATTGCTCTGGAAGGCTAAAACGCTGATGGCGTAAAGCAAATTTGTTCTTTTATTCATATGTGGAGACAAAGTATTAAGGTGGACGGTGCGGTGGTTGCGCACTGAGTGGCGCTGCTGCCTTACAGCAAGAAGGTCCCGGATTCGGTTCCTGGCTCAGGTGCCTTTCTGAGTGGAGATTGAGTTCTCCCCGTGTCTGCGTGGGTTTTAGTCGGATACTCCGGTTTCCTCCCACCGTCCTAAGACAAGCTGCTGCCTTGGTTAATTGGCCTGCCCCACAAACAAGCTCTCTGCTATGTACTATCGTCACACCTTGGGTATAGCCCTGCCTTGCGCCCATTATCTGCCACGATAGGCTCTGCCCCCCCTGCGACCCTGTACTGGTTTAAGCGGCTTCTGATGCTGAACTGATACTGAACTGAAGTTTGAACTTTTCACATATATGCATGTGCTCACAGCTTAATTGCACAACACTCGCTCGTATGCACAAAATAGCACGTATCCAGAGAGCAATGATGAAACGATATTCCCAAATACGATAGTATTGGCACGAGAAGGTAATATTTGTGCTATGCAATCTTGCGTGTTACTGTTTATTTTATAATTATGGTTAGGGTTATACCGTTGCCCAAATTGTTGCGGTAAGTTGGTTAATTTACCCTGTGACTGTACACATTGTTCTGTTGGTCAGTTCGAACGTGTATTGTGTCGCAGGAATCCCGCATCTAGAGCTTGCAAGCTCACTGGGTACTTTCTGCTGTAATAATAAACATTGATTTATCTCAACATCTATCTTGGCGGTGCTGGTGGCCTTGGCGACTTAAGTCATCACCACTGAGCTCTTGAGCGAAATCCTGGTTCTCCACGTTTGCATCAAACTGTGCAGGACCCCAGGTTTCGGGACTCGTTACGCGCGCGTCCCGATATCCGAGGAATCCCCGAACGCGTGCGAGCGCTGCGCGCACCGCACCTTGATGCCGCTGCGTCCCTGCTGGCGGAGGAGGATGTTCTCGGGCTTGAGGTCGCAGTGGATGATGCGGTTCTTGTGCAGCGCGTTGAGGCAGAGCAGGATGGAGTGCGCAAACTTGCGCACCACCTGCAGGCTAAAGCCCTGGAACTTGTTCTTCTTGATGAGCTCGTAGAGGTTCATGCTGAGCAGCTCGAACGTCATGCAGATGTGGTTGCGGAAGTTGAAGCTCTCCAGCATGTGGATAACGTTCATGGTGTTCTCCTTGTCCTGCTTCTTGAGGTGCTCCAGGATGCGGATCTCCTCCGCGGCCTGCCGGTGGAAGCGCTTCTCGTTGCGCACCATCTTGAGCGCCACGTACTGGTGCGTCCGGTGGTCGTAGGCCTTCACCACCTGGCCGAAGCTGCCCTTGCCGATGACGCGCAGCACCTCGTAGCGGTAGGCGACGTGGTCGTGCGGCACGTGGACGTACGAGCCCTGCTCGTCGTCAAAGCCGTTGTTGTTGACGCCGCTCAGCGTCGCCTGCCGCTTCTTGGCGCTGGGCCCCACGAAGTAGACCTCGTGGTAGTTGAAGATCTCGTGGTGCTCGAACATGCTCAGCTTGTGCATGTACTTGCGCATCGCCTGCTCGGGCGACATCGCCGTCGAGTGAGGCTTCGGCGAGCCTCCGTCGGGCCGCGGGGATCCGGGCACCGCGTCGTGCTGGGCGGCCGCCGCTCGCAGGCAGCCGCCCAGGGCCGGACGCTCCATCTGGAGGCTCTTGAGGCCGTTGGCGAGGCTGCTGAGGTCGGCGGCGAGCGCGCTGCGCTTGGCGTGCGCCTCGTCGTACAACGGCTGGATGTGCACGGGCCGCGGCATGCCGGAGAACATGTGATCCGTGAGCCTCGCGTTGTTGTTGTTGCGGCCAACCTGTGGGCGAGGAGAGAGAGGGGAGGGGTGGAGAGCACTTGATGGTTTAGATCGAGATTTGGGGAATGATAGTAGTCTTGTTAAGTTTACTGCGGGTCATGCGTGGGACGCTAGCTGTGACTGGAGTAGCTGTGACTGGAGGCATGGGATGATGGAGAGGTGGCTGTTTTCTTTCTTTTGGGAGCATTTTTGCTTCGTACGGGAAGATATTGGAGTGCGTACAGTAAAACCAGTAAGCAAGACGACACAAATCAAAAATTCGCACCGACACTTCAGGAATAGATTTTCTCTACTGCCTTCTAGAAGTCACATCTTTTCCAATTCACTTCATCATCAAGCATTGTCGATTCCACAGTCGTACAGAACTCGTGCTTGGCAATTGTGCCCTCTGTTTGTTTGAGTAAACACAGTGACTTCCTGAAGGCCTGTTTTACTCAACAATAATGTGCATGCACGTATCAGCTGGAGCCCTGACAGAGAAACAAGAGTTCACTCTATTTTCTTTACAAAATAATCAGTTTTTTTTTATATTGCGTGACGTACAGTGTATACTTTTCCTCGTACACAAGGTACGGTAGAACCATAAAGTAGTGCTCTTCAAGGTACACGACACGTACCTATATATAACAGAGCAAGTGTTTGTAAGTGGGTCCACATTTCAAATCCTTTAGAAGCGCAAATTGTATCAGCACCACATCAAGGCTTTACCTCTGCCAGCTTTACTTCCCCCTTCTGAAACGTTAATTCTATTTCAGCGTTACAGGCCCACTTTTTCCACAAGTACCATCAACTGTTCTGCCTTTACCCCGACGATCAGAAGAACAATATCTCCCGCAGGGCGGGTACTCTGCTAGTATGTTTCAATAGAGGGTTGGGAGTTAGTGGCGAAATTGTCAGCGCACTGCACCCTGAACCCAGGCAACTCCAGTGTGAATCCCACCAAAAGCAAACATCAGTGGTATCGGTACCAGTCTGGGGCAGCCGTCTTCGTACGGTCAAAACAACCCCACGATCAATGCGACCTGGGAAGGCCCCATCCAATAGTGGATCAGAAATTATCATAATCGCGTATTGTAAATACGTTGAAAAACCAGTGTATTTACCTGTGCCACAATTTTAAATAAGGCCTTTTTCAAAACAAGTCAGTCAGTTTGTATTTCAGTTGAAAAGAACAAAACAATCAGCAACAGCTCAGCCAGGTTAAACCTGCTTCGGTAACATTGAGGCATGACACCGGCTTGTGCCTTAAGAGCAATAAAATCAGAAACCAGCTATGCCTGACTTTTTTCTAAATCTTGAAACTGTAAACGACCCGTACACGTAACTAATGTCCACGAGATGACAGGTGTGAGCGAAGCGTGCGTCACCATGATTCTGAAAACAGATTCTTTCCCAGAACAGTGGGAATCGCGCTGCGTGTGCTTTACACACTGCCAGGTGTGTCGGCATCTGTAGGTTGTGCTGTCTTAATCCTATGCTGTCACAGAATGTAGAAATAAATAGATAACAGCAGAAAGGGCAGCAGCTGATTTGATTTTAGATTGTCTCGGATCAAAAATCTCACATTAAAGTTGTAGGTAAAGGATTACATGTGTAAACAAAAACAAGCCATACTGGTATTTCACAACTATTTAAATCATGACTCACGTCAGACATGAACACCTTCATACCATTTGACAAGCCGTATGCTCTAATATATCTATAAAACTCATCTCATTGTCAGAAACCGCTTAGTCCTGTACAGGGTCGCGGTGAGCCGGAGCCTATCCCGGCAAACACAGGGCGCAAGGCAGGGATATACCCACGATGGGACGCCAGTCCATCACCGGGCACTGCGGGCAATTTAGTCTGCAAGTGAATTAACCTATGCAGCAGCATGTTCTTTGGACTGTGGGAGGAAACCGGAGTACCCGGCGAAAACCCACGCGGACACGGGGAGAGAACATGCAAACTCCACACAGAAAGGCACCCGAGCCGAGATTCGAACCCGGGACCTTCTTGCTGTGAGGTAACAGTGCTACCCACTGGGCCACCGTGCCGCCCATCTATAAAACTATACGTTAAAATGTTACCTCCAATTTTGCTTATAGCTTAAACTCTGAAGTCATACTATATGGCAACTATACAGAGATATAAAGTACAGTAATATCGCATATCATTATCTGCCACAATTCACAACGGTGCGAATGTTATTGAACAATAAGTCCACAACAGTATCACATTCATGTACGCAGTCCTAAAGCATTATAAAGTAGATAACCGACACGGACAGTGAGAGGAACTTGCCTTCATTGCTTGATTGGACATTTGTCGGCTCCACAGCCGAGCTTGTATTCTGAGATTCGGGGCATCGCTCGTCAATATATAAGGCATGCGGCTCACTGCCTGAGCGATCGACGCCCCTTATGATTCATAGCCTCTTCTAAATCGCATTTAATTGGTATGCCCAGTCACACGTTGGTTCCTTATTGGTCGCAAGAAGTACCCGCCGTGTATTGGTTGCCGCAGCGGAATGCAAGCCTGCAAACGACGCAACGAGCTCTAAACCGCTCCAACTTGTATTTCTACTTCAGAGCATCTTCCGCGGGACAAGGCGGCCATCGGAGAGGTGGTGGCATCTGCGTCGCCAATAAATGTTTCGTGATTTCAGAAGGTTAATCACGCGATTATTTAAAAAAAATAAATTTAACTTAAAGGTTGCGTTCAGCCGAAGCGATACTAAAATTCATCGTGCTTCAGCATAACCGACTGAGACGCGCTGTTGACCGAATTATTACTCTGTCCAACCGGTATATTGTATGCGGTCTTTCCTAAGCATCGACTGAAAATCTATTCCGAAAACAACCGCACGCCTCGTTGTGATGTTCTACATGGGTGCCCAGTCGTGAGTTTTGAATTCATCGCTGTGTGAATAGAGTTGTCGAGCTGCTATGTTTTTTGAAGATGCCATTGCAATGCATTTTGCCCGCAGTGTTGCCTTCTGGCATCAAATCATCACGGCGGTGCTTTTACAAAAGAGTGGATCGAGCGCACGGCACGTTGGTAACATCGGCACCTCACAGAGAGAGCGTGCATCCCAAGGCGGTTGGCTTCCCACCATAAGCGCATTTCAGTGCGCCGCTGGGTATAAAGCGCTACTATATAAATGTAAGAAATTATTATTATGGGAACCACAAAGAAAATGTGTTACGACTGTGTTTGCACCGTGCGGCTGTCAATGGAAGTTGCTTTATGTCAAGCAAGCTCCAGTTTCACTCGAGAGTGGATTACGACAGATCAAGTGTAGTAAGCGTGCATCCCTTTTATTTTATGATCAAGAAGTTATATTAATGCTGGGCAGATTTGCTGACTCTTTAGATTTTTGTGTTATTTAGAGTGATGCTCAGTCCTAACTTACAGAAGAGAGGGGGATACACTTATTTATAAAGCAGACAAGGGTTAAGGTGATTTGACCCGGGTCAGCGATCTTATTGACCTGGATCTAGATTAACTGGAACACAGGATTATCACAGCGCGGTTTGTCAGTGAGTGCCAAGGAATATGCAATGTTCAGATCAGACAAATCCCTGGTTTAAAGGTGAATGACATTGCCCCTTGCAGAGAAAGGTCGCTGAGCGTGGAGTTGAGGCGTTGCTCTAGTTGTGGCCCACAGTGTTCTGATGCAGCTCGAGTCATCTGAATGTGCCGTGGAGAGACTCCAATCATTTGCTTCTAAGAGCCTACATTGTCAGGTTCTGCAGATGGGTAGAAGAATGTGCGATTTTGCAATGATGTCATTGCAGCATGCCATATGTACATTCATTATGGATTCTTGTGGAGGTTTACGAGTAAAAGTATATATACTTTCTCCCTATAATGCTCCACAAGATATAGTGGGCTTGTTATATAATATCGCTGCTTGCAGTGAATACAAACATCTCAATACAGTGGTGCAGTGAGTAGCGCTGTCGCCTTACAGTAAGAAGTCCCTGGTTTGGTTTCCGGCTCGGGCGCTGCTTTCTGTGTGGAGTTTGCGTGTTCTCCCCGTGTCCGCGTGGGTTTTCGCCTCGTACTCTGGTGTCTGCCCAACATCTAAAGACACGCTCCTATTTAGATTAATTGGTTTGCTAAGTAAATTGCCCCAAAGAGTGTGCCCTGTGATGTACTGGCATCACATCCTGGGTATCGCGCGGTCTTGTGCCCTATGTCTTCTGGGATAGGTTCCGCAGCATGTACAGGATTAAGCTGGTACTGATACTGAACCAATTTGTCATCACGTTGAATAGAGCAGGATATTTTATCTGAAGTTCTTTTGCCACAAACATCTGATAACTAAGAAACATTTATTTAACAAGCTTGACTCTGTACTGATACAGGTTTTCATGCTTATGAATTAAATCGGAGGATAGGGATGGCCAAGATAGATTTTCTCATCTCATTGTCAGAAACCGCTTAGTCCTGTACAGGGTCACGGTGAGCCAGAGCCTATCCCGGCAGGCAAGGATATCCCCACGATGGAACGCCAGTCCATCACCAGGCACTGCGGGAAATTTCATCTGCAAGCTGATTAATCTACGCAGCAGTATGTTTTTTGGACTCTGGGAGGAAACCGGAGTGCCCGGCGAAAAGCCATGCGGACACGGGGAGAACATGCAAACTCAACACAGAAAGGCACCCGAGCCGAGATTCGATGTTTCCAAATGAAAAAGATACTGATAAATAATAACATTTCTACATGGACGAAACAAAGACTTATCTGTTGTTACGTTATACTAGTTTTCACGTCCGCATCAGAACGTTGGACAATATCACCAAGTATAGAATAGAGAATTGCAGCAACTGAAACGTGGTTCTTTAGATGCATCTTGAAGGTATCTCCTTGGACAAGTCACACCTCAAATAAAGAAACTTTGTCACGAATGGGATATAGAAAGAAGGCGTTGAATTACATGAGAAGGAGAGAGTTGACGTTTCTCGGGCATATTATGAGGAAAGAGGAAATTGAAAATCCGATTATAACTGGGAAATGTGAAGGAAAGAGAGATCGTGGACGACAAAGATTGACTGATGTCAAGAGTCTCTCGAGATGGATGAACAGAGCAACAGTGGTCATTCTTAGACGTTCAAAGAGCAGAGATTTGTAGAAGACCATTGTCACCAACGTCCTGTCGGAAATGGTATCTAGAACAAGGTTTTCATGGCTCGACGTATAATTGCTTCTAGAAGCTGCTATTTCGGGATAGCCGTGTCGAGCACTCCTCTCTCCTTCAGGTATCCTGAGAATGCCTCCATCGTGAGAGGTGAAACGTCGCGATGAGAGAGGAGGAGCGCTCGACACGGCTATCCCGTAAGAGCAGCTTGAGAAATCAATCATGTATCGAGCCATAACAACCTACCTCAGTACAAACTTGACTATTTGAAAACACACCCGTAGACCCAAACAGATCTTGAGTTTGACAAATTAAACAAATGTTGATGGATTAAATAAGTCTGAAGAGCCAGTAGACTAAACATATTTGTGATGTTGATGTTGGACAGAGAATGAGGGTCTGCATTTGCCTTTACCCATAACACTCCACAACACCACAGAGATTGCCTACAAATGGAATACTTGAATGACATCGTTGAAACACTTACTTTCAAAGAACATTATTATTGTCTTAGAAATGATGAATAGCTTTAAAAAAAACAACCTTTTATCTGTTGATAGATTTTAATAAGTAATTCATAAGTTATTCATTGCATGCATTATAATTTTTTCTTGAAGTGCCATTGTTTGGTTAGGTTCGGTGATGGTGAAACCGGATCTGTAGGCATTAGTTCACACATGTCCACAAATAATAAAAGTCTGGAAGGCCTGACCACCTTTTGCAAATAAGGCGAGTTGCTCAGGGCATTAACAGCTGCTTAGTTGCACAACCAGATCACCCGTGACCCACCTTCTTTCTGAGTGCATAAGGCACAGCAGTTCTATTGTCTATATTGTTACGTGCACAATGCGCTTAACAAACACAGATGTGAATGATATTCAATAATAGAAAATGGGTGAAGTGTGTGTGCCTGTAAAGGGGTGGGAATATTTAATAAGGCTCCTCATGAACATATATTGCGATTGTCGACCCGGGCCCATAACAAGAGCGAACATCTGGCAAATTGAGCCATGGACAATGGGTCAAACAGTTACTGTGCAGTGAACTGAACAAATGTGTTTGTGTATTTTTCAGGTGTTGCAAACACCACATCACATCTGCTATGTGTGTGTGTGTGTCTTAACAATTCTGCAAAAGCTCAGGGTTGTCACCTTTTCCACAAACAATACCTAGATCATATTTCTCAGTCGAGCTTCATCAGAAGCCTGCACTGTAGTAAGAAGGTGTCACGTGATAACCGCTACCAGGTCGTGGTACATATCAATTCCTGCACCGGCCTGTATGGGTTTGTCAAACGCGGACAAGTGGCAACTCATTGCAAAGCCCATGTCTCCCGTATACATATTGCTTGAATATATATGAAAAACATGTAATTGCGGCTATTTTGTTGAGCGCCCATGGCACTCAGCCAGAAATGAAATGAATCTAAACATCTTTTACCTTAAGCCCTTGCTTATTTCCGAACAATCACATTGGCTGCACCAAAAAAGAAAGCCAGCAAAGCCTTCAAAGGCGACTCGGGGAGCGGACCTCAGAATTTTTCCGGTGGTTGGCTGCGTTGCGCGTGGCTGGAGACCGATCGGCGGACCCCGCTCGTGAGGGTCAAACCGAGGCCACAGTGGCAGAGGCTGTCGTTTGCATGAGCCCGCCATTATCGGGCCATCAGCAGCAGACGCATTCTGGCACAGTCAGATGGCTTTTGTACGTGACCTGAGTCACACACAGACCTTCTGCCAGTAGCCACCGCTCACTCCTGTACTGAAGTCCCTCGATACCAACGGTAGCGGAAAGCCTGCATCCGCCCGCCTCTTCATGCAGGGGGGCTGGAGGTTTGGCATTCTTTAAAAAAAAAATAACTGGTTTCCCACTTTTGTTGATAAGAAATTCCCACAACAGATGGTTGTCTATTCCCTAACATTACGGCCCAAGTGTGTCAGAAACGCCAAGCAGCCAGCAACAAACGACACGATTGAAGGCGTAGTAGGTAAGTAAACACGAGCATGCACGCGTACACAGCTGTTGCCTTTGGCTATAATGAGTTGAAGAAAGCAGTAATGGTACGGGAGATTCAGCCCTGAGATCAGCTCAAATGCGAGCTGTGTTTGACACTGTAGGATTGTCAAAGATGGTTGCAGCTGACGGGGGAGGCCTTACTTCAGCAGGGAATTAACCAAGGCTCATGCCGATGATGACCAATAAATAATACGCTACTTTACGCTCCTTTTTTCGAAAGAAAAATATGAAGCCTTGTTATGTCACCGAAGCAGGAGGTCTAAATGTCGTGAAGGAGAGAGGAGAAACAATTGTTTAGCTCGGCTATCCAGAAAATTCAGCTTTTAACCATCGTATATTACATTGTAAAAGCACCGATATGCCCAAAGATATGCAAAAAGGAATCTCCATATGTCAAAGCAGTGAAAACCTACATTAATACAAAACACCCCCACATTCGTCAAAAAGTCAATAATGGTACAAAAAAACGATAAAAGAAGAAAATATCTCTGGTTACTTGAGAACGTTGGAGATTCTGTAATTATTGAAAGCTCTCGTGCAACAAGGCTCTGCCAGTAGGGGGCCTAAGCTTCATTCGGGAGCATGTGGAGAGGGGCAGTTCTTCGCTGGGCTCCCGTGCTTGGAATGGCACCCGGCTGCAGTTGCGGCTGCGTGGGAGCGATTTCACTCTCCTCCCGCAGTGGACCCCAGCTTCAAGCACTGTGTGTCCAGCACAGAGAACCCCTCCTCTTCAGTAGGCATAGTCGAACTACTCTTATCCTTGACCCCATTACCCACAAATCCTATTATTTGAAGGCTCTGAAATCGAGTCGGGTTAACAAATCAACCACCTATATTAACCATTTCCAGTATTTTTATTATCCGCGGTTATCCACATCCCGCCACCCCCCCCCAAGGAAACAAGTGAAGTACACTTGTTGATAACCCCGTGGATGACCGGAATCCTTGATGTTCTACACCCCTCGTCGCCATGAATAACGTGGGTTCTACTGGAATCGATTTGCTATTCACGGTTGATTTTTAATTCTGGTGCCGTTGTTGTTCACACGCAGTTCTCTCCGCAGCTCTGTGAAGCGCTTTGTGACCCTCGGGTGAAAAGCGCTCTATAAATGCAATTATTATTATTCTAGCACAAGGCCTGCTGGCTATATTTATTGCCTCGCAAGCTTTTACAAGCATTAGGGCAGGGACCGTAGTCTGTGGATTCATATGCGCTGGAGCATGTGGGCATTTCGCTGCCAGAGCTTTCCGCAGAAAGGAACACACCTGGATTACTGTTCGACCGAGTGTCTTGTATTCCGCGTGTATAGTCTGCGGAGCAGCGTCAACTCACTTGAAACCTCATATGGGTTGGCTTATGCTTGCCTTGCAAAGAGAGGGTTTCTCTCGGCCATATGTTTTCTACTCGGTAGCTGGGACGTTACGTATTGTTGTAACCCAATAGTTTGTGGGAATTCAGTATTATCTTTGAAGAAACAGGAAAATCCTGTTTATAGTGTCGCATTGGTTGTGTTTCCGTAAATATCGCTCTCTGGGATAATTAAACATTGCGCACTTTGCAGCTGATTGCAGTGTTTGATGCTGTTTTGGAAACTGTTACGTAAATATATATTTTCCCGTCTCACTGCAGAGGAGACTCCCTCTCCCCGGCAGCGACCGACGACGAGGGCGCATTGCTGATTTTTCGTTCTCTGTCATTATTGTTGACGTGCCGTTCTTCCGCAGCTCTGTGCAGCGCTTTGTGACCCTCGGGTGAAAAGCGCTCTATAAATGCATTTATTATAATTATTACCGCTGCGGCCAACGGCGTGAACCCGCGGAGTACAGGGTGACAGCTCGATACCGCATCGTCCCTTCCTTGCAGAGTCAAGGAAATGTACCGAGATGCGCTCCTGAAGACACCCGCGGACACAGAGCCTAACCGTGAACAAGAGCGATTAAACCATATTTTTTTATTATTATTTATGATGACGTGTTTGTGACGTGCCATGTCACTGTCTTCTCTCATCCAGATGTTGTGTAAATAAAATAACCCGCATTAGTAACACAAATTCTTCTCAAATTAAATGTTGTTTTATGGACAGCATGGGATGGCTGTAGCCTATAGGCTATATATATACATCAGCAAGACATGCCCTGTATAGAGAGAAGACTTTGAAAGAGTTGTGGCTAATGGTACATTAAAAAGGATTAGTCCGTAGTTTAAGGTCTACGCGACACATGGATTTGCAACAGGACATCCTGCCTTCTGGCACAACAGCTAAGTGATTAACAGTGCGAACTGCAATGTTCTTTTCACTGACAGTCGTGGCGGTGACTAACGACAGCACAATGGTGGACAAGGAGAGGAAGGTAGCGCGATTGATGACACGATGTATCAGTGTTAGGTAATGCAACCATAGCTTAGCATATTCCAACCACGCAGCTCAAAGGATTTGCTTTGTCAAAAGTGTCGTAAATTCGGCACGCTCTTGGCATTAAAGACGTATGCTCACTTGGGCTTTGCCACATTGTTAGAAAGGAAGGCTCATTGAGAACGGAAGCTCAAGCAATGTCTGGTTTGTCGCTTCGCTCGCTTAGCCTTGTTGGCAGGAAACGCGCGAGATGACCAGAGGAACTGACACACACGCGGATTCACGAGGACACATTCCCCATTACACATTGCTTGCTGGAAAAATAAATAAGGAGCGCACTGGGAGGAACTGCATCCGGGGATGGGCGCCAGATAATAGCGCTATTTATTCAACTTCCTTTCCTCTCCAAAGTATGATGATGAGGCGGATTGCGTTGCCGGACTACTGCATTTAATATAAAATTGCGGAATAAATACCAACCGTAAGCACCCGTGCTAAGCAGAACGCTGTCATTTTCAGTGCCTGCATTACTATGGCACCGTACCAGGCATACGTAAAGCCCGTTACGGTCTGCGCTTCTCTCACCGCAGGATTCTTTGGAAATTATTTGGTTTGGATCTTGCTTAGCTCAGTCGAGCTGGGAAATATTTAGCGCCTGGCAAGCGTCAAGGAGGCACACCACCTAACCAACGAAAATGACACGAAAACAAAGCATTCCTCTTCAAATGCTTGCCATTCCGTTTCTGTTTGCAGTAAATGGCCAAGTCTTACAGAACCAAACTAAGGCATCGCGATGAGTTTTAACAGCACAGCATTTACAAATGCCACCAAGAAGAAACAAATCAACGCAGTGCGACAATCGACCGTCAACCCTCTAAATTCAACACACCTTGTAGGGTGTTCACGTGCGTTATGCGTGCATGGCCCTGCCAGGGACAGACTAATCCTGCTCAGATTTACTTTCTTGCCGGTGTACGGAGGTGACGATGGATGGATGGATGTGTTGACGGTGTCAGCAGAGACGAGACCACACTACATACAAGCACATGCATGTGCGTTAGTATGTACGTCCGTCATCATCACCATCATCCGCATCAGCAGTCCGTAATGCGATGACCGGTCAACACGAGTGATCCGTGTTCTGCTTTGCTTCCTGCTGTGCTGCTGGGTGGCAACGGTAGTGCAGCGCTTTGTGACCCTCGGGTGAAAAGCGCTCTGGAAGTACAAATATTAATATTATATTGGTGGTAACACTCTCGTCCTATGTTCGATTCCCTATTCTGGTGCCTTTCTGCGTGCACTTTGTATGTTCTCCCCGCTGTTCGGGTTTCCTCCGGGTTGTTTCCAACCCACAGTAGTCACCACTGGGATGACACATAGCAGCAGCTCCCCATCCCCTGACAGAATTGCAAGGGACCCATCCTTGGTGTAGAGCGGCGAAATCTCCTTACCATGTAGCTGGAGAGCGGCGGCAGGTGTGCAGGCGATGGGTCTCCGTAGCGTCGCACGGGGCTCTCAGTGTCAACCCCGCTGTGCATGCCGCTCCCCAGAGGGACGGCCACCGGCAGGTCGAACAGCAGGCAGCTTTGCATTTGCGGCTGTCTAACGCCTGAGCAGCCCCTAGCAAGGAGGAAAAAAAACAACGCGTGGGTAGAGGAGGAGTACAGAGTGGAGTTTGATTGCTTCCAATGTTCGCGCACGGAGGCAACGAATGAAAAAAAACAAAATAATTTAAACGAGTCAGGAAATCAGAAATGAGCAGGTTTGACTAACCGGCCGTCACGCGAGATGCTAAGCACACGGGCGCATGCTCTGCTGCTGCTGTACCGCTGCCTGCATCTGCCTGCGGTCGTCTGTAGCCCGGCACAGCTCAGTGTAGAACGCAGCTGATGTCTTTTCCTCTCCAAGCCCTCCCCCTCCACCTACCCCCCCCCGGCACGCTCGAGAGGCTACAGTGAGGGTGGGCGGTGGAGTTCCCACCCCACCGTCCTCCAAGCAGGCGAGCGCTGTGTTTGGCTGTCAGGGCACACGGGTAGGGTAGGGTCCGAGGGTGAACGCGAACGGGTTGGTGGTTCGGTGCCGTGGACTCGGGTTTAGCCGGGTGGTGCTGGGGGTGGGAGTTCTTGCACGCGTGATAAGGAGGAGGAGGTGGAGCTTCTGCTCGAGCACTGCGGAGACGGGGGATGGACGCGTCTTGGGCTTTTGCGCTGGGACGCGTAACGTAGCTTGCTCTGGCCGTTGGACCATTGTAGGCGATTGCACCGTATAACATATGGGCGCAATGGAATAACGCAGGTTCACGAGTTTTTTTTTGCACCCCTCTCGTATATTTGGGGGGGGGGGGTTAATGGCAGAGAATGCGTTTTAAGTTTAGTGCGCCGTGACGAAAGGTCAGAGGATGCAGACATCCTGCTTGGCTTGACCGCGGTTGAAAATGTTCATTTGTGAATGCAAGGAGACGTGGGTGCGAGCGCATGGGTGGGTGCGGGGAGCGCTGCTCCCCTGAGAGATGTCAGAGCAGAATGGTTAGAAGGTCAAGTAATGCAGCTTTCAATGGAATGAAGGTCAAATCCTTTGATTAGATTCCAAATGAGCCTGTGACGGTGATGTGGATGTCCGAATCGACACCATGGAATGTTGTGTTATTTAATTTGTAGAAGAGGTGGCATCAGCATATTCAAATCAGACAAGCAAGCAATAATGTATTGAACATACAAAAATCACTGCCACAACCTCCCTCTGAGTAACCAGCATTGACCAACATCGTAAAGTATATTCAAGTCAAGGTGGCATGGGCAGGTCTTCGTCTGACAGTGGATTTCGCAGAGAGTTGTAAAATTTAAAAGAAATTTGTTAAATATTCCCCAAAACGCACTGTGTTAATCAGCTAAAAAGGTAATAATATTCAGACAATAAGTCTTCAGAAAAATACCATTTAACCTCCATTCTCAACTGGTGGATTCAGTGGGCCGCAAGCGCCACCTAGTGGTCCGTGGAGACCGGACCTTAATGGGCCTCGAGGTGCAAAATTCAAGAGCCGCTGCCATAGAATGCCGACACGCATGGCATAGAGATAAAAAAAAGGAAATATTACAGTGCAGTATCGTGAATGTGACAGCAGCTTCGGAAGAAGACATTCATGCAGCAGTGGATTGACCTTGTCCGATTCTGATGCAATGGTGAGAGAGAGATGGAGAGACTCTCAGTCCATGTATGTTGCGTTTAATCCTGTCCGTGTGCCTGAGCAGTGCGGTAACGCGAG
>JAZEWT010000024.1:233680-280192 GCA_036362905.1 Mordacia mordax | reverse complement strand
CCCGTTTGGTGCGCAGCATCGCACACTGTGCCGACCGTGGAAAGATGGATTGCCCATTCTGCAGCATACCGTACAGTACACATTAACCCTCCTGCACGTTAGCGCACAGTTCTATTATTTACACCATCAGACACAGATTTCGAGGGCTGTTGCTGCAGTGTGCAATTTGTGCCACCTCTGGACGCGTTCCATAAGGCTTACAAGTCCTCTGGCTCGAGCTGTTGATGAGGCTCAGTGTTGTCGTGCCGGGATGATGGCTCTCTTCCAACCCGCGTCTGCTTGGGAACATTTGTTCCTTCCTTGTTTGTTGAAGAATTATTTATTTTATTAATTTTCTGTTGATTTTGTGTCCTATAATTTATCGCTACTGTTTGTATGTCATTGTCATTGATTTATATACATGGCTTGCAAAGGAGTCCTAAAACATGTGGTTTTATTAAACACGCTGGTGATTATGCATCATCTTTGTTGGAAATTCTATTGTAGCCGAACTTGGATTTTTGCAATCATTTGATTACGAACTGCACTTAAAATGTTCATTTACAGAACTTTTATTGGTCACATTTAACATTGCATTGCACAAACAAGAATCATCAGCTGTTGTCACTCCACTGTTGAATGAAGGTCTCTACAAGCTACCACCACTTTTCATGATCCTGTGATGTTATCATCCACTCGTACCTGCACATAGTGATTTCCCTGCGCCACATCCATTAGAAGCATTATTTTTTTTTTGGCATATATAGTGCACAATGTCACTTTTATTAATGCAAAACATTTCCCAATGAATCTGATGTCTCAGCCTTGTTTCTTGGTTATTCTGTCAGGATTCATCCAGTCAGCAGAATGTGATTTGAGATGAAATGGGGAAAAAACAAACACACAATCGAATGTTACATTTACTTTGATGACTTAAATGTCATTGTTAATTCAAATTCATTTTAGATGTTGGAAGAAATATATATTATGCCTACATCATCATATATATACTATACTTCTTGCTTTACATGGCATACACTGTATGCAAGAAGTCGTAAATATACCGTGCCTATAAATGTTATTAGACAATGGTGGTGCCATCCACTTAGCCTCCAATATATAATGCATGGCATGTGCATACATTACTCATTTCATGTGCTCTAGGTTCTATTAGTAAAAAAAAACAGATGAATCCCAATATGCCATCGTACATTAGATGAGGAATCATTTAGAATGAAAAGCTAAAGCTGAGATGCATTAATTTTTCATCCCCCAGAATAACCAAAAAAAGCTGTTACGTTGTAACATACTGTACTGTAGTGTTATGAAATTATATATCAATATATTATTATAGGAAATAATATATATAAACGATAATATATCACGATATCACGATATTATTTCATGGATATTGCACATTTACAAATAGTTCTTGCTTTGGGCCTTGAAAAAAAAGTACATATTTCAAATCGGTCAACTGGAAGGTGGTCCAACTGATGACTGCTTACCAAAGCTGTTGCTTCAGGATAGCCGTGTCGAGCACTGCTCTATCAGAACTGAGATTCAGATCACCTGGAAATACCTCCAACGTGGGAGGCGAAACGTTGCAAAGGAGAGAGGAGGAGCGCTCAACACGGCTATCCCAAAAGAGCAGCATTGGTAAGTAGTCGTCATGCCTCGAGCCGTGATGACCGTCATCAGTAAGGTGGTTCAACAGCTGCAGAAAATCATCTTTAATTTTATGTCATGCCAAAATATTCCACAGCACTAAAGGGAAAGCATGTGCAATATATCCTCTTGGATGCTGTGCTCCATACTAGATTGCTTTTTTGGATAATTTTTTTCCCATAGCTATTTAATATAATTTAATCTAAAAGTACCATTAAGTCTACTTACATAGGTGCGTACCATTGACCGTCGGGTCATGTATGAAATATCTGCCTAGATTTTACAGGAAAAGAATATTTCATATTTTTACCAAAATCGGCATACACAGAAATGTAGTTATAGTTACACTTTGCTTGTTTGCAGGCCAATAATTTATTGCGCGAAAAATTGTGTTTGCCAACTGACGCCGATATTCATTGCGTAAGGTTTCTGTTAAAAGAACTAAAAAGCTGAGTTACTTGATATACGTCTGATAAAGTAAACTCTTAACTCTCAGATGTTATCGTGCGTAGGTTTGTGGGCCACCGAGGCCTGTCAGAGAATCGCAAAAGTGTAGCTTCTTCTGAAGGTTTCATGTGCGACCTCTCATTTCATGCATTTCGTGTGGCGCTGTACAATCGCCTGCGCATAATGCGCACTGGCACAGCAACGCTACTCCAAGGAAAGCGTGCCCTAACAAATATGAACATCGATGGCTTGACAAATTATTCACTAGCACTTGGCCATATAGGATATCACTGACTTATTTGAAAGGGACTGCGTTCGTATGAAAAGTCATGGGACATTGGAGAATTATACATATATTTTATTTACATGTGGACATGGCAAATTTACATAGCTCTGTTGGATTTTACGTTAAAAACCAGGATCGAGTGATTTGCAAGAGCGACGTGGGTTATAAAAGTAGCAAAAGCGATGCAGTATAATTATACATATATTCTGTATGCAATACACTGAATTGTAGTTGCATTGTATATATTTTGCATTGAAGAGGAATATGAGTTACAGTATATTATCTTTGTGTCTAAGATATGGTAATCACGCAAGGTCGGTGCTAGGGGGGGGGGGTGGTTTAATAAAAAGAAAATTAATAAGCTAAACGTGTGATTTTTGTAACCTATCCAAAGTTTCGGGCCAAGCGTTTATGAGCTTGGTAACGTGGGAAGGGTGCTGAGTTTACAGGCAGTCGCGTGCTTGTTAAAGGTTACCCCGCAGCACGAGCAGCAGCTTTTTGGGACGTATGTCGCTAACGCAAAGGGAGCAGGGGGGCCCATCCCGTGCAAGACCCCCCCCTCCCTTGCGCCCTGAAGGTCAATGCGCGCAGCCAAAACACAGCGGCCCTTCGGTAACAAATCACGGAGCACGATATTTATTTTACGCTCACAATGCGTGCATCGCATCGGGTATTGTTATTATTAATGTTGAACTTGTTTATCCAGTAAGCCTCACCGTGTCTCGTGCCTCTTTCAGGTGTGTGGTTTTTATGTGTGGGTTGATGATTACTGTCTAGCATATGATAGTACATTTTGTATACGTATAATGTCGACACATTTGGAGCGTGACGCAGCACATGGGAGGTCTGCGTTCTCTGTAAAACAGACGTCTATTTTTTTCAGTCAACACGCTATGTTTATCAAAATTGTGCTGTGCCATGCAACACAGTCCAGTTAGTCAATTTTTATCTCATCCGGAAGGAACTGTAGAGATATGTTACTCTTTTTGACAGTTGTCCAGCGGGGACAGGGGAAAAACATTGCAACATCTCAGGGCACGTGAGCAAGTTAAATCTGGACAATTAAATCTGGACAATTGAATCTGGACAATTAACCCAAGTTCAATAGCACAGCGAGATCTCGGTACAAATCGATACCTGCCACCTGAAAACAGATGAAAAATTTACAAACTACCCGAGTCACACCTGGACAGTTCTCCAAGGTCGATGTAGAATTCTGTTTTATTATTAAGCGTTTTGACCACATTATTTTCTTGCTGTTGCTCAATTCGCATACACAAACCTGAAATAATACACTCTCACATTCACAGTTTCAATGATGCAATGTAAATGTAATACTTGGTTATCCTTAACGAATTAATACATTGTTACATGCCTAGACTGTACCCAAGTGTGATGGGATAGCACAATGTACGGTGAGTTGCAGTGATATTGGATACTCCAGGTAGACACTACCCTCTAGCGGCCGCACGGTGTGTAACGCTGCTGTCTCACAACAAAATAATGAACTCGGTTCGATTACCCCCCGGTGTCCACGTGAATTTTTGCTAGGTACTCTGATTTCTTCCCACAATACAAAGACGATGGACCGGCGTCCCATCCAAGGCATGGCGTTGCTTTGCCTCCTGTATGTGCTGGGATAGCTTCCATCTACTCACGACCCTCTGCAGGGTTAAGCGAGTACCGATGACTGATTTTACCGTCTAGTGCTAGAGTACCTGCAAACCCAACACGTTGAGAGTTTCACATATGGATAAAAAAAATACTCATGGATGGCGTGGGGGAACAGTGGTTAGAATATCTCAATATCTCAGCCTGATGTGGGGCCCCCATGCTACCCTTCATTAACCCGGAATGACCGGCTTGCTTAAATTTGGTGAAATCCCACAGACGAATACTGAACAGAGACACCCTGATGAAGTCATAAATGCACTGCTAGCACAATGGCTATAAACTCTTGTCAACTTATAAATAATTAGCTCCAATCTATGGGTAACTTTTTTACCAGTACAAAGATGTAAAAAAAGAGAAAATGTTTTTACGATGGGCCAATCAGTTTAAAGTACAACGCATACATTATCAAAGTATTTTTGCATATTTTTCCAGTTGTGTGCTTTTTTGCAAACTTGGCACTTTGTAAAAGGTGTCTATTCGGTGTTCTAAGATCTTAACACTTGTATAAATGCCATAAATTATAAAACCTCTTCTTTTTTATACATATTTAACTGCACTTCCTCTCCTGATAATGGTTTGGGTAGCAGTCGCAGCGGGGGGCCTCGACGACCCAATCCCTGGACCAAAACTCTGGCAATAGGGACATACCGTGCCGTGTTTATAAAATCATTGATAGTCATAGATCATAACGTTTTGGGATTTCGGCTCACAAAAATATGCGGTTTTGAATTCAAGGGGCCAATGTGCATCCGGTTTTAAAATCTAAAGACGTTGCCTCAAGGTTCTCGAAGGCAACAGAGATGCTGCTGAATGCATGAGTTACAACAAGGTTGATTCACTAGGATCAGCTGCAAGCCTAAAGATATGTGATTGTGAAGGGAACTGCTTGTTATGTAGGTTACAGATGATGGGAAATTATGTGCATACACGAGAAACTGCCAGGGATTATGGGCTAAGCAGTTCAAGGCAGTGCGGGGAGCCGAAAAATGTACCTATATCTGTCACTTCACATTTATTTGGACAATTGCTTACTCACTCAATTGACGTATTCAGTTATGTAACTAATTACAATAACACGGCTTATATAGGAATGCCCCACTGAGACATTTTGTAGGAAAGTTCCGCATTGGGATTTTTTGGCCAATTCCGTATGACCGGAGTTAGGCGTCCACGGGTAACACTCACAAATGTTCTCCGAGTTGGGCCGGAGAACGAATATACTTGCTGTACTGCCATCTCCTGGCCATCTTGCATTCCAGTGGGTTTCGTGGTGAACAAACCTGCGCAATCTTCTGACCCGTGCCTCTGAAGCACTGGATTGTCAGCTAGCTTGCCCTGGAGCCACTACACCCAACCGAAGGGTCACACCCCTTCACTGGGCTGAGAGCAGCACCTAGTGGTGCGTGGAGACCAAGTGGGCCTTGAGGTGAAAATAAAATGAGAACCCCTGGACAAGAATGCGACTGCAGTGTTTCCAATATTGCCATTAAAAATGTTGAATGTTGCTTGGCGCATACTGCATAACAAACACTCATCAACGCAGCATCGGTTTAAATAATAAGCCTTTAATTTACTGATAATTAGCATTTTAATGTTACAGATACATCAAAAATAAGTTAACAGATACCTACAAATGAACGTTTTAATCAAATACATGAATAACGTTTATCTAACATCAAGTGTTAGCCAAATTAGTCGAAGTTGTGTGAATCGGTTCTCAAACTGACGGTCAAGTTAATAAATCATAATCTAAACACAGCATAATGTACATACAAAAACATAGTCAGTAGACAAATTGGCCGTGTTCATTGTGTTGTACTATTTGACCAGATGACGTCATTTTCAACGATCCAAAAGCTAACTGTTATAGATCTCCAAATATTTGTTTTAAATCAGGTTTAATGCAATTTAACACAATTATGAATACGTTGCCAACACCACGAATTAAAAATAATCTATATTGGCTTCAGACATTGCAATACGATTCCAAGATCTATTACTTGTTTCAAGTGACACGTAGACACCATTACTGTATCCTTCGATGTAAAATCGAATAGTAATCTGTCTTTGAACAATATCAGCATTACCATATTAGAAATCATACTATGACCCAGATTTAGAGAATTAAACTATCCCAATTATACTGTGACTGTATTTAAATTGTTCTTGTTAACTATTAATCTGCATTCATAATGCTGCATCGCTTATAGGTGGTGTTTCAAACTCGATGCTGGAAATCAATCCAGCCGTACTTAACCTCGCCATTTACGACTATAAAGCCTCTTTGAAATTCTGTAAGACCTATAAAGCTACACAGTACATTTTGAGCGTATTGCTAAACAGTTGATAAGGCATTGTACAGCATAGTTTTAAAATGCTTTGTTAAATTATCTCTAAAATATATTCCAGTATCGCATCCTATTTCACAACTGAACGTGTTTAAATGTACAGAGCATGTGCTTAAAACCTGTGTCCAGACATCATCACATCAACAGCTACACGTGCTTATTGCACCAGAGGACACAGAAAGCATGTGAATGCTTTTTTCCTTTGGCTAAATTTGCATTCAACGGTAATAAATGAATGTCCTCTTAGCTAATAATGAGCTAAGTGGATAAAACCGCTAATTTGTTTCTGCGTTGAGCAAATGCTGACCATACCCACATGCAGCACATTTGTACAGACGGGATAAAACGCTCACCGTGATACAACCATAATAACACCGATGTCCTCAATCTGTGGACTTGGTTTTGACCGTCTATGGTTCATTTAGCAGTCAGGCTTGTTAGACAAATGCTGCTGGGCTACTATTAATGTGAAGGGTAGTTGTGGAGCATTACAGATCGACGCAAACATCATCAGATCTCCGTTCTATGTCTCCACTTATACACAGTCATGTTTGAGCCCAGCTGAGATGGAATCGTTACTTGTTTTCATGCATGAGACACGCCAATTGCTATTGGCACAGTAGGGAGTATAGGTGCTGCATCTGCCAGTCATCTCAGTCAGGCAACCCATAACACCTAGGTCTGTCCCGTGACCTCCTGGCAGCGAGCCTTCGACACTTCACGTTGCTTAAAGGTGCACTTGGCCTGACACAGGCGCCGTGGTGACGTCACCGCCACTCAGTGGCGAATGGCGGTTGTTACTGCTATTGTATTAATCGAATATACAAAATGTCAAACAACATTTGTGTCGCTGATGCGTTGCTATTAAGTTTATTACTCTACATGATGCCCTTTGTTTCCGAACAAAACTTGGCTCAATAGCTCCGAGTCCATCATCAAATATTACAAACGGTCAAGAATACATTCCAAACAAAATATACCGATGCAGCCGTAACTCCATCTGTATAGAACAGTCAACCCTAGTGCAAAGAGCGGTTGTGTACAGAGTTAGGGTCCGATCTCCAAGACAATATTCCACAGGCATATTCTCAAGCTACTCAGCGCAGTATATTCAAAACCGTACTGCTGTTTACCCAAGCAAGCGATAAATACCCACACAAGCACCTTTTTGATATGGTTTTTACACTACTACATGAATGAAATACACTTTTGGTCTATATTTTGTCCATATTTTTTAATAACTTCAAACGGCATATGGATAAATCAACTTTTGCAAGTCACAGACTTGTAATGTCACTATGGATGTCAGATGAAGTATCCATCTAGCTGATAACGACGAAAATGCAATCTGATCTCTTTATGTAAACTTAACCTTAAACAAAACCTTGATCTTACAACCTCTGTAAATCCACTGTTGAAAGGCACCTGCACACCACGTTGGTCAAGGAGGTTGTTTGACCATATTTAACGATAGGTGGTTAGTGAAGAGGGTGCCAAGGACTGGGTTTTAGAGCACTTACCCACTCATATTAGGCAGGGCCGAGAATATAACTCGGGTTGATAGTGCCGTCTGCTAATGACTTACCACCGCTGCACTCCAATTACTCACATGACAGGCAATTCAAATATGCTTGCCTTGGTTTTGATGTAATGTTACATTAACACATACACAGCCCCACAATACACAATAAAATAAACAGCTAGAGTGAAAGCAATACTAACACCCTACTGTAATTTTATAGTCTTCTGAAACCGCACAGGTCAAAAGTGATCGCAGTAACACTACATCAATTCAAATATGACTTGTACTGCTTGTTAGGCACAATGATTTAGCAGTCGTCGTATAGGTGAATTGAAAACAATCCCATGTAAGTGGCTTTTAAAAGAGTTAATTAAAAGGTATGCTACACTTCCCCCTCCCCAACCACCCCAAATTTTACATTTAAAAATTGATAGCTCATTTTAACCTCCAGTGTGCAAGTTGGTTCAATGTGTTTTTCAGCAATGAACTCTAAAAGGTGTCTCATGCTAAACGTTTGTTACCCGCCCAGTGGCGTGCTGCAATATAATACTCAACCATGCTGCTACTACTCACAATCTCATTTGTTTGGCTATGTCAACGACACAAACTAAGCCAGATAATCTAGTCACTTCACCCAAAAATCAAGTGGGAATCATCACAATGGCCTGCGAAAAACCACCTGTTCAATTAACACATCTGGATTGTTTCTAATCAATGTTACAAAGTTAATCGTTGGCGCACATTATTTGGCAGCAGCCTAACTCTTCACCATTACTATACGCATGCAACAGCCAGCTTTAAACGTGTAAACATCCCCCCACCCCACGCCATTTGTTCTCATGACACGCGTCTTCATTTTGTAAAAAGCACGAAGAGATGCTGCTGCTTTGGACGTGCTAGCAACGCCAATTATATCCGTGAATTATAAAAGTGCGCCATTCATTGTATACAGCAGTGGCAGTATTAAATGTCGGTGGAGGCAGCTGCACTTCAACCTTGTTGACATATCTCTAAAGTTAAAAAATAACGCATCTGAGATTAACAAAAGAATTCTAACCTATTGCACACATCACTTTTCCTAGTAGTATATAAGTATGGCCACACTGTTCTAGTATCCTAGAGTAAAATGTAATAACTAAATTGATAACACTACAATTGATGCTACTACACTCTATGGAAAAGGAGGATTAAGAAGCTTAAATACCCTAACTTGTGCATCCACACAGGTGGGCTGTTGCAATTACTATTTTTATACAACTAAAGGTTTAGCCATATTGAAATTTCTAGAACATTTGTCTTAAGTTAGCAGTAGTTAAACATTGTCATACTTTTTACAATTAGTTTGCTTTTATTACAATTGTTATTATTAGGCAAAGAACAATCATTATTTTGTATTTATGAAAACCACGCGAGGCGGTGCTCACGGCCCACTGATGGGTTACGACCCGCCGCTTGGGAATGGCCGGTTTACGCAACCAGGAACAATAACGGCCAAATCGTAGCAAAATAATCAACCCTCATATTAATGTAACCCACCCTTGAATCGAATGTTGACCCAAAATCATGACTTGACATCAAATCACTGCGACAATTCTCCCCCACAAACATTTAGATTCAGGGTCACAATTTTCATTCCATACCCAATTAGTCTCGTTTTTTATAATCTCCTTTGCATTACAATATCACATCTCATATGCAGTTGTGTGTACTCCGTTAACCTAATTGATGAACAATTTCATTTGAACATTAGTAATCGATTCTCACACGCGGGCTTAAAACATTTACATCGCGAGAATCTACTTCAATGTTGAGTTCACGCATTGTTTCACGAATTCGTTTGATGAATTCACTCACTGGCAGAGGGCGCCAGGGTAACGGGGAAAAACACGCGTACATCCGCTACCTCGTCCTCTGAAGACATTTATTTACAGCCCAAATAGACGAGTCTCACCCCACATCACCCCAAATATTTGTGAAAACCTATTTCACTATGGCTGACTGCATTACAGCCCCCGTGGAGATGTGTGCGTGTGTCCGCCAGAATTCTTCAGGGTTATATTGATTGCATGAGTTACAATCCAAGCCAGCCCCAAATGCATGTGGGATTGCGTTATTAATTCATAGCGAGGGGAAAAACGTGGGCTTTGGCCCAGAGAAGAAACCATCATCACCTGAGGTAGTAAATATTTAGTGGTACCGAATACTTTATATGGTCAATAAAAATAAAACCATTTTATAACCAAAATTAATAAGGTGACACATACATCACCTTTATTGACCTTATAAAAAAACTGTAGCCATGACGTTTTCCACCCCTGATGGTACTGCAGTACTTTGTGACCCTCTGGTGAAAAGCGCTCTAGAAATGCAAATATTATTATTACTGACGTAGATGACAGTACTGTGGTATGGATTTGTGAAACACGGTCTCTGCCTAATGACTAAACAGGAGGGTGTTGTGAATACCGTATACGGTAATTTCATTTGCCAACCATTTAATGTGCGTACATGACTAACGCAACAACTCAAAAGCAAATTCCACCGACGCATCTGGGTAAGAATCTTCCAAGTGGACAGAATGCTCACTCGTTTCTAAGATACTGAATAAAACCGAGGTGTTCCGTGGACACAACGTCCGATGCGCCGGTAAGCTGGAGCTCACGGTTATCCGGGTGAACGTGCAAAATCACGATTCCTCCTGCCGACGCGAACGTAAGCGTAGGAACGCCGTCCTGCATTGAAAGTGAAGTCAGCACGCGTGGTCCATCCCCATACCCCTCCCTCTCAATTTGCGAGCGCTGCCAAGGTGAGGACCGCGGCGATCGCTCCAAGCGCGGCGCGCGGCATCACGGGTAAGGCGGGCGAGCCGGAGTACGATCCCTTCTCGTCGCAGTACCGCCCTCTCCAGCCCGTGTAGCACTGGCACATGAAGTCTGCCTGCAGCTTCAGCACGTCGCCGCGCGACAGCCTTCCCGAGACGGTGAACCCTGTCCATTGCATGGTCACAACAGCCACACATGCAGGGGTTAGCGCGGCAAATCGAAGCACAAGGTCACAATCGCTACGGCGCCAGCTTATTAAGTCCACCGTGGATCGTATTTATATCGTGCCGGAGGGATTTGCGTGTTCAATGAACCCCCAGATCTACTGTCACCTGGGGTCTAACATTGCTGGTACGAGTCTCCTATGGTGAACAGGTCAGTGGGGGCATTCACCAAACAAATAACGATCTGGAAACCATCCCAACTAAAAGAGGATGGCAACAGCTGTAACATTCTGCTCCAATATTCCCGCCGTTGGGGAATAACCAGCCAAACTGGATACCAGCGGATTAAACTAGCAACCACAACTAGCTCAATATGTTATATATCTGGCATACTCAAAATTTGGTAGGTACGTCTCAAAAGATTAATTGGAAAGAAGCTGTACTTTGTAATGGCACAGCTGCAAAACTATACTTGGCTCGTTTGGTGACAGATCTGAAACGTACCTTTGGGTTCATTGTAATGAAATAAGGGATATGCGGTCTTGTGGAATGCCTTAGAAGTGACACCACAAGCCTTTCAATGTCTAGAAAAGAAAAAAAGTTGTTGTTGCTGAATTGCCGTTCTCTCTGCAGCGCTTTGTGACCCTTGGTGAAAGGCCCTCTAGAAATGCAATTATTGTTATTATATAAATATCACCCTACTGGAGACTGTGCCCCCATTGAAAATGCGGAAAAGTGACAGGTTCACTCCATGCCTCACCGACCAAATAACTTTCGTGACTGATCGGATTTCAACTTGACGGGATATTTTCGGTCACAGCTCTGCTCGTACTTGGCTCTTGCTCATGTGGCAACCAGGTCACGGCTCAACTGGAACCTGCTCATAGTGCTGGCCACGTTTAAGATTTCCTAGCGCCTGGAGCCAAGAACCATGGCTAAGCCGCTCACTCATTTCTCTTTCGAAGCAAGCTCAAGCGGCCTGAGCTTAGGCGCGTTCAGAGAGCAAACCGGACAGAGCGGTGAGCAAGATCGCACGGCGCTGGATTTTAATCGCGGAAGGCCTGTTTGGCGAGCGCACCCTTATTGGGCGGTCGGTTCCGCTGGATGTTGAAGCTGTTGGGATTGAGGTGCAGGTAAGCGTCCGACTCGTTGGAGATGCGCTTGCAGCGGCCCTGCGAGCCGCACAGCGCCCGGCTGCACCACGTGGCAGCTGCCGTCACGTTCACCGTGTACAGCCCCACTGTCGACGTGATGTACTCCTGCAGCTGATCACAGCGGGTCTGCGAGCAACAAATTATACAGTGAAGTGAAATAGAAATCCACGATCTGTAAGGTGCACCGTGGGTACCATTTCGACGCGGCTGTCCCGAGAGAGCAGCTTTTCGAAGCAATCATCAAATATACGTAAGGTTTTATTATTTTTGGCAACGATACAAGTGTCAAGGTCTTAAAACATTATAATTACCAGAAAATGGTAAAAGCTTCTCTCTTTTTTTTTACTTTTTTGTACTGCCAAAAAGGTACCCATAGGTTTAACTGCTCGACCCCCACTCGACCAATGCATTGGTTTTTGCATTGTAATGAGCTTATTGCCTTTTGGCAACATCTGACTAACACTGAGGTTAGGCTCCAAAGAAATCGGTCTGGTATGGGCCAATCAGTTTCAAGAACAATGCATACATTATTAAAGCATTTTTTTGCAAACTTGACACTACGAAAGGTGCCTATTTGGTGTTTTAACACCTTAACATTTATATACTTGCTAGAAATGGTAAAACTGTGTAATGATGTAGATTGTCATGGCTCGAAGCACAATGATTACTTCGAAAAGATGCTCTTTCGGGATAGCCACGTCGATCGCTCCCCCTCGAGCTATCGACGCGACTATCTGGAAAGAGCAGTTTTTCGGTAAAACCCTCTCATTTTTTTTAACAAAGCGGACCACATTCATTCAATGGCAAAATAAGAATTCGTTCAGAGAATGACCCGGAGGTACGAGTAAACTGCAGAGAGGTGGGCGGAAGGTGGCCGTGCCGTTAGCTGGCGCCAAACATTTGCCAGCGCACTGCGTCCCAAACGGAGTTTCAAGGCGCAGCTTGCACACCCACCGTTGACTGTGAGTACCTCTTGTCACCCCACAGCACAACGCCCGCAGCCCCCATCGCCGCACTCTCCCCAATGCTCTGGATTAAATCCACCTGCACGTGGAGGCAAGAAAACAATGCAAATTGTGAAGCTGGCAAAAAAAAATACATCGTCAGTATGGAATTTAATTCATGCTCCCCATATAATGCGATTATTATTATTGTTATAAGTGTACTTGTTTATCCACAAATGGCTCACTGACTTGAATAAAGTTTGTTACACCCATTCTCTTTGAAGTGTAACAGATTATTCATTAGCATAAAAGCTGACCATCCAAAATGATGTTATTTTGAAAAATGGTGCAGCGTGTAAATATTATAATGTAAGTAAACTGTAAAAAGAAGTCTTGTATCGACAATTGTTTTTCTAAACTACAAGTTGAACTGCATTATTAAACAACACAAGGCACATTCAATCAGGACTGTGAATACATCACAATAAATGATAACAAGGTAGTATCACTTTAACGCTTATTTAACAAGCAAATAAAACACACACACACACACACGTGCTAGCAACATTTCCAATAAATGCGTCGCTGCGGTTCCCGACCGCCAAATCACCTCCGACTTGTAATCCACGGCGGTGTTGTTATCTGAATTGATGTACACCAGCTGCGAGTACACGTAGATGGGGAGCGAGTTGAATGGATCCGGCCTGGTGGAGACCCTCATGGCCTCCATGACGCGGTAGCGCACGAACTTCCGCCCGTTGGCTGTCGACTCGAGCGCCTTGGGCATGTAGATGGAGGGGAAGAGCACCGTGCTGGCGTTCCACAGCCAGTCCAGCTCGTTGTTGCGCAACAGTTCCACGTCGGGACACACTCCCGTGTACTTGTCCTCGCTGCCCTTGTAGTCGTGGTTGTAGCAGTCGGGGAAGAGGTAGAACCCCCACAGGACTTGGGGACGCAGGTTCTTACCGAGCTGCAGGGTTTCCACCATGAACTGCTGCGCCGCCGTCTCGAACTCCCACTGCGCCTGCTGGCTCACCATCGCGTCCGTCCAGTTCGGGTGCTTGAGCCGCACAAGGTCACGTGACCGTTGCCGGTACACGTCCTTCTTGTCCCAGTTGCGCACCCACAGAGGTCTCCACATCTCCCAGTCGACGACGGCCAAACGGCCCGTCTGGTCCATGGGAATGTACTTCTCGATGTCGACGAGCGCCTTGTCCAGGTGCCGCGAGACGCTAGCGTTTTGCGGCAGCCCGCCATCGATGCTCTCGCCGTTGTCGGCGACGTAGGGGTACACGCCGAGGCGGTCGGCGTAGAAGATGGTGACATTCTGCCCGTAGAATGCCTCGTTTGGTGTCGAGTTCATGTCGAACACGCTGAGGTCCAGATCCACGCCGAAGCGAGACTTGCACTGCTCGGAAGGAATGTTCCAGATGACCAGGAAGGGTCTGTCGTTCAGGAGGGGGGGGCTTGTGTGCACCCTCTCTTGGGCCACCGCCGCCTAGTGGTGCCGCAAGTCAACATGGATTAAGAGCACGTAACGCTTGATGAGGATTCAAACGTGGGCAGCGAAACGTCGCAAAGGAGAGAGAACACTTGACACGGCTATCCCAAAAGAACAGCTATGGAAAGCAATTCTCGTATGTCGAGCTGTGAGCACCTACATCAGTACACATAGCACAGCTAATGGTAAGATGCACATACCTCAGTAGCCATTTGTTGTGGTTTGGCTATAAAGTTAAATAATATGTACACGTTGAAAAAAGCGTAATATGGGCAATACAGAAGTGATTCCCCTGAATATTATAACGCTCCCAACACCTTTTGAGCATATATGCCAAAATCTCCTAAAGTATATTTTAATACAGCACATGCAATGGATTCTTCAATTCCACTAAAGAGACATTTGTGAGATTCCATTAACTAAAACGTTAACTACAGTGAAATTGAATAAGCCACCACACATGGAACATTATACTGCAATCGTGAAATTGAATGAATCCCCACGTAAACAAAGTCACACACAATACCATAAGCAACAAAGTAATTCACTGTTTACGTTAATACAGTTCCTACTTTCCTCACCGTAACTGCCAACAAAAGGCAGAGGGTGGCCAGCAGAGCCACATAACCCCGACGAGGACGCAGAGGTGCCATCGTCATGCAGGTGGCCATGCGTCGTCTCAATCTCGGCGGAGTCCTGCGCATCCCCGCGACACCTCTCCCATCACGAGCTGCAGCGGACAAGCCCAGGAGCAAAGTGGTGAGAGTGGCAAAGTCAAGCGTATCCAGCCGATGCATTGTTGGCATTTTTCCACGATTGTTCGTGTGTGCGCACGCGCGCGTGGGTGGGGTGGTGGTGGAGCGTCCTTCAAATTGCTGGGCAGTTTGAGGCAGCTACCATCCAACAAGAGCGGAGGGGGCAGAGGAGCGATGCTCACAATAACGAGCGGAGCGCCGGGCAGATAAAACACAGGAAGCTGGCAGAGTATGCAGCACAGGTGGTGCGTCTACCAGTCATCTCCATCAGCAGCAACCCATAACACCTGGGTGCGTCCTATGACCTCCTGCCAGCGAGCCATCAACACTTCACGTGGCCTTAAGGTGCATATGGCCTGGCACAAGCACTCTGGGGAAGTCACCGCCTCTTAGTGGCAAACGGTGGTTGTTGTTGATGTTGGTGGCGCTGTGGCGCAGTGATTAAAGCAGTGCGCTACAAAAAAAAAGTGATCCAAGATCAAGTCTGGGCAATGGATAAAGTCAGTAGCGTATATCAGAACCAGTTCCGGATGACCCCAAGTTCGACTCCGCTTTATATGTGTACCCGGTGCAGTGTGCAAACATCATCACTGGAGAGAATGAGTTTGCAGGACTTGGAGTTCACTGCCCCACTCCTCGTACACCATGCCACCTACCACAATGTGTTCAGAACCAGCTCTTGCCCCAACAGTCTATTAAGAACCTCATTACATTAAGAACCCTACGCATTAAAGTTTTGCTTTTTAACAGTTGTCCGGCGATGAGGGGTAAGCTCGTTGCAACGCCGCAGGACACTGAGGGGGCAATTTATTCAGAACAATCTAGGCAGCATGTTTTCGGGCTGTGGGAGGAAAACGGGGTACCTGGCGATTACCCAGGTGGACATGGAAAGCGCATGGAACTCTACACAGGTACCCGAGCCGAGAATGGAACCCCCCGGGTCCTTGTTACTGTGAGCGGCAGCAGCAGCGCGACTTGCTGCGCCACCGTGCCACCCTCGGTCACCATTGAAAGGTTGAAAGGCTGGATGCTGGGCCAAATCTTCGGTGTACACACGAAAATCTAATTAAATCTGTCAGTCTGGTGTATTATACACAGTGTGCTCGGGTTTTTTTATTTTGCTGAATCAGCATACCACAATAATCAAACATTGTGCTAATGTGGCCAGTTTTCCACCAACAGGAAACCTATGCACACATAAAAATGTCAAACTTAACATTATTTTTCTCGGAATTGCAATTGCTCCTTTGCGTGCATTAAGATATTTCATATATATTTGATACTCGCGAATCTTGATAATAGGAGCCGTTCCTTAACAGCTGTAAATGTACGTAGTGCACGTTCGTTTCGTTCTGGACACAATGTGCTGTGGCCGATACTGAACCCAATGAACTACGGATGCAGAAACTGCACATCTTTAATGACCTGTATTGTTCAGAGATTATTCATCATCGCTGTGTTGATGCTCTACGTTGTATTGTATGTACAACGGCAAAGAACCGGTCACCTTTCCCTGCCCATGTATTACACCGATGGAAAACTGAACACAATAGTTTTAAAATAATTAATACGACATCGTTTTATCAGTTGGCAAAAATTACCAATTATCTGCTGGAACTCTTTGCTACTATTTAGGAACCCTCTTTATAGCCAGGAATGGAGAAAAAATGAGCAAGAGGTTGTCAACAGGAAACCTATGGGTTTGCAGACTGCTAACATCCCCTACAGCCACCCTTGTCATTTCCTGGCGCCTTAACACCAAGACTACTGCTACTGTGTTTACCGGGACTGGGTGACTGTAACGTAACTGTAACGTAACTGTAACGTGACGTCAGTGGCAATCAACAGCCGTCTTTGACCACCGTTTACGCATCACAGTCGTTCGTCATTGTGTACTGCACGACAGTCGGTCGTTCATAATACTGTATTGTACAACCAGCCACAAATAGCAAGCAATGCCTCTGGCATGTCATGTAACCCTTATTTTACCATATATGTATATTAAATCACTGGCAATATGAGCATTTGGAGTCTGGCCAGTGCAAGGACGGGTGATAACTATGTACATAAGACAGGTGTGTCAGACGCTTAGAGGCGAGCACAGCAAAACAAATATGCTGGTCTGCACTTCACCAAACGGCACTCATCATTGTGGTGAGGTATGGTTAAATATTCATTACATCGCCCCAAGTATGGGCAGGCCCTCACCCAAAACGTCCCGTACATATACGCGTCATTAACGTCCTTCAGTGATATTCATGCCGTATGTCCAAGACCTACTGTTAGCACGCTGGCTTGCTTTGTGAACCAGGCTTTCTGCCCTACTTTAGGTCTAGTGGGCCAACCGTGTGCTTGGTAAGCAGATCCCGAAGCTCGTTGCCGAAGTCGCACATTCACTTGAATGTCGCATTAAAACAATCATGGCCATACAGTCAACATGCTGTGCCAGATTTGGTCAAATTTCCGGTAAAAACACAGATAAGAAAAATAAAGAGTGCAAGTTTTCTTGCGATATCCAAGTATAACCCAGACATTTAAAAAAAGGAAGATTGTTTTAAGCATACCGAGCTTCGTAAAAATACACTTCATCAGCAGTATGCGACTACTGAACTAAATCTCACGAAACTGCGCGGCTCAGGATGTGGGGACACTGCGCCTTTCTGCAAAATCCAGAAACAGAAGCGGACTCATCCTTGGCTCCCCACGTCTTGTTCATGGTGGCAGTGAACACAGGGCATCTCAGTAAATCCAGTATACTTTCCCACATCGGAATATCATGCAGTTATGTTTGGATTCAAACATATAATCCATAAAGCTAGGAGGAAAACTAATGCTCTAACCTCGAGTTACTATATGCAGGGAATTCACATAAAGACACTCAAGTGTAATATATATACAATTTAATCTCGACGATGAACATATCAACAATGGACATTTTTAGAAGTTCAAAGTGCAAAGATTTTGTGGAAGACCATTGTCACCAATGTCCTGTAGGATAAGGTAGCTACAGTAAGAGGAATTTAAACTCTAGAGTCTACGTATACAACGTACAGCCCCTTTGCCAATCTACTGCTGGATGATGGCATTTCCCACACTGTCGTCAGTCATAGGTGTCATTTAAGCATTTTTCACCACACCAGACAGTGCAGTGTTGGTGAAGGAAACAGTTCAGATACCACTCGTCGCCAATATTAACCGTGGCTGGAAATCAAAACTCCTGTGCCCGGGGTTCATAACGTAAATGTGCTAACCAGTTTTTATTGCGTGACTTTTTAATATGATTGAGCTACAAATATTTACGTAATTGCCAAATATCTTGGCAACGGGCCAAATATACTGTATGGTATTAATACTGGCAAAATCTCCTAAAGTAATGCACTAATTCACACTTTGGAATTGAAAAGGACATTTGCGAATTAATGATGGGAATTATTTCACTCGAAAGAAACAGTCAGTTTTTTTTCACGCACAATAAAGCGTTTCAGTGTGTTAGAATTCTTGAGCCATGTGCTTTGTCTTAGTTATATTATAGAGCCATGTAAAAAAGTTATATGAACGATTACATTCCGTGAGGAAGTCTACTCACCACAGTACTTTAAAATGTAGAAAAACCACTGAGGTGCAGTTTGAATACAATCTACCCCTACACTTTAGCAGACATAAGACTTCTTTCTGCTGATGTTTAACAGGTGGAAAATATTCAAGTTAGAGACACCTGCAAGCCAGCTATTTCAAAACAAAACCCAATACACTAACGCCAGACTACCAAGTGCCGTGCAGTCATCACACACACACACACACCTGAGTTCCAGACATGTTACGGGTTGGGAACATTCACACTGCGCTAAAACATTTCAAAACCTCGCTCCCATCGTGGAACGGATTGGAATGCCCGATCGTATCAATGAAAAGAGATATACCACTGCAAAACATTCCACCAGAAGCCTTGTAGGCCGATGATCATAAAAAAAATTTATGTGGCAAAAAATAGGTATTTGTTCATTACAAAACGAAAATGATTTCCTGTCTAGCCCTGTTTAACCAGCTTCAGCACCATTTGCTGATAATTGAGTAGACACTTTGAAACATCTATGTATGCTGGGAATGACAACATTCTGTTCCAACAGGTAATATTTGAAATGTGTGAACACATGTTATGAACAAACCACAACAATTATTTATTTAACAAAACCAGTAGGTACAGTTCAGTTGCAACATGTACACCTATGCGCTTACCTAAGACATCTATGTATTAATTCGGCAGTTGGGGTGTCCTACTTTATTTGAGTATTTCTATAGGCTAATTGTGCAACATAGCAACTGTGCAGTGGATCTCGCCCATCAGCTGTAGACTGTTCTCTCGGCTCGGAGATGATCACCTAACCTAGCAGTCAGCACATCATGCCACAGACTACCGTGAAGATAAGTGGAAATAATCGTTCACTTAAATTACAAGATGGCACACGATTTAACCAGCTCTGTACAATATGTGCATATAACCACACCACCAAAATGTATCCAGGCTCTTCAAACCTCAAGCTAAGCAAGCACGAGCCTGGACAGTGCTGTAGGCTGCTGCGGGCCCATGTCAGCACAGGGCAGCGTAGCAAAGTAAATTGTTCCCTTGTATCAACGACAGAGATCCCTTGTACAGCATTAATAGACTGTAGAGTGAAATGCCTTTAGCGAGCACCTATAAATGTCGATACGGCACACGAAGAGATGGGTGACCAGCACCATGTCCGACCGTCTGTGTCTAACTAGTGGTGATATTTACACGCTGCACTAGGGACTCATTTGAGGCTGAGTCAACTTAGGAGAGGCCAAGGAACGGTTCAGAAACTCGTCACTGGTGTTGGCCGTGAGCGGGGGAACGAATTCAGGTCGCCAGGGTTTGTGGCCCAGCGCACTCACCTCAAGAGTCACTTCTGAAGCATGGTCAAATAACCCCCACGATCCTTGTGTGGGGAGTGGCCCTCACCCAGCATTGCATTGACAACAATGACTGGCGGAGACGTGCACTAGCAAAAAATATGTTATTTATGATGTAAATGAAATCATGTTTACACGAGAAAATACGATTTAAGACAATGGCAGCGGAGACTAGATTAACACATGTTGTTCACGCGAATGTGTGAGCAAGGGCTCCGCTAAAAACGCTCTATAAATGCAATTATTATTATTATTATAAAGGATACCCATAGATATACGAGCGCGTATTTAAATAACTCAGAATTATTAATTCTGTTCCACGGGACCGTAACTTGGAATACATTTATTTCTTTCAGAAATAATCCCTAGACACATAATTCCAAACATGCATTTTCAGCACAAGAATCGTGTTTAATAATTCCTAATGCACAGAGCACAGTACTTATTAAAAACTAAAAAAAGAACCATTAAGTGAAACGTGCAATTAAAATTGATGTTAACATTATTAAATAAACACAGCTATTTCATTGCCTAGACTGGCACCGAATCACATGTAATTGCTGTAGTAGTAGGCCTTATTCCAGTTTTCATTGCAAAAGTAATGGTACAAAGGTCACCAGTAGGAGAACTGGAAAAAGGGAACGGCAACTTCAGATGAGAGCTACTACATCGTGCGGAACGCCATATGATGCACATAAGGATGACGCAAGCCAGGTGGTTGGGGTGGCTCTGCACGCCTGTAATCCTACACTGTGGACACGAATGGCGGCGGTGGTGATGTACTGATGTCGATTTTCACGGGTCGATGTGTGAGAATTATTTCTTGAGAACTGCTCTTTCAGGATAGCCACGTCGAGCGCTCCTCCCCTCTCCATCGCAACGTTTCGCCGCCACGTTGGATGCATCATCGGGCTTCTAAATGATGGCACCAACGTAACGTCCTGCAGGACAGAGGAGGAATCCTCGATTCAACAATTCCAAAAGAGTAGCTCTTAACAGCGTTGGTGGATCGCGTGCATTTCATAAAACTCTCATGTTGGTTTACTTGTGTGTTTACTCGATTACTGCCCTGTGCCTGATGCTTCTCGACGATTAGAAATTTAGATTGAGTTTTCTTCTGAGATTTTCTTCACTCGTAACTTTTGTTTAGTGTTGTAACTTTCGGTTTAAAATTCGATTAGCTTCATACAAAATTCAATGTGCGACCGATGCAATAATTTGAATGTTATCTCGTACAATTTACAATATTTTCCTACGTTCGCCTGTTTAATATATTCATATTTATTTGCATAGGTTAATTGGCTTGCAGACTAAATTGCCCGCAGTGCCTGGTGATGGACCGGCGTCCCATCGTGGGTATATCCCTGCCGTGCGCCTTGTGTCTGCTGGGATAGCCTCCGGCTCACCGCGACCCTGTACAGGACTAAGCAGTTTGACAATGAGATGAAATATGTATCAAGTTGTTGTTTTACTACTGGCACAACTTTTCTCTGTTGTAACGTGCGCACCCCCCTTCCCCGCTGGACAACTGTTAAAACAGCCACATATCTCAACGGTTCATTTCAGCTTGAACATTGAATGACCCCTTCCCGTGGGCGTCGAAGAGGGCTTAACACGAGGCCGGTACAGCAAAGCACGGGACTAATTTCCATCCTTTTTATTCGTGTCGGATAAAGCACAGCCACCCGCCCACACATGGGGTTTACCTCCGAGCGTGTGTAAACACTCGATTAATTAGCGGACCACAGTTTTAAAGATCTGCACCTCCCGCGCGCGGCACGGTGGCCCAGTGGGTGGCGCAGTCGCCTCCTCACAGCAAGAAGGTCCCGAGTTCGAATCTCGGTTCGGGTGCCTTTCTGTGTGGAGTTTGCATAATCTCCCCGTGTCCACGTGGGTTTTCGCCGGGCACTCCGGTTTCCTTCCACAGTCCAAAAAAACATCCTGCTGCATAGGTTAATTGGCTCGCAGACTAAATTACCCGCAGTGCCCGGTGATGGACTGGCGTCCCATCGTGGGTATATCCCTGCCTTGCGCCCTGTGTCTGCTGGGATAGGCTCCGGCTCACCGAGACCCTTTACAGGACTAAGCGGTTTTTGACAATGAGATAAGACCTCCCGCGTGTTGAGGATTGTGCAACGCTGTTGCGAGGTGCACTTTGCGCTAATGACGCTGCCAATATGAATACAGTGACGATGACTAATGTGATTACGGAAGGCTAAGCGGCAGGCGTTGCCACCGCGGCAGGTGCGTCACTGGGCGTCGAACACCTGCACCTGACCTTCGGGGTAATCGTGAATAATTACGGAAAGTGAATATGACTTGCGCATGATTTTGCCAATGGGAGCTGCGTATGATGGGGGAAAGTATTGAAATGTATGTATAACATGTACGTACGTCTCTGCACTTAGGAGTACCGGGTTCGAATCCAAATTAAGTACAAACTTTATCCGCACAACACCAAGTATGTTACGTCTTATTTCACCTTTAGTTTGCAATTCACGATTACCCTTGTGAAACACACACTTTTACAGGTTGAAATTCGCACTTTTGCACTCGTGTCAACCAACTTCATCGCTCTTTCGCCATAGGGCTGATAATAATAATTGACCTTCTAGCAGTTGTAAAACGTTAAAATAAACATGCATGAGAAGCAAGTTAATTTCAATGTAACTGTTCAGTGTATATTCCTTTGTAAAATCGGTGTAACAAGTGGATAGTTTTGTGACACTCTACTAGACGACACAGGAGACAGGTGGTACCGGGGGCAGTCATTGAAACCAGATCAGGACTCGAGATGAAAGACGTGGGTGAGCGCAGGTTGAAGCACTTTGGGAAAACTGAACTTAAATAATAAAAGGCAACATACCACAGTGCCAAAATAAGAACGTTTTGTTTAACGATTTGTATTACCTGCCCGGATGTATGGATCATAAACAAGGTGACAATGATAACTAAAACATTCACAAAGGAGAACAAAGGTCTGAACGTTTTATCCTTAGCGAACGGTACAATTGCTGTCAAACAGTGGAGGAGGTCAAAGTATAGCAACGCTCTTTTGAAGGAGCAAAGCAGGTCCACTGATAATAATGTGAACAGACAAGATCACAAGCTTAGTACAGTACTTTGAAACCAAAGACTGGAAAATCACAAGCATAATCTGAAATGGACTGTACCTTTGGGGGAAAGGGATTTTGTAATGTTCCCTACTATGGCATTGCAGATTTTAATGAATTATGTAGTAGAAAACATGGCACGAAGTAATTCATTTATCAGATGATCACTTGAAAGTTAATTTTTCCACTTGTGTAAACTTAGTTCCAAGAAGCAATATCCACTGCCATGAAAAGCACAACACTGCTCTTTTCAAGCTATTGTGTGAACAGCGGGTTTGGATAAGATAACCAAAAATAAATAGGGTCCCCCCTGCGTAGATATCTTATTATTTTGCACATTCTGCCGTGTGTGTGTGTAAATGCGGTGGCTCAGTGGATGGCGCGCTGGGCTGCAAACCTGACGACCCCAGTTTGAATCCCGCTCACGGACAAAACCGGTCACGATTTCGTGAACGAGTTCTAGGTCGACTTGGCCTCAAATGGGAACCTCGTGCAGTGTGTAAACATTGCCACAGTGTGTAAACATTGCCACGAGGGAGAAAAGAGGAGGTCGGGTACGGTGCTGGTCACCCACCTCGTCATGTGCCGTGTCGACCTTCATAGATACTCGCTGACGACACATGACCCTATAGTCCATTAAGGCTATACGGGGGGCTCGGTCTTAAAACCCAGGAATGCCCAGTACTTTAGAAATACACATTAACTGCGTCCGCTCCTAGTAGTTGCAGAGAATGATGAACGCGCACACATTGCTCTACAGCCCCGACAAGAGACGAGATAGGGAACAAATGCCAGCTGTTTGACCACATTTCAAAGCACAGCTCATGCCGACGTCACCTCATCCTGCCAAGCACCTCAAATGTAAGCAGCTGAGGATTAATTGAAGGTACTGTCAAGGCCATCTATCCCTTTGCATGCCTCACACGAACTGGCAACACCACCCACTACTTGACTTTGTGTGGGAAATGTAGCACGTGCTAGTAGCACTTTGCTGCTGGGTTTAGTTTCAATTTGGATATGGCTGTGCGCTTGAATTAGTTTAAAAGAAAAGTGCTTGCATTTGGTTGTATTCACGGTTGTTGGAGTAAGAGGGAAACATATTGATGTGCATGATCATTCATACCAGGAAGTTGGTCTGTTTGGTATTTATGCCATGCCAATGATACGAGGCTATCGGGAAGGTGCTATGTCTCAGAGTCTACAGTAGTTTTACAGTTGGATAATGTTCCGATGTGTAATCCGATTGTGTAATCAGCGAATTGTTTTTGGAAGATGGTAACCTTGAACCATGACGCAGGTCTACTTATTTCGAATGGCATGAGGATAACTTTAAGGTCAAATGTTAAGCCGACTACATTATTTATGGTTAATATACCCACAAAAGTAACTGACAATTGCAGTATTAATGTAGCTCTAGAAGTGCAATTATTAATTATTTCTTAAAAGGTATATACAAAAATACGTGCAATTAAAAGCTTAGAGATTTAAATACCACTGTTCTGTTGAAAATACTTTTCCAAAGTAAATCTATTATATTTGGAGTTTCGGTTTTCAAAAACATGGTAATGTATGCCATTAAAAGTTACGCATCACCACCAATAGATGGGACTCTCACCAAATCACTTGGACTGTGTCTGAACACATCCGTTTGGGAAGCTAAGTAGGGCTGAGCAGTATATTGCTACGTAACAACTGTTGAGTGCTAACACTGGTTATGGAATATGAAAAGCATTTAGAAATCACACAATTATGCCCCCACCTCATCGGACTGTTGGATTGGGGTTTACCCAACCGATAATTGAGTTTGAGATGGGAAAATGTCAGGACCAACAGAAACATATTTATTCTACGCTGAATAAGACCTTTGTGGAATTATGCAACATTTAATTGCATCAGAAAAGAAACTGCCAGGAAACTGTGATTATACAGCTTAAGAGTCCACAACAATCTGCACGTTCTGGCACACTAGAAGGTCAACTGTAATACATTTATAGGTCGCTAGCATGCAGTTCAGCCTGTGCTATATTATCGGCTATATATTCCATTTAATCAACTTAGCCATCAGAAAAGCACGCGGCGGATGCTGTTTCTATAAAAGTACTATTTCAAATATCTCTATTTTTATAGTAATTTTATAAGACACCACTCCATGAAAGCACAAGTTAACACACTAGATTTGACACCGTTGTTCCAAACACCTACGTACCAGGATGAATGCCTGTTAATTACGTCATGCGTAAATGGGGACACCAACTTAGATTTATCCTGGGCAGTATATGCATAGGGGCGGCACGGTGGCCCAGTGGGTAACGCTGTCGCCTCACAGCAAGAAAGTCCCGGGTTCGAATCTCGGCTCGGGTGCCTTTCTGTGTGGAGTTTACATGTTCTCCCCGTGTCCGCATGGGTTTTTGCCGGGCACTCCGGTTTCCTCCCACAGTCCAAAAAACATACTGCTGCATAATTTAATTGACTTGCAGACTAAATTGCCTTCAGTGCCCAGTGATGGAGTGGCGTCCCATCCTGGGCATATCCCTGCCTTTCACCCTGTGTGTGCCGGGATAGGCGCCCGCTCACCGCGATCCTGTACAGGATTAAGCAGTTCTGACAATGAGATGAGTATATGCCTAATTGTTCACAATGAAAGTAAGCAAATAAATTAATAGTTTAAATACATTATCCCCATCTCGGGATGCTGCGATGGTGCAATGGTTAAAATATGGAACCAAGAGGCCAACAGTTCTATATCCTCGACTGATAGCTAAAATAACGTTCAAGTCTCTTAAGTCTCCCCACCTTTATCTACCCAGTAGTATGAAATGGGAAACCACAATTTTTATATCGACAGGTCGTGTGTTGTGGTGAAGTAAAGTGTGGGCACTCCCACATTTTCCAGGGGATCTGCCCAGTACAGAAAAGTAGGTTGAATACCCTCTAGAGAAGCTCGTTAAGAGGCCCTTCCAAGCACCAGTAAGCAGCTTGTGCAAGTAAGTGTGTATGGCTGTTTCTTGCCATTTATGCAATAATTTTTCTCTTAGCATCTCAAGGAATTGTATTGAAATCCCATCATACCGTGGCAGCAATTGTAACATTAAATTGACATGTGCTATTGATTTAAAAAAACCAACAATCAATACCATATGCCTTTAGAGCAGTGTGGCCTTATTTTATGTTTGGCTAAAATTAGTTTTCTATGATGGGCTTCAAATGTGTTTGTTTATCATGAGTCTTGGCATAACGTCCAACTGCATCAAACAGCACCCACACCATCTACTTCTAAACACTGTTTTGCTGTAACAAAAATACGCATGGGCTTAACAAAGTTTGAACTAAAAAAAATAGCACGGAACTCAGCATTTTTTTTTTTACATTTAAGCTACTGTAATTGCAAAAAAACAAAATTACGCCACTCAGACAATGCATCTTGTATTGCACATACAGTGTAGAAAATGCAAAGTAGACTTTGAACCGGTGCAGCAATAACAGTCCCAAAATGATAATACAGCATCCGGTGTATCAAACAGATGACAATTTCAAGTGTCTCCATCTCACATGGCTTCCTAGGTTAACAGACCTCTCATTTCCTCCACCCATTAGGAAGCGGCATGAGGTCATATGCGTGTGATCTAACCGTAGAAAACCCAGAGAAGGCTACTGGTCCCCAGGGCACAGCCCAGGGGCACAGTTTACCCACATATGTGAATGACTCACTGTGGGGTTGCTGAAACCCCCAGTGCCTTTGATGAATGACACCAGCTGTTGTAACGACTGAGGAGGATTTTGTGGCGATGCTAATTAGATTACATATATATCTGCTAAATGTGTGCAGAGATATTAACAATGACATAATCGGTTTTTTTGTGAAAGCTTGTGACAAATGGGACTGGAAAGCACTTACGATTTTGCACTTGCACAGTCTATGCAAAGGTTCTCTATCGTTCAAAAAAAAAATCTTTTCACATACCATAAGTCGTTATTACAATTTACTGGTCTTAACATTACATACCGACGACGGAGTTTATATCGCCTCGAAATGCACATTACATTTTTGTGATATCGAAAGAAAACGATTTAAAATACCGTACTCACAATAACATTATTCCGTTGCAGCGTTGTAACGAGGCACAGATGGAGGCTGAGAGGTTTCACGCCGTTTTCCAGTCGAATGATGAGAACTCTGTTCCAACACAAAAGAAGAGCGGGGGCCACCCGGATGTGTTTGAGGAACAAGGCACGGACGAGAATGGTGCCACTCATGCAGAGAGGGCAGTATTAAAATGAGCTGTGGGCAACGTACGGCAAGCCGACCACATTGGTGGACACACCCACGCAGCGACTGGAACTCACGTGCATGCTATTGGCTGCACTGACAGATGACACACACATTCCTATCTAACGTGACGATTCTATATGTTAAAATATTTTAACTTGTTCCAAATTTGCAAGGAAGTTACGCAATAGGAAATTGTCGCACTGTCAAGCATAGGGTGCTGACAACCCTCAAGCAATAATACAACGCTCATCTCATCTCATTATCTGAAACCGCTTAATCCTATATAGGGTCACGGTGAGCCGGAGCCTATCCCGGAAACACAGGGCGTAAGGCAGGAATACACCCGACGACGGGACGCCAGTCCATCGCCGGGCATTGCGGGACAATTTTAGTCTGCGAGCCAATCAACCTATCCAGGAGCATGCTTTTGGACTGTGGGAGGAAACCGGAGTACCCGGCAAAAACCCACGCGGACACGGGGAGAGCATGCAAACTCCACACAGAAAGGCACCCGAGCCGAGAGATTCGAACCCGGGACCTTTTTGCTGTGAGGCGTCAGCGCTAACCACTGGGCCACCGCGCCGCCCTAATACAACCCTCTAACAATAAATACACATCTTCATTTAGGGACTTTTTTTATAGCCGAAAAACAAATTAACCATTGGATTTGTATAGCACGCAAATGGTTTCGACGACCTGAAATGCAAATCGCACAAAACATTATACTATAAAAAAAATACATCACATTTCAACAGAGTATAAAACGTAGTCATATACACCATTGACGTTTGTATGATCCACCCTGGTTAAATTTGTACAATAGCCACGAGTAACCAACACCACCCAATCAGGATATCCCGTGTATGACGGCTCTGCTGCACGAGAATCGCTTTCGATAGCTGATCTTGCGAGGCAGCCGCGTCCAGGGTTTCTCTCCTTCGTGACGTTTCCCTTGACGTCTCGCGAAGGAGAGGGATGCACCGCTTTAAACGGATATCCATAAAGAGCAGCGATGCAAAGCGAGTCTCACACAAGTAGCATGCAAATTGTTACTTTACATTACGTTATGCAGCTTATTTGCAGTCGTAAAACGTTGTGCTTTGAAACAAAAAATAAACTTTCATAAAATGCCAAAGTTACAGCATACAGTTAGTTCCCCGTAGCTCACATCCGTCACGTCTTGTAGTAACGTCCATTTGCTTGCATTTTTATGCGTTACACATCCATTGTTATGAAAAGCAATTCCTAGCAGAGCACCCAATAGATACACATATGTCTCTCTCGCGTAGAGAATGCATAAGCACAAATGAAGTTTCATGCGTTTGCTAGATCTTCCGTTGGCATGACGTTGGTATAATGGAATTTCTATAGCAATGTTCCATTGCTTGATTTAACCACTGGAATATGAAACCTGGAAAGTGTAGTTTGGAAATAACTGTCATCCTGGGCAGTTGATTTTGTGACAAAACACTTCTGCAGCAAGTTTTTTTTTTACATCTACTGTGATATAAAGCAGAATAGTTTCAGTTGACTGATGTAGGTTTTCACAGCTCCATGCATGATTGCTTTCCAAAGATGTCGTTTCCGGATAGCCATGTCGAGCACTCGTTCTCTCTCCAACGTAGGAGGCAAAACATCGCTAAGGAGAGACATGAGTGTGCTGCTAAACATAGCCACCCCAATAGAACAGCTTTGAAAATCAATCACCACAACTGTTTCATTCAATACTGAAAGCGGACATGCAATTCCCTCCCCAATACCACAGTACGTATGGTATTTGTGAAGGAACACACGAATAAGTATTCACTTACATAAGCATGTAATGTCGCGAATCTGGTTTGAAGCAGATATGCCTATGATAGTAAGTGGCAAAGGGACAGTCATAGAAATTCAATTCCACAGCGAATTCAATTCATTCAAATATATGTATGCCGTATTATTGTTCTCTCCCTCCATTCATTCAATGCACGTACACCTTGCTAAGCAGAAACACTTAGAATAACATTGCACCATTCCCCATAGCAGACCATCCTTTGGAATTTTTGAAAATAAAATTAATATGCCCGAGGCGTTTCAAAACAATAACACAGGTGGCCAGCAGGTGAACACACATCGATCCACTTTTTAATGGATTTAATGCCAACATTCTTATTTGTATTACATAACGAAGAAATGCACATATCATAAACTCTTACAATATGTGTATGCACGCTGTACATGTATCATAGAAATGCAATACATTGAACGAAATGCTGTTTATTCACACCACATCTTCAGAGGCAAGAGTACATTTTCCTACCTTTAGAAATCAAAACACGTGCAATAATCAAGTTTGGTTATATAGTGCACACTTATAGAAACTGCTGATTACGAATAGTTTATTTAAAGAAACAGTTTTTTTTTAATAAGTATTAAAATAAACGTTTTACTTCTAGAAAACGAACAAGTACCATTTTAGATTATCTACATAATTGTCAAATTAAGGTCTGTAATGGGAGTTGTTATTTAAATTCAGGACCACGTTTTATGCAAAAAACTTGGCAGAAGTTTCATTTATTAATCCGCACACAATTGTTTGTTAAGATAAGCTACTGCTGATAAACATTCTCCACCACAGCAAACCTGATGGCTCAATGAAGTTCAATGATTGGTCAGGGACCCCAGATGATGTGTTGGTACCACTAACCCCTTCTCCTAATGCTGTACATAAACACAGAGGATTTAAAACGTACTGTGCTTATAATTCCGTTTCACAACAGCAACCCTCGTAACACCCTACTCACTGAAAACACGGTTTTGTAAGGAGCTGTATTGGAAAAATGGTTGTCCTAAAATCAATCAGTTGTGCTATAATGGCACAGATTTCGAATATGTTCATATCCCTGGTTAAGTATGTGCTTGCTTTATAATAGCATTGCTCTTCGCACTGTCGGATAACTCAGTTTGGCTCGATTAGCCACATGTACATGTTTGTATTGAAACCTAAACGTGGTCTTGGCTCCCGAATGAAGGTGTCTTGCCCCAATGTTCCTACTTGTGTTTTTATTAAGACATCCAAAACATTGGACACCCCCTGGAAGGGCCTGAAAATACAGAAGAGGCTTTGTTTCCATTGTCCCGGAGGTTATTTTCCCATGAAATTGGAAAATCCTGGACAACAAGGAGGATTTCATTTTTATTTCCTAATAAAACAAATATCAGTTTGACAAGAAAATGTCTCATAGTTACAGCCTTCTGGCAAAGCCAGGTAAAGCTACCTTCATGGATAAAGATAACATTAGATGTGTGCCGAGATTCCACTGCCTGCACTGCAATAACATTGCACGCCGGTAGAGATACATTTATAGTGGATGGAAGAGAATCCTCAAACGGAGTCCGAGTTTGTTTACAGAATTGCCCGCGTGTGAATCAGTTTCCAGCAGTGACTTCTGCTATGCAACTCACAAAGCAAGTGCACAGTGAGGGAAGAAGTCACGTGAGCACCCCCCCCCCCTTTACAAAAAAACCCTGAGAACAAATCACCCCTTTGCATCAAAAGACAAATAAACAATCAAGGTGGCATCGCGTCTTGTAATAATAGTTTTCACTCGTAATTTAGCACGTTTCATAAGAGGTGTGAGAATTTCTCGCTCGTCAAGCCAAGCCAAAGATCATTCCGCAAAGTCCGTGAATAACACAGATCGTGACCGATCTGCGTCACGGCGACTGTCTTGAGCAATAAATAAGCCCCCTTGAGCAGGGTACGCGTCCCAGCAGCAGACTGCCCGCTCACACACACATACGGTAATGAGCGCACGCACTCACAAGCCAACGGCCTGATGGCTAAACGACGCTAAAAGAGCTGTCCGCGTGCCAAGGTCAGGGTTGCTCCATGCAAGGCACTTGCACGACACCGGAACCCAAGAGCTCGGACCACACGAATGGCAAGAGTGGATTCCACAGCTGACTGAGCAGCAGCAGTGTCAATCATCGTTTCTTATACCAAGGAGGGGTTGATCATTTTAGCTTCTGAACACATACGTGGTGGCGTTTTTAGTTTCACTTGCACGAACGTGCGCGCTTGCACGAAGATGCAGTTGCTAGGGGTTTGCTAATCTTGGGTTATCAAGATGAGTACAATAATTTGGTTTACAGCACACGTCAGAGTAACATAATGTAAGCAATAAAGAGTATTACTTCTACACCTGGCTCGAGCCAATCCCGTATAAATAATTTTCCATTCCCACGATTCCACTTGTGTAGGCCAATCAGTTTGAAGATCTTAACACCTGCACAATTGCCAGAAATGGTAAAAAACCTTTTCTACTCGTTACATATTAACAGGTATGGCCTACGCTTATGTAATGCACTTCAACGGTGGTGCCAGCGAGCCGTATCAGCCATGCGTTTCAATGGTGTTTCCACGAATCCAGACGCATGGGCTGTCCATTCTTGACAATACCACACACAGCCTTGACAACACCCCCCCCCGCCCGGATTCCACGATTCAAAATCATAGCTGTCAAGTCATGTAATTGTTCGTAAACGTAAAAACTGCCCAGCTCGTATGGAGAGTAAAACACTCATTATTAAATGATCTAGCCCCTAGCGTGCCAATGAAATGCAGTTATTGCTCACAGCAGCATCTGGGTAGATGTTTTTATTAAGGTTTATATTACATATAAGTCTTCATTCCAAACTAAAATTTCAGCAAAGAAAATTTCCTCAAGACAACATGTTAAGGATGCAGGTGAGAGAAGCCAAAAATATGACATCAACATTGTCAACAAAAGTTTAACACTCGTTAACAGACACCAGCTGGTTTATGAATTTTTAATGACGAAGCAAAACTATTTCCATCTACCATACAAGGTCAACAAGTACACACGCACCCTATTTAATGGCTCAGAGTACATTATCATCATTATCAGTACGCACTTCATCCTGTACAGAGTCGTGGAGGATGTAGCCTATTCCGGAAAAAGGAGGGCGCAAGGCAGGACTATACCCTAGATATGACGCTAGTACATCAAAGGGCACTGAGGGCATTTTACTCAGCAGGCCAACTGACCTAGGCAGCAGCGTGTCTTTGGACGGTGGGAGGAAACCGAAGTACCCGGCGAAAACCCACATGGAGACGAGGAGAACACGCAAACTCCACGCAGAAAGGCGCTGAGCGTGCATGCAACTGCTCATTATTTAGTCTCTTCAGCAGGAAGCTTGTTTCCATCAGGAACAGCACAAAATAATCATGCGTTAAAAGAGAATGAAAGAGATCAAATGTGAGGACACAGTGGTCATGTATCGTGTCATATTGCTTGATCAAAGAATTTTGAAGAAAATGTCAAACTCGCTTCCTTCCTGGTGTTATTCCAGCATCCCCATATTGTTCACAAAACTGCTGATCATGAGCGTAACAGCTTAACTCACGCACCAAACGACATATTGAAAATGGGCAAACTACTGCGGCAGGGTGGCAAGCGGTAACATCTGCTGCACCTCGCAGAAAGAACGTCTTGCCTGAAGCGATTCAACTCCCAACTTGGGCGCCTTTGTGTGTGGAATTTGTGTGTTGTTCCCTGTTCTGCGTGGCTTTCCTCTGGGTTCTAACGATGTAGTGTCTGGCGGGTTTGTTGTGCCTGTTCTGAAATTGTGACTGTTCTAATGTTCTGAAATACCAGGCCGAATACTATATGTTGTTCAACTTTAACCCTTTCAATATGCAGCAATCAATACAACTGCAATACACATTTCAAAAACTTAAAAAAATACCCTCTGTAATGAAAACACTTTAAAAATAACACACCAAAAGCAATTCTTTAAATGAGAACATTGCCCATTCTGTGTTAATTACATGTTGAATGTTTTTACAATGCTAACGCGTTTACATATATACCGTACTGTATTCCAAGCCAACTGTAGCCATGCATAGCTTTAAACACGACACTGAATCAGCACTTTGAAATGCAAAGCCTACTCTAAATTATACAATAACAGGATGTTCAAGAGCTTTTTTTTATCAACTCAGTCAAATAATAAAAGGCAAATGCACGGCGAAACAAAAACTTGTTCTAATAGCCTTGTGAAAGTTGTATTTGTTGATATTTAAAAGCACCTTAAAGCTTTGCTTTGGTTGCTTTCAGTTAATTTTTATTCCATAACACCACTAATCACTTCAAAATGTACCATCAATTTCTCATATCGATCTGTACACATACAATCATCTACTGTATTTCAATACATCTTAATATAATACAACTACTCTTACTGTCGTCACCACTTTAGGTTAATCCTTACTTATGTACGTTAGGCAATAATTTAGCTTGCACGTGTCATAAATGTATCAGCGTAATGACGGGTCATGCATTCAGTGGCCCACGCTTGAATTAATCATAAGCTCAGTGGCGATTCAGATAACACTTGGATTAAGGTAATTTCAACCTAATAAGCTAAGTGGATTCTGCCCTCAGGCATATGTAGGGTAATTGCCTCAACGAAGGGTGATTGTTCAGAAAGCATGAGCAAGAAATGTCAAGGCAATACAAATCTTGCAAATACATTTTCTAAAATGTTACTGCAAGTAAACACATGTATATGTTATATATGTCTCGTGTTAAATGTTGTACACAGATCAACTCAAGATTCAAACACAGTGGTAACCATTCAAGTAAAATAATCAAACGCTTGATGTTTAGAATGATGGAGCGTGCCATAATGGGTATTTGTTGGTAACGTTGTTGTACTTAGCCTACCCCAAAATTGCACGAGTATAATACCGATACACCCACATTGGATTACAGTGCTGTAATGTTATCAGGGTAGAGTTCTTAGACCAACAAAACCAAAGAATGGTGCAAGTGCCACATCAAAAAGTTTGCACCGTTATTATTACTTAGGAGACGCACTTATTCAGGGCAACTTGCATCATGACAGAGGCGTAGTGACGAAACTATAGAAAGGTGGGGGGGTTAGACAGCTATGCAGTCAGCCGGCGTCAACACCTGCCAAACACAGGGCTCTATACATTATGTTATGGGTCTATTAATTGAGTATATTTTAATTGTGGGAGGAAACAGGAGAACCCACGCAGAACAGGGTTAAAACATACAAACTCCGCACAGAAAAGGCAGCCTAGGCAGGAATCGAACTGCCTCGAAAGGACATCATTTCTGTGAGTTCTGGGTGTCACAACTGCACCAGTTTCCTACGCATGTTTTGTCTTCTCCATGTGTTGTTATTTTTTTGTGATGAATGATAGCTGTGTATTACTACAGCAGAAAGTACCCTATAAGCAAGCTCTAGATGCGGGATTACTGCGACGCAATAAAGTTCCGTAAACAAAACATAAACTCACGTGGCAGATAAACAACTTACAGCAACAATGTCTGTAAAAAACAAAACATAAACTCACGTGGCAGATAAACAACTTACAGCAACAATGTCTGTAAAAACGCAACTCTAACCATGAAAGTAATCCTTAACACTTGAACACGAAGGCTATTATGATCAATGTTATAATCCGTGAATGTATTGACATTTAGAGACATAAAAACAACTTTAACCGTTCTGATAGCTGTAGGCTAAGTACAGCTTGGAAACGCATTACTGAGCAATAACCTGAAGAGTTAATGTAATATATTCGAAAGGGTAACATTTTCCACTTTAATAACGCGTTCTGAATTCACATAATTGACAATATCTGCCTATTGTTTAAGTCCGACTCGCCTAACTCGTAACACATGTATAATCAAATATTAACATAACGTATATAATTCATGCTAATATATTGCCCCCTCTGGGTCCTTGTGCAGGTGGACACAAATTGACATCACAATCTCCCCCTATATATATAAAAAGAGCCATAAACACAGAAGACACCCCCAGAGGCTGTCTTCCCAAACTGGTTCAGAGTTACCTGATGACGCTGACTGCAATCGTCAGCGAAACGTCGTACTTGAGCACCCCAACGCAACCTGTGTGCTGAGATAACTCAGAATTGGCACACTCTCTTCACGTGACGAAACCTTCATAATAATTTGCGGTTTCCGGTGCAGCAGTGGTTTAGAGCACTTTTTTTTACATGCCGTAACGCTGTAAGTTTGCACAATTAAGTAAACTCGCAACAGCAACTTGTAATAATATTATTGATATTTGCACTTCTGGAGCACTTTTCACCAGAGCGTCACAAAGCGCTGCACAAAGCTGTCAACAACATGTACAAATATGAAACCCCAACCATAACCATGAAAAAAACCCAGTAGCACTTCAGTCTGCACAGCACAATAAAATAACAACAATATACAAATACGTTAAATAGTGCAACACTGGCATGGGTTATAATAATATGCAATGTAAATAGGAAACAGAGTACTGTAAATACCACTGATAGCCGGATTTCACATTCAGCCACACCAGGGCAGTAAATTATTAATTGTGTATAACTTGACGAATATAATAACTACTTCTAGAGGGCTTTTCACCCGAGGGTTACAAAGCGCTGCACAGAGCTGTGGAGAGAGCGGCATGTCAGCAACAACGACATATGAACGGCAAATCAAGAACAATAACCTTGGTTAAAGTGCATTAAATAGTACTTCGTGTAAAAGCTTGGCGGTGGTGAGACAGGTGGTTTGACGGATGTGTCGAAGCTCATAGCATACCAGATTTTTTTTGCTCTGGACACGAACACTACACATGTTGTCATATTCATTACATATGTAAACCTATAACAGCACAAAACGCCGGGTTGTAGTTGGTTACTTTACCGTGGTTTCTATCGCATCACAGATGGCCCGCGTTTTTTTACTTGCCAGACCATGGCTGTCCTCTATTAGTATGGCGAGGAGTAGTTTGACTCTATTACGGCACATTCAAAGTAATCAAATATTACACGTATTTGTACCTTAAGAAATCTCAAGAAACGACAACGAACATTACTAAGTACATCTTTAAAATGTTTTAAAAACATTTCATTGTGTGTTTTTCTCCATGTACTCCAGCTGTGGCCCGTTTAGCACAAAACACCACGCTCACACCACCGTGGTCACCTCCTGCAATGCTCACTGTGCCTTGAACTCTCCCTGAGGCTTCTTACAAAGGTCAGATTAACTGTCACTGATCTCCCTTATCCCACCGTGCCCTTGAGTAGGCATTCCGACGGGATAGGACAAGATTACCAATTATGGCAGGCCTCAACAGCAGCAATTTACAACTGTTAACTTGTACTGTTAAGACACCAAGAAGAATGACTTGTGACTGAGCCCAGTTAATTCGGCCTACTCTGATCGTGTTATGAAAACTCAGGGACATCAGACAAATGTACCACTAAGTCTGTGTTATTCATATAGGTTGGCAAGGTGGCACACAGCTCAAACTTGTGCTCCACAGTGTTTGCCCATAGGATCGATTCTTGACAAGCACCTTTCTGTGTTTATATTTTTCCTCCACTCTACAATACATTTGTAAAAAAAAACCTAAAAAGAAACGTTATTGTTGTTTATTTTCCGTTATTATGTCTGTGCCCTGCATTGGCTGAGCTCCTACCTCTCCGACTTGGAGGAATTTGTCACCATTAGGGGACAAAACTCAGAGATCCGTCTTGTTTTGTCTGGAGTTCCTCAGGGTTCAGTTCTTGGCCCACTCCTCTTCAGCATCTACATACAACCACTTGGCCATATCCTCTCATCTCATCTCATTGTCAGAAACCGCTTAGTTCTGTACAGGGTCGCGGTGAGCCGGAGCCTATCCCGGCAGACACAGGGTGCAAGATAGGGATATACCCACGATGGGACGCCAGTCCATTACCGGGCACTGAGGGCAATTTAGTCTGCAAGCCAATTAATATCTACAGCATATCCTGCGCAGCCTCAATCTCAGCTACCATTGCTATGCCGATAACATCCAAATCCATATCCACGCAAAGCCATCCATCAATGCGTCTGATCTTCGCATGTCGTCCTCTCTGTCAACTGTGAAGGCCTCAATTCGCATTTCCTAAAACTAAATGCCGACAAAACAGAAGTTTTGCTTGTCGCGGAACCCCACACCAACTGTCCAAGGCTGAGCCTATCCAATTGATGCTTGACGACCAGACCATTGAAGTTGCTAAGGCAGTTTCGAGTCTAGGGGTGACTCTTGATTACTCGCTCAGCTTCGAGGCACACATCGACAAGGTGACGAAGGTAGCCTATTTCCATCTGAGAAATATAGCCAGACTGCACACATCCTGTCACTCGCTGATGTTGAAAAGCTAATGCACATCTTCAGCTCTTCACGAATCGATAACTGCAATGAACTGCTCCCTGACACCCCTGCCTACTTGATCAATCGTCTCCGACGTATGCAGAATGCGACTACTAGAGGCCTCACTCGCACACCCATCTAAGATCACATATCCCCAGTACCGATGTCTCTCCACTGGTTACCGTTTAAATACAGGATTGAATTCACGATCCTCCTTCTCACCCACAAGGCTCTCACTGACGCTGCTCCGACATACATCCGTGACCTACTTCGGGCACCCTCCTCAACACGCTGCTCCCAGACTCTGGAATGCCCTCCCATTGGAGATTCGATCAGCCGAATCCCTGGGCATCTTCAAATCATGTCTCAAGACTCACTTGTTCCACAAGGCTTTCAAGCCGTATGGGTCGGGCTGTTGGTGCGGCTCAATGTTGTCGTGTCGGGATGATGGCTCTCTGCAACCTGCGCCTGCTCGGAAATATTTATTCCTTCCTTGTTTGTTTAGGATTTATTTTTTTATCGATTATTTTATATCCTATACTTTGCTACGAATTGACCTTCAGTTGAACTGTCCTGATGTTGTTGTTGACGTGCCGTTCTCCTCGCAGCTCTGTGCAGTGCTTTGTGACCCTCGGGTGAAAATCGTACTAGAAATGCAATTATTATTATCATGTCGTTGTTAATGACGTGCCGTTCTCTCCACAGCTCTGTGCAGCGCTTTGTGACCGTCGGGTGAAAGGCGTTCGAGAAGTGCAACTGTTATTACATGGGTTCCCTCCCATAGATTAAACAAAAGCCATACCATGTAACAGGAATTGTCCAAACATACTGATTCCGGAAGAAGAAAAATACCTGCATATTACTCATTTGAGATTGCAATAACACCTACTACAAAATACTTTGGCAAGAACCTCCTGAAAAACAGGTTTGAAACTCAGGCTTTAATGTGTAAACAAGCATAATACTCATATGCTGCACTCAAGTAGATATGCCAATTATAACTCCTACGTAAGTTATGTGCTCGTAACGTGAGGATTTTGCCATCAATACTATTGGCTGTTAGAAATAGCTACTGTACACACTGTCATTCTCAGAATACGTAATGTGACATTCTAAATCTATCATTAGATGCACTGTACTTGCAAAATATAACAGGTATTTTAATTTACGACGACATTTTGAAGCACTTCATTTCACAGCCAAATCATTACCTCCACCTTAACAAATTTACATTAATTGGATTTTCTATTCTCCTGTAAATCGACTGTAATGCTAAACCACGCATTATAATTCAAGGATTAAACTAAACAAAAATTAGACATTCCAATCACAGTACGTAGATATACCACAAACCCAACTGCTCATTTCGAAAAACACGAAGCCTATCATTAATTTAAGATATGTAGAGCAGGCTTGCCCACATACTTTGACGATGTACAAAGTTACAAGAACAAAATTATAACCTGTCGTGGCCTGTGTTGTAGGAATGCATATTGGCTCCATTGTAGAGTACTTATGTGAGTTTAAAAAACATATTTCTCTTGTACAGGCATTAAAAAGCTTCAAATGTTTACGCCTCTAATATTGGTTTCAACCAATATGTGTCGTTAATAAATCATTAACATACTAGCATTACAAATATCATATCATCATATAATTGTTAATTCTGATTTCATCTTATAAATGGTCACGATGGACTGGAGTCTGTCCCGGCAGACAGAAGGTGCAAGGCAGGATTATACTCAGGATGTGACGCTAGTAACATCGTCGGGCACTGGGGGCAATTAGCTCACAAATATACACATTTAATTAAATTATTGTTTCAGGCAATGGCGCTTCTTTAGAATTCATTGCCTGAAATATTAACTTAATTTTTTGTATATTATTGGTAGACAGAATAGCTGTTGATTAGGATGGGCATTATTAATTTAGTTTGAACACCATTGCCATAAACGCTCTTGTCTTTTTATAAATTATACTCCCGGCTCGGGCGCCTTTCTGTGTGAAATTTCTGTGTTTTCTCCATGTGGCGCTTGGGTTTTTCGCCAGGTTCTCCGGTTTCCTCCGATATCTTAACATGCAAACGGAGTAGCGTCTGGCAAATGTTGGTGCCGGCCTACCGCGTGTCTGCCTTCTTCGGCCCCAGCTCTGTAGTTCCTCGCACCTCTAAATCCGTTGTCTCTCTTAGAAAGTGAACAAAACTGTGCGCGTTATGAGTCATTCTAAGACAAATTTTATTGAATTCCGCACCTGTTAGAAGTTATTTCCTGCATTCTTGTTCATGTCAACATCACTTTACTGAAATATTCTAAGGGCGTACGTACACTAAGTTTGTAAGAGCACTTAATGTTACTCTATTATAGTACCTCTATTTGTGCAATGGTGTAGCACGCCCAGCAACTTTTTATTACAACTCCGTCAATCCGTCCCAATAGGACAGTTGCCTGGAACTGTGATTTATTAATCGATTATAAAAATATCCTTGGCACTGCAATCAATCTTTATTTAGGGCACTTTCAAGCGTAAAGCCTTAAATATGCGCAAAGAAAAGGCACGAAGCAGCAGCTGTTGCAACAAAAGTGCATTGTGCGTTATAACAACGCTTGCAGGTATGAATGCAGTTGAATTCCCAGATGTGTTGGTATGTTTGTATCGCAAGCCTACCGAACAACACTTCAAATTGTTACATTTTAAGCAGACAGCATTTTTACAGGCAACAATTGCCTCACTTCGAGTACATTGACAATTGACTGCAACCCCCGGTGGCCCTCGCAAGAAGCAGTAAACTCCGTGGGTTTATCTCATCTTGGAGTTACTGAAAGGACACATTATGAAACATTTTGTTTCGTGGAAGATTGAGACAGAGGCACACAGAGCGCCGGCTACAAAGCCTATCGTCAACCCTACAATGTGTCGTAGCAATTATAGGTTGCAAAGGAAGTTAATTAAAATCGCAAAGCAGCAGCTACACACGCCACTTATAAAAAAAATCCCGTCAGTGCGGTGGTAATTTACTGTTCCTATGACTGGACCCCGTCCTTCAATAGGCAATAATAATAATAATAATTGCATTTATTGAGCGCCTTTCACCCAAGGGTCACAAACCGCTGCACAAAGCTACGGAAAGAACGGTTATGTTAACAACAACGGAACGAAAAATCAGCAACAACGACGCTTTTTTATGTGGGGATTTTTTTTTAAAAGTTACACAGTACAAGTAGTATTGTCATTCGGCCTGCTCAGAGTATTAGTACCACACTCGGAGGTAAAGTGAAATAATCCTGTTTTAATCGCAACTGACAACAGAAATCCTATAATCAATAATAGCTGAACAATATATGCTATTGCAATTGTTGCGTACAGAATTGGACGTAACACACTACATAGCAGTACATAATAGCATGAATGTACACAATGAAATGCACGAATTGTACAACGTACGACAGCACGATTAGATTAGAGAAACAGACAAACACATGACAGCCCCATCATCACGTCATTATTCCTGCACGAGCACACACAACACAGACGGGTGTGTATATATAACAGACAGCTACATCACACGTGCTGTTTAACTACAGCACACAGCATACAATGGACCCTTACATCAACATCGCGAGTACTGTATTACAGTATATAATAAGCCACGCTACTAGCCCTGCTGTCACTGACAGTACACAGTACGCGCTGCACAGCTATAGCATATCATCATTGCGGCAGTACGTTTGAGTACAGTACCGTTACTAATAACCATACAGGGGGCATGAGACAGTCTGGTGAATTGAGAACTCTTCCAAGTTGCACATAGTTGTGTTAGAGTACACAATGTTTATTGGTTACACAAACGTAGTGTAAACCTAAGGTGCACTCTGGTACACAAGAAGCACACAGTATTATTAAAAGTTACACACACTGCATGCTTATTATATATACTGCAAGTGAACGCATACTGTTGAGTAGCTCGGCACCATCGCTGAGTTGACAGCAACTCACTCTCTGCAACTCACTCCGAAGTACCGACTGACAACAAAGCCACGTGCAGCTACATGATCGCAAGTGACCGGATTCGACGCGTACCTTGTGAATGATCGCAAATGAGAGCTGAAGTCGGACCGCGACGCAGAGACAAACGCGGTGGACGCCGCGGAAACTCGGCATTCAAACGCTCACCGCCGGCCCCCACACACGGCACGAGTCCCGCCGCGCACACTGCAGGACTCGGCGGGACGACGACAGGTCCGCTCGCGATGTCACTGTGCTGATGCTGCTGGTGGCGGCCGCCTCCCTCCTCCTCGTCGTCCTCCTCGTCCCCCCCACACACGCAGCCATAGCCTCCCACCCCCCGCCGTCACCTGCCGCCGCCTCCAGGTGTTGCCTTGCACGCGGGGCTCGCTTCGCTTTCGCAAACTGACCCCAGGGCGCCGCGGCGCGCGGCGAGCGGAGGGGTCCTTTGGCGCGGAGCGCTGCGGGGCGCGCCCCCAGGGCGAGTAATGAAATCATTGGTGGAGGTTACGCGAAGGGGGGGGGCGGGGCGCGTGGGGGGTTATACTCGGGGCCCGTGATTGCGTGGATCGATGCATCGATGCCCACGCGTGCGTGAAGTGAAATCGATTCGTGTAAAGCAATTAATATCGTCACGTCAAACCGTGGAGAACTATTCCCAAATGGTTCGGGGAAATGAGGAACGCCCGACAGGGCTAGTCCGACACAGCAGCTCTTGAGAGCAATTTTCAGATATAGAGCCCTGACAAACCTACATTAATATAGTTGAAGACATTATATTTTTGATTTAAGCACTTAAGTGATTCATCACCTTTTAAAAAAATCCACTGCTAGATGAAAGAGTCTTGAAGCCACCACCTCCATATCCAACGAACCTGAGATATAATCATCCGCGCAGCGGCTGGTTTGCTCGCTCCGTCCTCCTCAATACCCACGTTTTCGAGTACGCGCGTCCATCCATTGTCGACCGTTCATTCCATCGACCTTCTCAAGCGCCTGCTCATCGTTTATTCATTCATTCACAGGCACCTTTACTTTATCAAATTAATAAAGTTAACTCTGTTCTATAATCGTGGTAGCTGGTGCGGTCCGATCGTGGAGTCGTGGGTGGTGTAGAGCTGGGGGGAGATTGAGTAATGAGTGACAGTAAAACAGGAGAGGCCCCTCTCGTCCATGTGCGTCACTGTCATGCGGTCGTATAGCCAATGTGACAAAATGCCCCCCCCCCCATAGCAACGCAACACTTGGAGGTGTCTCAATACCCTGAGCAGTTCTCTGAGTCAGTGAGAAAAACAATTCCATATCCCTACGACGGAGACCAGCCTCCGCGTTTTTCTATCGTGGAATAAATCACAGTGAATTGTCATCACGTGCCATTCGACATGACTTGCGGCGGAATGGGGGAGAACCCATAACAACGCTCTTTTAAATCGCAACAACAATGCAATTGAACTCTTTCAAGTGGACCCCGACAGACGTCCATTGATCCTGGAATGCAGCAACTCTGTGGAGGTGACTCAACACACACATAGTACCCACATATAAATAAGAGTCACACACACGACACACGCACACTGTGCCTGAGGATGCCTCTAATGTGTGAGGCGAAACATCGCGAGGTGGAGAGAGGAAGCGATCGACACGGCTGTCCCGAGAGAGCAGCTTTTCGAAGCAATCATCACAAATCTCATCTCATCTCATTATCTGAAACCGCTTAATCCTATATAGGGTCACGGTGAAGCCGGAGCCTATCCCGGAAACACAGGGCGCAAGGCAGGAATACACCCGACGACGGGACGCCGGTCCATCGCCAGCAATCATCACAAATGAGGTTCCTTTTTGTGTGGAGTTTGCGTGTTGTCCCTGTCGGCGTGGGTTTTTGCTTGGGTACTCCGGTTTCATTCCACCGTCCAAGGATACGCTGCTGCCGAGGTTAATTGGCCTGATGAGTAAATTGCCACAAAAAAAGTGTGCCCTGCGATGTACTGGCGTCACATCCTGGGTATTCCCCCGCCTTGTGCCCTCTATCGGCTGAAATAGGCTCTGCCTCCCCCGCGACTCTATACAGAATGAAGCGGGTATTGACAATGAATGACTCTGGGAACGGTGTTCCCGTCAAATCTCGCCAAATTCCACCCGTGGTATTTCCGCATAAAAAATAAAAGTATGTTATAACACAATTCCTTGAAAGTGCATAATTTAAGCAAGATAGGTTCAACAAGCAAACTCGACGGGTTTGATATTCAGCAGCCAGGCTTGATTGAAATAATGCTGAACTGCCAGACCTTGAGAACCCTCTGCACCTATAGGGCCTGTCAGTGTTTCCATAGCGCCCTCTACTGCCTAGCTGTGTTCATAACCGATGATGCCTCGACTGCTGCTTATCACATTAGCTCGGGTAGCGGCAGTTATGTTCATAACTAGTGGTACTGATCTTACCTGGCAAATGTATTTAGGCCTGTAATGATGCATTGATACACGAACAGCATCATGTATGCATGCATTGGCTCTACAATGTATGTAAATGCTTAGCATATTTTAAGATGTTACATAGTGTATAGGACCATTGCGTTGGCCCCCACTGCACGCGATGAAGCTATTGCGTGACCCTCAATCCGCCACCACCCCCCCATCAAAAACACAGATCCCTGTATAACCTCTACAGACTGTTGGGACAAGTGCTCTTAGTGAGCACCGAAGAAGACCGGCGCAAACATCAGGAGGTGGGTGGCCCACATCACAGCCCGCCCCCACCTTCAGCTCCTATTGGCAACGTTTCTACACCACACGAGGTACTCATACGAGGCAGAGTCGACCTATGGGGAAGGGTGACACCTGTCTTGATTTTGCCAGGATCCCCCTCCTTTTTGAGGCAGCTGTCTTGTAAAATCCGTGCGCTTCCTCTACACACTCAAAGGCAATCTTAGTGATTCTGGGGTTCCAAGAAAATTCAAAACCCCCCCACCCCCCACATTTGAAAACTTTTCAATCCTTCCAATATTGCAGTATTCGACTTCAATTTACATCTTAGATTTAGTAAACTTATTTTAACAAGCAGTGAACATTCTTGTATAACATGACTATTCCCTTCTGCAGCTATTGTGGAAACGCTATGCAAGCTGGATATCGCTCCCCACTGTGGGGAGCTTCCTGTAATTGCCTCGGTTGCCCCATGTTAAAACCGCTTGTGCTTCCCCCATCCCGCAAGAAGAGGCGCATGGATAAGCGACATTAAGAGAAAAACGACGTTATGAGAGGCGATGTTATACGATAATTATAGAGTCCAATCGTCACGGACCACATCTTCTCGGGACGGAAATATTCGCAACCTCGTTATTCAGGTATGTATGTTGGAGCAGTGCCAGTGACAGCTTTGTAGGTGAGGGTCTTGAATTCAGTCCTGTATTTCATCGGTAGCCAGTGGAGAGACAACAGTACTGGGAATATGTGATTGTGGATGGGAGTGCGGGCGAGGACTCTAGCAGCCGCATTTACACACTTGAAGACAATTGATAAGGAAGGAAGGGATGCCAGGAAGTAGTTTATTACAATAGTCAATTTGTGAAAAGATGTGAATAAGCCTCTCAGCGTCGGAGGGTGATAGGATGCTGCGCCGTCTGGTTATATTTCTGAGATGAAATTAGGCTACCTTCGTCACTTTATTGATGTGTCTGGATGGTGAGGAATCAAAAATCACTCCGCTACTCCGGACTGCCTTAGCAACATCGATGGGCTGATCGTTAAGCATCACATGGATAGGTTCAGCAGACAATTTGTGCGGGGTTCCGATGAGCAATACTTTTGTCGCCATTTAGTTTTTAAATTTTTTTATTGAGCTAGGCCTTCACAGTTGACAATGAGGACGACATATGCAAAGATCAAACGCACTGATGAACGGCTTTGCCTAGATGTATTCCAATGACTTAAACAATAAAAATTATATAGCAGCAGCCATTACACCAGCGCGACTGTTTTATATCTACAACACAACACTCGAATGAACATACATTTATGTCGTTGCAGGCCCTATCACTTCAGCTGCGTTACTGTATCGTACCTATAAGCATGGACTTGCATTGAAAATGCCACGCTGGGTTGGCATGAAGTAACTGACAACTGGAGGAATAATGGTGTGACGATACATTCATGATTTTGCTTCGACTCTTTCTCCAGCCACACCACGCAGCAATCCATCATAAAACTACCATACACGTTTACATCAATAATCACACATTACACTGCGTACACATGAGGGCCAGGGGAAGGCCCAGTTTACAGTAAGGGATGGACACCACCTGAGTAGAACCAAACGAGAAAACTGAATTCAAAGCAAGTACTCATTTACTGTGATGAAAAACAAGCAGACATAGTTTTCTACGCTCCAGAGTGAAAATCTAAAATTGATTTCAGTTAGTCTGTTAAAAAAACAACTAAATATAGTGTGCATTATATCTTTTAACACCACATACACGTAAACAAGCACACACATGTTGTTGTCAGACCACTAAATTTGGTTATTGGATTGATTTCAACAAATTCACACTCGCAGAGTACGTAGCTTTTAATAATGGCAAAATATGCAGAATACAATTGCTGACGAGACACGTGGAATACCATCCATCCATCCATCTTCATCCGCTTTATCCGATGCCGGGTCGCGGGGGCAGCAGTCTAAGCAGCGATGCCCAGACTTCCTTCACCCCAGACACT